>CM076575.1:1715966743-1716336610 GCA_034641835.2 Pinus albicaulis | reverse complement strand
TAATAATGAAGCTCTCATGCAATATTTATATGCAAATGTGGAGGTGAAATTGAAACTAGGGTTTAAGTGTTATTTATTACAGAGTTAATGATTTTTGACCTTTGAGACCCTGCAAGGCCCAAGGAAAAAATATTTGAAAGAGTTACTCTAAAATAATAACTTTGTCTTTAACTTCTGAGTTAATTTAGTTGAAATATTTGACTTTTAAGGCTTGGTAATAACTTTGCAATAACTATTGAGCTGCTTCCAAAATATCTCTGACTGTGTAATAACTGCCTAATGCTTTTATTGAAAGAAAACATGTTGTAGGTGGCAGTTTGGTCTTTGGGGGGGTAAATGCTTCCTTGTTGAGTCATTCGAAGCTATCATTGTATTAATATGCCTCTGTTTTAACCATTAAACTTTGTTTAGGCTTTTGAAATTTGATTTATCCTTCATAATCTGCCTTACTGTCTTTATCCCCCATTCTACTTTTTGATTGTTTTGTCCATTTGTCCTTTGTTTTTGAACCTTTGGCTTTCATCCTTTAATTACTGCTTACCTGGCTAATCCTTTATGTTTATCTTTTGATTTAAGATTAGGCCATTAATCCTTCTGCTTTCTTCATTTATTTACTGCTTCTTTGACTGTTTGTTTGGTCTGTGTGCAGGGAGGCGGTCTTCTTTGTGGCTGAAAGGTCAAATGTCCACCAAGGATCATGATCTTGGTGGTGACAGGGTTTAAACCTTCGCCTTTGTTCCCTTAAATTCATTTAAAACCCCTTGGATCGTCATCCGAGGCTTTCACTTGTCTTTTCTGGGCCATCAGAATGCCTTTTTGGGCATCCCCGCCATTTAAAACCTACACAAAACACAAACTAATCAGTTAAAAACCTGTGAGAGTTGGCCTGACTGCATTTTCAGGGTGTCGAGGTGGTCAGGAGGTGTGTTGCAGAGGGGGAGAGGGCGTAGGGGCATGGTTCTGGAGGCGGAACCTGGTGGATTTCAAGCGGAGGCGAAAAAGATTTGAATTTTTGCGTGGGGAGGGAGAAAGGAGTTTCAGAAAACCATAAGTGGTTTATCAGACACGTTGAGGGTGGTAAGTGGTATTGGAACAAACACATGCGATGCCACTGGGCGATCGATGCGTGGCGGGGCGAATACCGCCCATTTCGCGCGGGTTGAGAGTTTTAACACCCATCGCAAGTTTCTGCATGATATGGGTTTTGGGCCATCAGATCTCGAGGAGTGAGATCGACGGTGCGGAATGAGTTGGGGAGCAGAGTGCAGGTTTGGGGGGTGGAACCCACGGACAGGTGTCGGGCTGCGGTTGGGCGGCAGGGCCAAGTGGAAGGAGAGGCCTATTTATTTTGATTTTTCAAAGGTTCGGGGGGGTGGGGGGGGGCTCGAGCTTTATAAAAAAGGTCGGGTTAATGAAAAGGGGCAGAGGTTTAATTTATATAGGGAGGGGCTAAGGGATAATGGAGGAAGCAATTATATGGGTAGAAAGGGTTGGGGTTTTAAGCAGAGAGGGGCTTAAATGCCTGTTTTATAAAGAGGGCGTGTTTAGAACATAAAAATAGGGTTTTATGATAATTAAAAAGGCCCGATAGGTCTAAAAAGTTAGATTAAAACAATGGAAAAGGGACTTTTACATTGTTTAAGGTTCTTAGGGAAAAAAATGATGAATGGGGTAGATTTTTTAGGGGTTTTTAAGAGGGAAAATGAGTATTTGAAGGGAAGAACGAGTGAATGAGGAGGGAGTATGGAGGGATGGTGATAAGGGGAAAAAACCCAAAATGAGTCTCTTTGAAGCAGCAATGTAGTTATTTTAGAAGGCAAAGGCGAAGGAATTCAGTGAACAAGTTAGGCTTAGGATAATGAAGGCGGTGAGATTTCCAAAACTCACAATATTTTCACAAATTTTGTTTTTGGGAATCTGAGACCATTACTTAGTCATCTTCTGATATCAACAAAACTACTGATGACTAACAGTGGCTCCACTTGGGGGGGGGCAAATCCTTGGGGAGGTGTCAAGAACCTCAGAGATCAAATCTCTGGAAAAAGTAGATCTGCCTTGATTCTGCATATTGACATACCTCCATTTTAACATGATGATTTCCTGCTTTGGAGTTTGTGATCTGCAGCATTTGAATCATAACATGATTAATTTCAACCCAAACTTCTACCTACCCATCATACTTTCCTAGCATTTTTTCTTCAGTGGGTGTATTTAGACTTGCAAACCCTTTTAACATCAATTTTTCTTCTTTGAAAAATAGGAAACTATCTAATTCTACCCTTATATCACCCAAGAGTTCAGATTAAACTGATGAACTCATTATTTCTCTACCTACTCTAACTATCTGTTAAGTTTAAACTGTTTGACATATTTTCATTCTCTAATCTAAAACAGGAAATTGAAAACATAACCAAATCCGGATTAGACAGTCTGATTTGTTATGAGCTATGGCATTTTGTACAAGCTGCACATAGACTTTATTTGCAGAAAACTTAAAACAAAACTTTGAGGGCTTATAATCTGAAATTTGTTATGCATCCCTCTCTTTCTTTGGCTCAGGTTTTGATCATTTTAGAACCTTTGACTCTTTCCTAATCTAATCTACTGATAAGCCAAGTTTACACAGTTTGAAAAATCTTCATTCACTAACCTATCAGCATAAATTTAAAACTTATTTAGTCATGATTGGGCTGTATGACTAAACAATACTTTCTCTTTCAAAGTGGTGGCATTTGGACTTGCACACTTTCAGAATATTCTTTTTTGGTATGGGGCTGTACCTTTTCCTTTTCATCTGCACTCTTTTCTTTTTTCTTTGTTTTTGTGTTCATTTTTCTAATCTTTTCTTTAAGAAATGTTATTTACAATGGTGTTGGGCACCGAATCTGGCTATCTCTCTGCCCATTTTTTCCATCCTTTCTGACCATTTTTGTTTAATTACCTACAATTTCCATGTTAAATTCATGAGGTAAATACCCCTGACTTGTCCAATTGGAATATTTTAATTAATGAAGTAAAGTCGCAGAGTTTTACCTAATTGTGGCACTAAGATCCATGTTTGATTGCGATTGGAAAACAGAACCCTCGTTCTCCAATTAGCTATGTCAGAATTGCAATTTGCTTACCAAAGGGAGATCACGCAAGTGGAATCACGATTCCTTGGGCTACCTGGTCTCTTTCTTTATCTAGGATATTCCGTTCCTCGTGTTGCCCAACCAAAGTTCTATTTGTTATGCACGCATGGTCATATGTTTCAGAAATCCTTATTCCTTTGTATTGTGTATAAAATGGACATCGTTCCCCCTAATTGGGGGTTCCCCAAAGGAGATTGTAATCACATTTGCTGCATCAATAAAATATCGTTGGTTTTTTTATTCTAAAGTTATTTTGTGATAACGCTGTACTTCGGTAGAGAGTTGGGCCTGTTCTTCTAATCTGTGTATATATTTATGTATGTGTGTTATGGAGGTTGTTGTATACGCATATTTTAGAAGTGATTTTGTTTGAATGTCCACTTTGATTTTACTTCATGGCAATGTTTTGAATATCAACCATAAACCCTTGGTTGAACGGATTATGTGTTTGTTCCTACATATACCTTGTGTGTTGCCTTGAAAGGATACGCTCCCAGATTGATAAAATTAATGTCGGATTAGGGTGGATAAATCATCCCTACTTGAACACCAACATTTTGACACCGTTGCTGGGGAGGCTAACAAGGTGCAAGAAATGATTTGGACCAACCAGAGGGTCAACCTCTCGTCCTGGGGAGAGAATGAGCTTCTTCACTCTGCTTTAGGTCCTGAGTGTAGGTTTTGATTTTGGTTTGTTTATTTCTGTTTTCATTTTGAGTTTTGGGCCATCTTCTTTTCCTGGAGAGGGAGGAGTCTTTTTGATGCCCTCCATTAGATCTAGGAGTATTAGGTATTTTTTTGGGTTGTGTGGTTTTGGTTCTTGTCCCAAGGAGGGAAGAGTTTTTGACGCCCTGCTCTGGGCCTGAAACCCTAGCTTTTTGTTTCATTGTCTTTCTCTTTTGAATTCTTTTATCTTGGGGAAGGAATGGTCCTTTGACACCTTACTTCAAGATTGAAGCATTGTAGGTTCATACACAGACCTTCCATTTAACCAATTTTTGTATGAACAAAGAACCAAATAAGAGGGGCTAAGCGAGAGCCCCAAAGAGGGGAAGACCAGATTTGGGAAGAAAAACTTACATTCAGCAGATCATCGAAAAGGCAGAGTCCAAAGCATCTTCCCGAGCAGTGGCAAGGCCAGGGGCTAGGAGAGTGAAGTCCGAGGGACAGTCAGTGGATCAGCCTGTGTAGGCCACGGTATCCCTGGGTGACTTGGTAAAACAAGGTCCTGTAGCAGTAGAAGAGACAATTAGCGGTGGACCAGATCGAGAGGACCTTGTGTTGGTATTATTAGAAGAAGAAATTGCAAGTAGAACATTGTCAGAGTCAGACTGATCTAATAAGGGAAAGTAAGTTGTAGTCGAGGGATTGAACTATCAGGATACAGGAAAAAGAAACGAGGAGGTATTGGTATCGCCAAGAGACCAGGGAAGTGCCACTAAGGCAACTCACGTTCCAGTAGTCAGGAGTCCCCGACTATCCTCTACAGAGCTTGTTGAAATCCCCAACGATTATTGGAAGATATTTATGGCTCCCACAACCTCCACTATCGAATTTCCCATTGGGAATTTGGGAGCTGGCATGCCCACAAAGCCTATCCCATTAGCAGCACTACCAAAATTTCATGGGCTTGTTTCAGAGGATCTCGACACGTTTCTATTTGAGTTTGACATAGTGTGCCAGGGCTACGATTACACAACAGATGCCCATAAGTTAAAGATTTTCCATTCTACACTAAAAGGGATGGCTTTGCTTATGGGCCTTGGGGGAAAATTCATTTCCACATGGGATGATATGCAAACAACTTTTCTGGAAAAATACCAGGATTACTGCAAATCCCGGAACGTCAAGGAGGAGCTTTTCAAGTTCACACAAAAAGAAGACGAAAGTTTGGAAGATTGTGTGGAGAGGTTTAAATACCTCTTGCAGAGGTCAGATCATTCCAATTTGGATAAGGAAATCTTGAAGGTTATTCTCCTTCGATCCTTCCGAGAGGACTCATTGGAATTATTGAATATCCTGGGAAAGGGAGACATTTCTAAGGAGACCTTTGAAGGTATTTGCGACTTGTGTGTCCAGTGCTCGAGGGGGCTTGTAAGAAATAGATTAGGGATCCGTTCAGTAAAAGGATCCGGCGGGGGTGTCACGAAAGTAGAAGTTGGGAACCTGCTAGACAACTTAAAGTCGGATATTCTCAGTACCCTGTCAACACAAATGGATACTTTGCAAGTAAAAAAGAAGCAACTAGAACTGGATAGGACCATGGAAATCTTTTGCTCGAAGTGCAAGAAGAATCATCTGGAAAGGGAATGCCCATTAAAGTCCGTAGAAAAATGTGACATCTGTGAGCTGAATCATGTGACAAGCTCATGCCCTTCCTTGCCGGCCCTGAAAGCGGTGTTTCAAGGAGCAGGGGAGGACACGGAGCAACTGTACCTCATGGGCGCCAGGAAGCCATGGAAACTTCAACCACCGATGGGGAATCAAGGCATGTACCCAGATCCATCTCAGTATTTCAATAGTTATAACATTAATCCTCAAGCTATGCCTTGTCCCCCTATGTGGCCGCAATACCAGTACCCACTGTGGCAACAATGGAACCCTCAGGCCTGTATGAGATCACCATGGGCTCCAACTTGGTGAGGACCCTCTTTAGGGCAGTTTCCTCAACATATGCCACAACAACAACTCCAATTACATTCCAATGTGCCTCCTGGTAATCAACCTGCTCATCCTCAGCTTCCAATGCAGCCTAACCCTAACCCCAATAATAAAGGAGCTCATCACGCTGATGTTCTTAACCTGCCTTTGTATAGTATTTCTACTGCAGAACTGTATGAAATGAATTTGCGATCAGGTCGAACAGTTGATACCCAACCCCCTCCGGTTATCATTGAACAACTTGATAATGAAGACAAAGAGGCACAACCAGCCAATAGAGAACCGAAACAAACTGTTAAAAGCCAGATGCCTCTTGTAAAACAACCTCAATCTGAACCACCTTACCCAGAGAGAATAATTATGAGTAAACCAAGACCACAAGTTGAATTTGACTTATTAGGAGAATTGCAGAATTTATTTGTTAAAATTCCCTTGTTACAAGCTATGAAGGACGTGCCAATTTATGCAAAGACTCTTAGGGAATATTGTTCAAAGAAACCTGCGAAGAAAACTAAGGACCCCCTCACTATACATGTTATGGGAAAATTATCAGACTTCATGATGGGAAAATCAATACCAGTGAAATATGGAGATCCGGGGAACTCGGTTTTGACAGTACAGATTAATGGAGTGGAGATTCCAAATGTGCTAGTAGATGTGGGCGCTGCCATCAATGTCATCACTACTGAAACCATGCATGCATTAGGCCTTCAAAATTTGAAGCATACACCCACAGTGTTGGAGTTGGCAAATAGATCCACAGTCAAGCCTGTGGGGAAGTTGGAGGACGTGGCAATTTCAGTAGATGCATGGAATTACCCTGTCGATTTCTTGGTATTGCATACAAAATCTTCAGTAGGTGGTCACCCTTTGATTTTGGGTAGGCCATGGCTGGCTACCACAGACGCTTATATTGGATGCCGATCAGGAAATATGGTCATTTCTAATGGCCATAACACCAAGAACTTGGTGCTGTACCCACTAACAGAGCCCGATGCACCTAAAAAGTCAGTAGGTGGAAAGAAGGCTGTATCTATGGTGGAAGTCGAAGAAGAGGAAGAAGTGAGACCAGTACTTACTATCGTGCAGGCCCTTCAGTTGAAGATGGAATCAGAAGATGACGTGATCACTTCCTTCATGAATGATCCTTGTTCCGTTTCAGAGTCAAACCAGCAGGTCTTAGAATCCATCCTAAGCTGCGAAACTCAGGAGGAAATTGAAACAATGGAAGAATTGGAAGATGTTGAAGCACCTCATGAAAGTGTCCAAGTGGAGATAGAACCAGGGAAAACTTTGAATATCAATCCAGGTCTGTCAGAATCCCAGAGGAAGCAGTTGATAGATGTTCTTCAAAAGTATAAGGAAGCTTTCGCCTGGGATTATTCTGACATGAAGGGGATCCCTGATAACCTATGCACCCATCACATATACATCAAAGAAGACTGTCGTCCTATAAGACAGCCTCAGAGAAGGATGAATTCGATATTGAAGAACATTGTGAAAGAAGAGCTTCAGAAACTACTGGATGCGGGTTTTATTTACCCTATCTTAGACATCCAATGGGTCTCACCATTGGTAATGGTCCCTAAGAAGAACGGTAAATGGCGAATCTGCGTGGATTACCGGGAGTTAAATAAGGCAACGCAGAAGGATCATTTTCCTCTGCCATTTATCGATCAAGTCTTAGACACATTGGCTGGTAGGAAATTTTTCTCATTTCTGGATGGGTTTAGTGGATATAACCAAATCCATATTGCTCCTGAGGATCAGGACAAGACCACTTTCACATGTCCCTGGGGAACATTTGCATACTGGGTCCTTCCTTTTGGCCTATGTAACGCCCCTGCGACATTCCAAAGGGAAATTTTGGGAATTTTCTCTGATTTGGTAGATGATGGTGTTGAAATTTATATGGATGACTTCGCTCCATATGGGGACTCATTCTTAGAGGGGTTGAAAAATTTAGAAAAAGTTCTTGAAAGATGTATACAAGCAAGTGTTTCCCTGAGTACAGTAAAATATCACATGATGATGGAAAAGAAAATTGTTCTGGGACATTTTCTCTCAGCTGAAGGAATCAGAATGGACCCAGCAAAGATAAAGGTAATTCTGCACTTTCCAACACCTAAAACACCCACACAGGTTATTATAGGCGTTTCATAGAAAATTTTGCAAAATTTGCACACCCATTATTTCAATTATTGACAAAAGATTCAGAATTTGTGTGGTCAGATCACTGTGATGCAGCCTTCACGAGAATTAAAGAATTACTCTGCAGTGCTCCGATTCTTAGAGGACCAAACTGGGCGTTACCTTTCCACATTCACACAGATGCTTCTCAAACAGCAATTGGTGCAGTACTAGGACAGCGGGAAGATAAAGTACCTTATGCAGTCTACTATGTTAGTAAAAATTTGGCTCCTGCTGAATTGAACTACACAGTGACTGAGAAAGAGTTCTTGGCTGTTGTTTACGCCTTCAATAAGTTCCGGCATTATATTACCATGTATTCTACTTTTGTGCATACTGATCATGCAGCCATCAGGTATTTCATGAACAAACCTGTTACCCCTGGTCGTGTTACAAGGTGGTTGTTACTACTACAAGAATTTGATATTACTATAGTAGATCAACCAGGGAAGGATAATGTGGTTGCAGATTTCTTATCTAGGTTAGAACATGATGGTAAGAATACACCAGTTGAAGATAATTTCCCAGATGAGCATCTTTTTGCAGTGTCTACTAACACTCCGTGGTATGCAGATATTGCTAATTATCTTGCTACAGGTGAGGTGCCTCATCACTTGTCCTATAAGGAGCAAAGGAAGATCATTCACAGGAGTGCCCGATATTCATGGATCGCAGGATATCTCTTCCATACAGGGATTGACCAGCAGATTCGGCGTTGTGTGGCAGGAAATGATATTTATGAGATTTTAAGGGCTACACATGATGGACCCTATGGAGGACATTTTGCAGACAAACGGACAGGTCATAAAGCGCTGCAGATGGGATACTATTGGCCCTCCATCTTTCGTGATGCTCGGGATTATATTCAAAGGTGTGATAGCTGTCAGAGGATGGGACAACCTGGGAAAGCAGATGAAATGCCTCTTGAACCCCAGATAGTCCTTGAACCATTTGAGAAATGGGCCATTGATTTTTTTGGACCCTTTAACCCACCTTCTCATCAGAAAGCCTACATCCTAGTTTGTACTGATTATGTAACCAAATGAGTGGAAGCTAGGGCAGTCACAAGAGCAACAGAGCAAGTAGTGTCAGACTTCGTTTTTGAAGAAATCTTTGCTCAGTACGGGACTCCAAGAGAAATTGTATCAGATGGACGACCGCAGTTCACATCTCATATGATAAAGAAATTGATGCAAAAATACAGGGTCAAACACAGAGTAACAACCCCCTATCATCCACAAGCGAATGGGCAAGTTGAGAGTAAAAACAAGGTATTGGAAAATATCTTGACCAAGACAGTAGCAAGTCATCGCCGGGATTGAGCACAAAAACTTCCAGAAGCTTTATGGGCCTATAGAACAACATGGCGGAATACAACGGGATTTTCTCCATTTGAATTCGTTTATGGGAAATCTCCCCTGTTTCCAGTAGAATTTGAAATTAGCACACTCAGAACAGCTCTAGAAGTAGGTTTAGATCTATTAGAAGCACAAAAACACCGACTGGAACAGCTGAATGAGTTAGATGAGATTCGATCAGCAATTGTCCAGAGAACTACTGTTGTTCAACAGCAGAGAATGAAATGGCATGACAAATTCATCAAAACTAAGGTGTTTCATGAAGGGGATTGGGCGTTACTGTATGACTCCCGATTCAAGGATTTCAAAGGCAAACTCTGCACTCGCTAGATGGGACCATATCAAGTGGATGCAGTGCTCGACAATGGAACAGTTAGATTAATCACAATTGATGACAATCAAACCATGTTTGTGGTGAATGGACACCGTCTAAAATTATATCATCGTCCAGCTTCTAAAGATGCCTTTGTTAAAACCCTTTCAGATTCAGCTGATCTAATGGTTATTGCAATAGAAGACACTCTCACTCTCCATTAAATCTAAAAAATAATAATAATAATAATAAATAAATAAAATATAAAAAAAATGTGGTTATTACTCACTTGTTTGTGTTTTGCAGGGATAATAAAAGAATTATGGCCAGGAGGAAAGTAACATTCGGTGTATTACTCCATCAGTGTTGTTACAGAAGTAATTTGTTTCACTTATGTTGTTACTCTGTAACTGTTGTTACTCTGTAACTGTTGTTACACTGCCGCTGCTGTTACTCTGAAGTTGTTACACCGTCGATGTTGTTACTCCGAAGTTGCTGCTACATTGCCGCTGTTGTTACTCCGAAGTTGCTGCTACACTGCCGCCGTTGTTACTCCGAAGTTGCTGCTACACTGCTGACGCTGCTACTCCAAAGTTGTTGTTACACTGTCGATGTTGTTACTCCGAAGTTGTTGTTACACTGTCGATGTTGTTACTCCGAAGTTGCTGCTACACTGTCGTTGTTGTTACTCCGTAGCTGTCGTTACTCCGTCGCTGTCGTTACTCCGCCACTGCCGTTACTCCGTAGCTGTTGTTACTCACTGTTGTCGTTACTCACTATTCACGACAGACATTTCTGCGGTTACTCCACCTTAAGGTAAGTCCACAAGTATGTCTCCGTTGATTTTATGGATTTAATTAAATATTCCAAAAGGATAGTCAAACGTGCCAAGGACGGCCGTCATTTAAGTTGGGGGGAGGGTACCATCATAATGGCTAACGGCGTACTTAGTAAAGGTACTTATGACATACGACTCCCACCAAATCAAATTTAATGATCTTAAGTACTCTGTAATAATATCGTTGAGTTGGGATGCATACTTGTACGCATAAAAGTCATATCAGTCACCTCTCAAACATTCCGCATTAAATCCTAGAATATCTAACAGTACTACTGCAATCTGTCAATTAATCCCAAATGTACCAGTACTGTTTATCCATTATATTTGAAAGTGGCCATGACGTTATTACAGTTACCAATAGTTCGGAGCCCTGTCACTCTCCCTTGCCAGCTAACTGTAGTCATCGTGCCGCTTCCGCCTCTGCAAGCAATGGGTGGTCGATCTGTGCGCCATGAGCCCGATGATTCAACAAGAATCCGAAGTAATCGAGAAGTATGGCAGGTATTCGAAAATGCAGGATGGGACGTTTACTTTGACAGGTTGAATCGCTGGGATGAAGAAATCACAATGGAATTTGCATTGAATCTGGAGGAAGGAGTTTCTCGGATTCGTGGACTTGAAATTCCAGTCACAGAGGACACTATTGTGAAGGTCAGTGGATTACCACAGGGTGGAGAACGTTGGTTTTCCAGAAGAACCCCTCTTCCGGAACTCCCCGAAGCTTTTCTCCAAGCCGGAGAGAGCATCGCGCAGAAGGGCCGAGGATACGATAGAACTTCATTACCGCGGCCGTGGGGAGAAGTTGCAGAGGCTATGATTAAATATGAGGGAAGATATTCCACTGTTTTTAAATACCACCTGCGCATATTGGCGCACTTGCGGTTTCCCCAAGCGGAAGCCTTTTCAATGAACGCGCCCTATTTTCTTCTAAGAAGCCTGAATTTGATGGCGAACTCGGCTCGGGGGGCGCGGCAGGTGTTGGCGGTCCTTTCCCACCACAGGCTGGTGCAGTTGTTAGTGTTGAATGCCATTGACAAGATTCCGATTCCGTGGGAATGGTTTCGAAACTCCACAGAGGAAGAAATAGAAGCTGCCCTGGCTGCTAGGGCAGAGGAACCGGAAGCTATGCAGGAGAATGAAGAAGAGGACGAAGCCGTGCAGGGAGATGAAGAGGATGATTATGTTGATCAGGAGGAGCCTGAGGAAATGGAGATGGAGACCGAGGAGTGTGAACAAGAGTCGGCTCTCCAAACGCAAGCCGAATCGATGGAAGCTGCATAAATTCCTACTGGCACTTCGGCCGAGGCTGCTCCACAAGAACCATACCAGTCCGCGGAGCCAGTTGAGCGGACAAACAGTGCAATGGGCACAGAGGCCACTCCACAGGGATCCCCTGTTAATATGGAACCTGTGGAGGAAGCAGTCGTGACCACTCCGACTAGAGAGAATACAGGGGAAATGGCGGGAGAACCAAGGAGTGAGGCCGACGCTGCTCCTAATGGCGGGGGAACCAAGGAGTGAGGCCGACGCTGCTCCACAAGAACCAGCGTTGACCTCAGAACTGAATGGAGAGAATTTGTTCCAGTTTCTTGTCTTTTTGCCTAAGGGAGTGCGAGTAATCCGTTCCCCAGAGCAAAGAGAAGAAGAAAGTGTTGCCATTCCTATGGCTTCAAATCTAAAACGAAGGCTACAACCAGAAGAAACCCCAATAGGCACATCAGCAAAAGGACATCTTACCGGGACACCATTGTTTGAGGAGAATGTACCTGACGAGAGAACAGCCATTGGTGGAGAGGAGGGACCAAGCGGAGCAGTCTCGACGAATGCACCAATGGCGCATGAAGGCATAAAAAGAGTAAAACAAGAAAGAATGGAAGAAGAACATGCAGCGGAAATTGGACCGACTGTCGGCCCAACAGAGGCAGTTCCGAGGGATTCACCTCCAGCTGCCGAAGCTGAGGGAATATAGGTTAAGCAAGAGGAAGCAGAGTTGTGCGGGCTGCGAAGACCCCCTATCAAACAAAGATACCAACATCAGTTCAAGGAAACCATGCAGTTAAAATTGGAAGTAAGGAGTTTGAGAAGAAGAGTGCACAGAATGCAGAAGCACATAAATAAGTATAAACTGCAAGCCAAGAGACCCAAGGTTGACAGGGTCGAAGCAGAAACTGAGACAGACCCAATCGAACATTTGTTCGAGGCCAGAGAGTATGCCTTAACGGCTGAATTACAAACATGGAAGTCTACTACGACCCAGTATCAAAGAGAGATCAAAAGGACTGAAGAAAAAGCCTCCACAACCATCTTCAGATATGTGGAGCGTATAGATATTATGAAGTTAAGGCATGCAAAGCAGCAGCGCAAGATGGAGCAGCTGGAAAAGCAAGTGGCCGAGCTGAAGAATGATAAGGAACAAATCTTCAAATTGGTGCAAGAGGTGATGGCATGTCGTCCCCCTGCTTCTTGCTATTCTTTATTTTTACATGAACGTTTCCTTTTATTTTGCATGGAGAGTATTAAGAACGAGGTCAGTTATGAGATTGAAGATGGCGTACAATTCCTCCGAATCATGAGAAATCATGATGTGCCAACTCAGCATTTGATGTGTGAGTTTTATCTGCATGGGTATTTGTTACGGTTGGACAGAGACTTTAATCCAGTCCCATATGTAGGAGACATCCATCTAAGGGCCCTCACCTCTTATGCTTTCAATCAAATTCATTGGCAGAAGGCTTGTGATACTTTTGAGTCCAATCAAGTCACAAAGTCATTTATAGTAAGAGGGGAACATGGGAGGTCAGACACAAGGCACAGTTGGGCATTATGCTTATACTTGAGGAATAAGAAAGAACACATACATGTGTGGTGCCTGATCTTTTGTATTAATCAATTAACTGTTTCTAAAGAGTCTTTATTTTTTCTTCATAAAATATAGATGATGTCATCATCAATGGTCCTGGGAACAGAGAGAACCTTTTGGCACCAATTTTGCTGTTAGCAGCCTGCCATGTGTACCATATGGCATACATCCACATGCGGGATTTTCCAGTGGAAAGGCTTCTGTTCCGCATTCGTTATTTGCTGTTCGCAGGCTTATACCCCTCGCGTACAACGTTCAGCTAGACAGGAAGGAAGTTTTCCTTTCAGATGGATTTAAAGTTTCGGGGACAGATATGGCTTTAGAGTATGGTCTTGCCGGGCTTCATGAAGCTCACAGTTTGCAGAACCTAGACCTATGGAGGCGACGGACTGCATGAGGAAATGAAGAAGGCTAGTTGGGGGGAGATGTTGGGCACCGATCCTACATTCATTTGCCCATTTTGTCATCCTTTCCTAATCTCTCATTTATTTCTGCATTACCTATTTTCCATGTTAAACTCATGAGATAAATACCCCCGACTGTATAATTGGGATATTTTGAATAAGGAAGTAGAATCATGGGGTTTTACCTAATTGTGGCACTAAGGTTTACGTTTGGCTTTAGATTGAACACAGGAACCCTCGCTCCAGCAGAACGCAGCAAGAATTGGTAACGACCAGCCAAAAGGGGAACGTGCAGCTGGACCACGACTCCCTGGGCCTATTCTTGGCCCTTGCTCTATCTTGGATATCTGCTGTTCGTGCCGTTCCAACTAAAGTCCATTTTTGAACGTGCGGTTATCATGTTTCAGGGAAATCTGTTATTCCCTTGCACTGTGTATAAAATGGACATTGTTCCTGTAAATAGGGGTTCCCGAAAGGAGATTGTAATCACATTTTACAAATCAATAAAATACTGTTGGTTTTGATATTCTCAAGCGTTTCATGAGCAACGCAGCCCTGATCAGAGAGCTGGGCCCGCTCTTCTAATTAGGTGTTGCATATGTGTATGTGTGTGGATTATTTCTTGTTATGGTTGCTGCTATTATTTCTTATTGTTAAGATTGTTTGAATGTCCAGCATTGATTTTACTTCACGAAAATGTTTTGAATATTAACCATAAACCCTTGGTTGAACGGATTATGAGTTTTTTCCTGCATATACCTTGTGCGTTTCCTTGAAAGGATACACTCCCAGATTGATAAAATTAATGTCGGATTAGGGTGGATAAATCATCCCTACCTGAACACCAACAACGTGAATTGGTGTTTTCATATTCTTTTAGTGAGGTATCACTCATTTAATGAATACCATTCTTTTCATATGGTGATTTTTGACTGTCGAGAATAACATCCAGGGTTTTATATCTTTTCATTCTTTTTTTGAAATTATCTAGCACTTTCCTTAATGATACAATTTAAGCCCCATTCTTTTCATAGTTTTGTTCACTTTATTTTGGTTGATTGTTCAAAATTTCTTCCACTCTTTTTTCTTCCTCTCTTCCAGTCTTGATGAAGATGATTTCCTTGGATATTATCTTGCTCTCCCTCCTGAAGCTATCAATTTCTTCTAATGCACTAAAACAAATTTCTACACGATCCACTATGCCTTCAACGCTTTCTCCTTCTGCTTTTTATTTTTTCTCCTCTAATTTTTCTATGTTGGATTCCTCATTTGTGGCTACAAATTGGATCTCTCTTCTATCATCATATGTTCTTATTCTTCAGAAAAATTAGTATCCTCTTTGGAATAGATATTTTTCTTTCTCAAAGATTTTCCTTTGAAGACCCTTTTTCTTGGTTCTTCTTCATCACCACTATCTTCCCTGTAAGGACACTTAGCGATAAAATTTCCTAACTTACCACAGTTAAAACATATGAGAGGTAACTTACGTGCCATTTTTGTATCATGTTTACTTCTTAGATGCTTTAAATGTTGCTTCCTTATGTGATTAATTTCTCATCCTCATTTTGTATGCATTGATAATTCCATGAAGCTCATCCATTTTTAGATTCTCCAAATATCTTAATTATTCTATGGGAGATACCTTGGCATCAAAACATAGAGGAAGATACCTCAATTTTGTTTTTATCAACTATTGTTTCTTTAACTTCTTAACGAAATCCTTTGAGAGAATTAACCACTTCATCTACTCGAAGAAAATAAGCATTAACATATTTTTCATCATTCGTGTTTAGGATTTCAAGTTGGCTCTGGAAAGTATGAAGCTTTTCCTTATTTAGTTTGTCATCTCCTTCATAGTTTCTTACAAGATTGTCTCACATATCTTTAGTCAATTCACATTGCATAAATTTAACAAATTCTAAATTTTACAAACCACTTAAAATGAAGTTCATAGCTTTTGAATTAGATACATAAGCCTTTCTCCCATATTTATCAGTTGGGGGAGAGAATGGGACATTATATCCATCTGTAATAGACCTCCAAACTTTAGCACCAAGAGACATAAAGTGTGTTTTCATTCTTATCTTCCAAAAGACAAAAAAAAAAAAAAAAAATCAATCAAAGAAATGAATTTTGATTGATGCTTCTAGACTAGTCGTGGCCCCCTTTAAGATATTCTAACAGTTTTTATATCGTTCTTGAAGAATCCTACTTTGATACCAATTTTTTGAATAATAAGAGGGGGGGGTGAATCAATATTCATTACTCTTGACAAATTTTCTCTTATTTAATCTTGAAACTGAATTCGCATCACATAATCAGGCATCCACAATGTATGATCGCAATGATTAAAGTGAAAATCAAAATTTGAAGAAGAAATACTTGAAAAAATATTTAAATTATTACAATATCTTATGAGGACACAACTCCTCTATAAGCACCAACTTACGAAATATTGTAGGCTCCAACCTATTAAGAAAACAAGGACATCAATCCTTAGTAAGTGTACAAGTTAATAGAAATTTGTTACTAATGATGTATTTGATTTAGAAACACATGAAATGAAATTCAACCATTAAACCACATGAACACAATGATTTACATGGGAACCCAAATGGTAAAATCTTCTCCGTTTCTTTTCATTAATTAGATGATAATGAGACACTATTACAATATATTTCTTTGATCTTGAAGCACACCCTACACTGTAAACCTCTTCTCTTGTTGGCCTTGCTCTGGCCAACACTAATCTAATTCAAGGCTCCAACTTCTTCCTATTTCCTTACACAATCTAGGATAAATTTAGCTTCTAAGTAATAGGGTAATTCCCTATTTCCTTGTGATATTACCAAGGAATAAATCACTTGCATCAATGTCAAGCCTGCACACTCAACTAGTATATAATTGATGATTACAATGTGTCTTTTCCTCCAATCCATATAGGAAATTTGAATTCCATGCATGTTTGCGATATTTTTAGTTGATTGACTAGTTTAACTGAGATATCAATGAGTTACAAACAATTCTACTACTCAACTGACCTTCAACTGACTTAATTAATTACTTGAGCTCAGTTAACTAAGTTCACCTGAAAATAATTGAACTAGATTGCTAAATTTTAGCAATAACTACATGCACAACTCTACTCCAAGCCTAAAAACTCGAATTTACTAATATAACTAAGTGACAAAGCCATGTCACTCAAGATAACTTCAATCCAAGTCATCTTGTTGATGTGGAAAATTGAATTACTTAATTTGACTAAGGAAAAAGTCAATTTGAGCCTTTCTTGCTACAATTTCTAACCACCAACTTATAAGAAAATTTTCAATACCAACTTGTCAATAGGATCAGAACACAAATCCTCAATGGGCTCTAACTTATAAATTTCTTAGGATCTAGTATTTGGCCCTATAAATACTACTATCTTTGCAGTTTTTCCTTTATCCTTCACAAAAAATTCCAGTCAATACACTTAACTTTTTCTCTCAAAATTAGCATCCAAAATTTTATCTTCCAAGATAGCCAAACTTGGAATTCAAATCAGGCCTGAATTTGGCCTTCAATATACTATAAATTTTCCTTCAAAACATGAATTAGTTAGACCTTCAAACAATAAAACTCAATCTTGAAACTCATACTTCAACCAGATATACTCGGCCCTAGAACTTTACTTCATAAAAATTAAAACACTTAATCCTCAAATAATATCTTAAGATAGGCCTAGAACTTGAATTTTCCAGGGTTGTAACTTTGGCCTCAAAAAAGGAATAAATTCAACCTTAATCATCCTTAATTCGGCCAACAAAAACATGCATTAACTCGACCCCTTAATTTACTAGAAATCGGCCTCAAGACTTCACCTCAAATGGATATAAATTTGGTCTAATAAATCCTCACCAGTGTATGAACTATAACACCTTCAAGGACACAAAAATAATTTAGAAATGAGCCAAAAAAAAAAAATTGAAATATGCCAAAATACTTCCACAAATATTCTCCCCAATTCACCCTCTCCTCACTTCTAGTTCAGGAGGTATGAACCTGAGAAGCCCAATTTTTCCTTTCTTGATTAAACATATTTGAGTTGCATGAGTGGGTGAGTAAATTCCTACTCCTTGATCTGAATATGGGAAAATTAGTTATTGCTATGCTAGCTCCCTCATCAGTATTAAAAATGTGTTTAAGGATCGTCTCATGTTAACCATTTGTGAAGGGGTTAAAGAGTCAAGTTTCATGTGTCTTTGATGATAAAATTATGAGTTAATTAAGATTTAAAAACTCATTCACATAAAATTAAATGCATAAACATAATTCACAACAATCACATAACGCAATGGATGATAATGGAGTTCACCCCTCCTGGGCTACATCTCCATGGACATGCTTCAACTAGTTAGGCCCTCTTGGGATTATGAGTCAAATGTTTAATTACAAGCATATGTGATGCTCCAATGGATTTTATGACTATTCCGTTAGCTTCAAAAGACATGAAAGCCCCAAAAATGACTATTCAATCTCTGAATTTGGTTACCAACTCCTCTAGGCTTGACCTCCCATCTTGGTGGCTATGGGCTTGTTTAATCTCCAAATTTACAAAATAACCTTCAGATGTGCTCCAAATCCTCTGTAAAATGTACCATTATGTTCGTAACATCAAATATATCTAAAAATTACTATTCATTCACTCCATTTGGCATTAAGCTGATATGGGCATGGCATTCCCTCCTGGTTGCCTTGGGCTTCCATTTTCTTCAAGTGACCAAAAACACATGTATATTTTCTCCTGTACCTCTATAAGATAGTCCAATGGATTAAAAGCATGCCAATCTGCTAGGAATGACTATTCATGATCCCAAATTGGTCGAAAATTACTCAGGGTAGGCTTCATGTTGGGGCCTTTGTTTTGGAAAAGAACTGTTTTGAGTTGCATAGGGTTGGAGGATAGGTGGCAGAACGCAATCAAGGTAGACAAGGAGTTGTCATGGTTGCAGAAAGCCAGAAGATAGGTGGCCTGGCATTAGCAGAGAATAGTACAGATGGAAGATAAGGGAGACAAGAACAATCAGTATAACTCCTAGTAATAAAGAAGAAGTGGTAAGCATCGGAGCTAGAAAAGAGGAAGGACTGACAATCACACTAGCGGAGGAACAAATAGGTAGTCAGCCAATGGAAACTAGTTAGTTAGTTAGTGCAACAAAAGGCCGATAGGAAGGAGCAGAGCATTAGGAGAGATCTGTGAGAACTCTGTTGTACTGAATCAAACTGTAATAGACTCTACGGAGTAGATGTATGATGTTCTGTTATTGATAATAAAATATGGTTGTTGTTGTGTGTAATGTTATGAGTTGAGTGATAGTTATTTTCTTACGATGAATGTATGCTCAATTTAAATTTTAATTCAGCCTTTTGAACATGTGTTGATGAGTGATAGTTTATGCAGAGAGTTGACATATGTTTGTTGCTTCCAAGTTTCCATAGTTGTTCTCTATGGTTGCATTTGTCTTCTACCTGATCTAGCTTCTAATCTTACTAAGGTTGTGGCACACCTCAAGTGAGACACTCTACTCTCTAGAGTAGGGTGAAAATGTCAGCATTGTGCTAGACTACTACGAAAACCTTGTTTTCCCCAACCCTGAACCTGGGTCTTGCTCAGAGACCTCCTTTTTCACCAACAAATTGTTCCATTTCCGGGACCTGAAAATTCATTTAGGAGTTAGATCATGGTATCATGGATCTCTAAGAGGGAACTACGAAGCTGGTGCTATAATCATTTAGACCAGTTGATATCACAACAAGCAAAGCTTCAACAACAGAGGGAAAATACTGTCAAAGATCGGGTCTTGTTTTTCGAATCTGCGAGTGACCTGTACGAAATTTTCTGGGGAAAGTTTCATGAAGAACTTTATAATTGGTTACAGAGACTGCAAATCAAGTCACTTTTGGTAGGATCGTGTAGAGTCTGTCGCAAGTGGACACACATGAATCTGGTAGCACTCCATCGGTTAGATACTGATTTGACCCAAGAAGTAGATTTTTGGGTACAATATACCTTGGAAGGATACATTGCGGAATTTGCAACCGAGTGTTACCAATATTTTACAAAATCTGAAGATATATTCATATCTGGATTGTGGGGAGAACTATTGAAGGAAATATCGTGGTGGATGAAAGATTTAATGGTGGATGAGGGTTTGATGACATTTCAAAGTTCTGAGATGGAGACTTAAACCTACAGTACAAGGGGAAGGGACTGAGGGAAATATGCTACAAGTAAGTGAGAAGGGGGAATAGGGATATGAATATCAGAACCTCCAGTAGATTGAGAGAGCGAAAAGCACATCGGAGGGTGTAGATTTCTAAGAAGTGGTGAGAAAGGGTGATGAAGGAGTTTGAGAAGCAGGAGAGTAATCGAGAGGACAAGGAAAAGGTGCCACAGATGACAAAGGAAAGGGAAGGTCAGATGGGATCCCAAGGAATCAGAGGGACCATTAAGGAAGTTAGGCAAGTGTATAGGAGCCCAGCTCGAAGAGAAAAGGGATAAAATTATAATGAGGAGGACGCGCACCCTGAGGAGACATCCGATGTGGAGCTGCATGTTGCGATGGAGCAACTATTCCGAGAGAGGTCGACACCCATAACGCAAGCTAATACTATTCTTCAAAGTTCAATTAGCTCTAGTCCTGACCTTTCCCTGGTACTCTATCATCCACTTGATAATTTTTTTGTTAAGTACGAGAGTTTAGCAAGTTGAGTAGTGTTATGTCTACAGTACAGATATCTACTAGCCACAGTGCTAGTAGTACAATCTCTCAGCTGGGAATTAGAGGTTTTTTTTCTAGTACCACCCATAAAAGGAAAGATGGCGGGATCATTCACCCGATACCCAGAATTCTCTAGGAGAGGTAACGATGATGTGGAGCAACACTGGTATCTCTACGAAGCAATTTGGAGAGCTTAGAAGACACCAGAGGTAGCTAAGTTGATTGAGTTCCAAGCCACTCTAACAGAAAGAGCTCTTCATTGGTTCATTAAATGGTCAGAAGCTCATCCAAACCCAAAAATATATGATGTGAAGAAATAATTTCTCAAATAATTTAAATTACCTCAGATAGATCAACAGGGATTATCTAAGTTGTGGGAAATCAAACAGCGAGAAGGAGAAATGGCTTGGGACCTGATGAGAAGATTCAAGGATGCGATTGGGAAGCTAAGTTACCCAATTGATCCAAATCACCAACGATATTGGTTTATTAAGGCACTCCTCCTGTTGACAAGGACCCCACTGACGCAACAGAAGATTGATACCCTACAAGGTGCCCTAGATCAAGCCATGAAAATAGAAGCTATGGTGGGGTACCCGCAAGAGTTCAGAGGAGGAGCAGCAGGACAAGATCCTTCCATACTAGAGCTACAACATCAGATAGCCAGTCTAACGGAAAATTTGAAAGACATTTAACCAATACGACGTGCAAGGCCCAACCTGCGGTGCACCCATTGCCTGATGAAAGGACATGTGGCCACAGAAAGCCCGAGGTTGCAAGGGAAAAATGTAGGAAATTTAGCAACAGGGACACAGGGGGCTCCACCAGTTGGGGGAGTTGCGCAGATAAATACCCAAGGATTATACCAACCGCAACCCCACACTCTAGGGTTCCCCACTTAGCAAAATTAGACTGCAATCGACTACTATGAAATATGCAAAGGTATCGGTCATCCTCCATGACTATGTCCAATTTTGCAAAAAAAATCTAATATTCCAAACAATATATACTGTGAATTTTGTGCTTCTACAACGCATAATACAGAGCAATGTAGAGCCCTTGATGCACTAGTAGAACAACTGGACAGACCATGTTATAGAGTGAATGAAACTCCAAGGGGCCAAGGAGCAGGAATGAGAGGGGACAGAACCAGAGGAAGAGGACCAATAAGGCACTATAATTGTGATCAAGAAGGGAACGTAGCAAGGGAATGTCTGCTACCCAGAAGACCATGGTGCTCTCAATGCAGAGTTAACACACACGCAACTGAATACTGCCGAGAGTTGATTAAGAGGTGGGAGGAAAGAGCCAGACAAAGAGGAGCTAATCTGGTTAATGCAAAACTAAGAATAGCAGAAGCTCAGCCCATGAAAATCATAGCTATAGTAACATGGGGAGGGAAGAAACCAGGGGAGGATGCACAGAGTATGGACCGGTAAATCTGATCAAGCCCACATCTCCAAAGAACTCTTTTAGACTGGATAGACAAAATAAATATTTTAAGGCAGCAGTGGAAACATTTTCCCAGATAGGGGGGAGTAGAAGTATTGAACTTCCACAGCTGACCTTCAAAAAAGAGGAGAATCATACAAGTACATTGATTGAGGAATGGTTCTGACTGTTCCTAAAAATTGTAACCAATGCACCTATGATGGAACAACTAAAAAAAAATCTAGAGTTGATGGTGCAAGAAAATGCATAACCAGGAGAGTCAATAAATTCAACAAAAAAGTACATAAGAATGATAAAAAGAAACAAGAGAAGAACTGGAAAGGAATTTTGGGTGAATACTCAAGTCGCAGGATTTCAAATCAAAGATATAATGCTCAATCTAGGATCAGATGTCAACATTCTACCTTGAAATACGTGGGAAGCACTGGGGAGGCCAAAGTTGACATAGTCACCAATACGGCTGCCAATGGAAAATCAGTATTGTATTGTACCCATAGGAAGGCTAGAAGAAGTCGAAGTTGATGTCGCGGGAGTAAAAACATATACATATTTTTAGGTGATAGACATCATGGGGGACAAGGATCCTTATCCTGCTTTATTGGGGATAGATTGGGCCTTCGAGAATTATGCAGCAATTGATTTGAAAAAGGAATTGATGATATTCGAAGACGGGAAAGTCAGGGTAATTCAGCCACATGACCCATATCAAGGACCCTGATATACAGAGACTGTTGACAAAAAAGAGGATGCTCAACTTCTAAATCAACTTTACCAAATGACGATAGGAAAGAGAAAATATTATATCAGTCTGACAGCGGGAGGGACCGTAAGCTGGAGAAGTGTTAAGAGTTCTGATTTGGGCTCAGAAATAGCTTGAGATGATTCGCAACAGGGAGGATATGAAACCAACATTAGAATATGCGCTAACATACAGGAGTCAACTAGATTGGAACCAAGGTAAGACGATATCCGACTCTATCAAATATGCATGTTGTAAATACATTTATTAAAAAATTAGAATAAAAGGTACCAATAAAGCATAGATTCCCTCTTATGGATGTAGAATCCACATCAGCAAGATGGTTGGTCAACCATCGCACCTCTCTTCCGCAATGGGAAGATTTTGCAATAGCACTAAGAGCTAAATTCCAAGAAGCTTCAGGACCACAATTCATCGAAAAGTACCAAGGGGATTCTAACCCCATAGAGCACTTAAAATTTTTTGAGTATAACTGGAAGAAGGCAGGTATCCATAATATATGTGGATGCACAATTTCATACATTCATTGGACACCATTCCATTGGCCTGGTACTTGATGGAGGAGAAGAAGAGACGAATTGGCACCTGGCGTGTAGTTGCGGAAAGGTTCGCACAATTTTTTTCTTTCAAGGGAGATACAGAGCCAGTTACAGATGCCCTCCAAGCCATCAGAAGAGTATTATTCTTTCCAGAGCTTCGGGACGATGAAGATCTACGATTAGCATAACATAAAATCAAAGAATCAGTAGCATGTAAATGGATAAATCGCGAGATGGAAAATGACGACTTAGAGAATTTCCGGAATTTATACTTTCCAAAGAAAGAAGGGGAGCAAGAAGTACAGGAAGAACCAACTACAGAAGGACTGCACTTGTTACCCTTGAAGACAAAGAAGAAGCACGGAAATCTTTGACCTATTACAGGAATATGAATATTTATTCCCATCTTCAATAGCAGAGCTCAAGGGGATTAAATAATACATGGGAGAAATGTTCATAGTCTTAAAACTAGATGCAATACTGGTAAAACATAGGCCTTACCGCCTAAATCCAAGAGTTAAGGAAAAAGTTAAAGCAGAGATAGATAAAATTCTGAAGGCAGGCTTGATTTTTCCAGTTGAGGAAGTAGAATGGGTCAGTCCCATTGTAATACAGAGAAAAAAGGAGAAATCAGAGATTAGAGTATGTGTAGATTACAAAAGTCTCAACAATGCATGTATTCATGATCCATTTCCTACCCCATTTAGCGATGAGGTTCTTGACAATGTAGTAGGAAAATGAAGCCTATTCATTCATAGATGAATTCTCCGGGTATCACCAGGTGAGAATAGTAGAAGAAGACAAAAGGAAGACCACTTTCACAAACGAATGGGGATCTTTTGCATACCATGTCATGCCTTTTGGAATAAAGGATACACCAGCAGTATTTTCACGAATAGTAATAGCAGCATTTAGGGATTATATCCATAAGTTCCTAGAGGTATATATGGATGATTGGACAGTTTATTGTTTACTGAAGAACCATGAAACTCTACTCAAAATCATTTTTGACAGATGCAAACAACTCCAAATCTCCCTCAACCTTAAGAAATGCATCTTTGCAGTACCTTTTGGGACACTTCTGGGACATGTCGTTTGTAAGCAGGGTGTTTGTGTGGATCCAGCAAAAGTAGCGGTCATTGTTAAAATAGAAGCACCAGAAACTGTAAAACAGTTGAGGTCACTACTAGGGCATATAGGGTACTACAGAAGATTCATCCAATTGTACAAATATTACAACACCATTAGAAAAACTGTTGCGGAAATCAGAGCAATTTATATGGAGCAACGAATGCACTAACGCCATAAACATATTGAAAGAAAAACTAGAAAGTGCACCAATATTGGTTCATCCTAACTGGGACAAACAGTTCCATGTCCATATTGATGCCTCCATTGTTGCATTAGGAGTGGTGTTAGCTCAGCCAAGAGAGACTTCTATTGATCATCCAGTGTACTTTGCAAGCAGGAAGTTGTCTACAGCTGGAAGGAATTACACAACAACAGAACAAGAAGCTCTTGCGATGGTATACTCTCTTCATAAGTTTCATCATTACCTATTGGGAGGTACATTCAAGTTCTTCACGGATCACTCAGTGTTGAAATACTTGGTAAACAAACCTATGCTTGAAGGAAGAATCTGTAGATGGCTCCTACTATTCCAGGAGTTCACTTTTGAAGTAATAGTAAAACCAGGGAGGTTAAACATGGGTCCCGACCCTTTATCAAGGTTGGAGAATGGGGAGAATAGGGGATCCCTTGATGACCAGTTCTTAGATGCTGATATTTTCAGAGTAGAAGCCATCCTATATTATTTAGAGCAGATAATAGTGTATCTGGCCATAGGGCAATGCCCAATAGAATACACGGCAACTCAAAGAAGACATCTGGTAGTGCAAGCAGTTGAATATCAATTGATAGCAGGACAGTTATATAAAATGGGATTGGATCACGTCTTGTGAAGATGTTTCATGGATCATGAAAGAGAGAATATCTTATGGGACTGTCATAAGGGAGTTGTGAGAGGCCACATTGGCACAAAACCCACTACAAGAAAAATACTACATGCAGGGTTATGGTGGCCCACAGTTCACAAAGATAGTAAGGCATATGTGAAAAAATGTTATGTCAACAAAGAACAAGACGTTTGTCGCACCATGATGAGTTACCACTGCAACCTGTAACAGCACTGTAGCTGTTTGAAAAATGGGTCGTTGACTTCATAGGGCCAATTGCACCAATGGTACGACACTCACAGGCAAGGTATATAATAACCGCAATGGATTATCTCGCAAGATGGGCAGAGGCAGCACCAGTAAGAGATTGCACAACAGAAATAGTAGCCAGGTTTATTTTCAAGAATATCATTAGCAGATTTGGTTGTCCCAGAAGCTTAACAAGTGATCAAGGTATACACTTCATTAATACAATTATTAAATCTCTGCTAGATAAATTTATGGTACAAAATCACAAAAGTAGCCCATACCACCCTCAAGCGAATGGAACCATTGAGGCATTCAACAAGATCTTAGAAAAAATACTAACCAATATATGCAATGTCAACTGCGATGACTGGGATGAAAGGATACCAGCCACATTGTGGGCATATAGGACAACCATAAAGAGATTGCACAATCAAACTCCATTCCAGCTGGTATATGGAAGAGAGGTGGTTGTACCAGCCGAATTTATCATACCAAGTCTCTTAATTGCTTTAATAGTGCATATGACAGATGAAGACTCAATCATTGAATGCCTCCATGAGCTACAGGATCTTGAATAAGATATTTTTCTAGCAGACTTCCATCAGACAGTGCAAAGAGAAATACAAAAATCCTAACATGACCATCACATCAAGCACAAGAGGTTCACTATCAGAGGAAAATTCCTATTGTACGATAGAAAATTTTAGAAGTTCTCGGGAAAACTCAAAATGCATTGGATGGGACCATATCATGTCATAGAAATTAAACACTCAGGCGCGGTTCGACTGGCGCAACTAGATGGACAAATACTACAAGGATGGGTGAATGGCGTATGCATGAAGCCTTATCATGAGTAAGTTCCACCATTTATTTTTTTCAAATAACTCTCGTAACCAAGAGTGGTCAGTAGGGTAGAACATAAATAGATAGAGTCAATAACTCTCTCGCACCTGAGATGAGACATAGAATAGGAATCCTAATAAAAATACCGCACAATGGCGTAGAAAATAAATTGCACCTGTTGCGATGTGGAGACCACATCGCAACCAATTGTGGTGGGGGGTAGAGTCTACTGTGTCAGAAAGCCACGTGTGTCAAATATAATTCATTCATAATGACCCATCATATCGTTTTCAGTCCGTAGGATCACCCGAATTTGAAAAATAACTACATTAATTAGTAAACCCCATACCGTAATAAATTTTCCATATTAAGCCATAATTATTACCCATCACATCTACCCAAATCCCGAAGCCACAGTCAGAAATTTTAGAATACACCTCACTGCGGTAACTAATCACACAATTAATTAGTTATGGGGTCATATAAACCTCATTGGTGTCAATAGAATTACCTAACCCACATGAAAGAAGAAAAGCACTAGAATTCCGGAAAATTCTGAAATAGAAACAGCTACAACAACAAGAAATATTTCGACAAAGAAAGTTCAAAGAAACAGACCAACAGTAAGAATTCACAGAAATAGACCAGTAACATCAATTCAGGTATACAGCAGAAGAACAAAGATGACGAAGATAGCAACATCAGTCATCGAGCCCAAGATCGATGCAAGAATTCAGAGGATAGAATCATTAATAGACAAGTATGACAATGCTTCCTTAATTGATACAGATTTCACGGACTCCTATCAATTCCTAGCTATGAAGAGACAAGTGTATATGGAGAATTATTCCATAGAGGGAGGAGGTGAAGCAGCAAGGATGAATCCAGAATTCAAAGGTATTCAAAGGTCGACTATACTAAACCTCAGGAACCTCCCAGTATTTGGAACAATAGGAGCGGCAATGCAGTGTACAAATTTCTGATGAGAAGAGTTCATAATGGATCATTTTGGTTGGGGAGAGAGATGCATATCCATGGAGAGGACATCAATAGACTTACAGGATTATCAGCAGAGGGGAATGACATCTCAACGACATTCCAAAATGTGTCCAAAAGAGCCAAAAAGTCAAGGGATTGTGATTATTACAAGAAGTATGAGACCAGAAGAGGAGGGAAGGGAGTGAAGATTGACCTCATCAACAATCCAGTGGTGAAATTTTTCTGCTATCTGGTAGTGGGTAAAAAAATGATGCATTACACCAAAGGAGTATGCACCCTCGACACCATCTCAGTCACGAAACACTGCATCCAAGGAGCACAGCTAAACTAGTGCACCTTCCTATTGAATGTACTATTTGAGGCCTGTGAGGATAATTACAGGAAATCCACAGGATTCATCTATGGCTATCTCATTATGGAATTTTCAATGTGGACATGGACTCATCCAAGCATTAGGCAGCTCACAGAAATTATTCACAGCCATCCAATGGCGTTAAGATTTACGCCCTGGAAAGTATCAAGAGATCCCAACACCAAGGAGGTCAACAAAGAGGCTTTATCATTCTGGTACAGGCAGATAGTTGATGTGGTGGGGAGCCAAAAAATGGTTCTGAGGAACCTATTGGCCAGATATTCTTCATAGATATGGTTCGGGGTAACCCACAAACAAAACTATATCATACCTAGTTGCATGGACTAAACCACGTTCTGAATGCAGCCACTAAAGTTTCAAGTAGAAGAAGAAGCCTTCCACACTGAAGTCTGCTCATGTCCTAGAGATGCGATGGAAGTTAGAAGTGGAATACCCCATTATTCATTTGAGGAGATGCTACCGAAAGCACTCCCAGGGGAGTCACCAAAAGAAGCGACGAGGAGGGTTTCCCAATTGCAGTTATGACCTTTACTGGACCCGCTCGACACGAGGGTGAAGGAATTCAATCTAGTAATAAAAACTCTCACAAGTGCTTCTATTGTGTTTCCTTCTTTTTCTCACTTCCAGTCTTTGAATTCTGTATCCCCATCCACAACAACCCCTTTCATTACTACCCTACCTTCCACCATGTTCAATTCCCCTCCAGCAACCACAGTCACTCCAATCCACAAAATCAAGGCACCCAAGCCTCTAGTAGATGCACCCAAGCCAAAGAAAGGATGAATTATGGTACCTAAGAAAGTAGTTGATCTCACAGGGGAAGATCAGACCCAACCTATAGATATAGGTGTATCAATTCAAGAAGAGCTAGAGGGAACCACCCAAGTAACCTTTGTGCTACCTACATTTGATTTGTCCTTGGTTCTAAGAATTCAGACATCATCTCCACCTCATACTCACAACTCATCACTCCACACTTCATTCACCTCCAAAGACCACTCCATCCACACTCCGCCCACCTCAGCAAATATCTCAAATCCAATAAAACTAGGGAACAAGAAAAATGGTGACACCGAGGCAGAATTTAACTTGGGTATGGCTAGAGTACTCGAGGTTGACCAACCCTCGGCGGGACAGGGCACCTTCCTAGAGCTATTAGTTCAAGGAGGGTATTTTACTTCTGATACAATGCCCTCATCAACAGAGCTAAACCCTTTCTAGCAATCCAACCTAATATTGTAGCAGATTCTACCGTCCACTAGCATGAATGTCCCTGATTCTCAGCTACCACAACAGAACCAACTAGCATCCCCACAAGAGAACTCAGAGAGATCACTCACCAGTGGGAAACCATTCAGAGAAAGACATCCGGCCCAGGAGATGTCAGGCGTTGAGAACATGCAGAGTTGGGGGGATAGCCAGTTATACAATTTCATCCAGCTGACAGCACAGCAAGAAGAAGGACTACACAATGACCTCCAATATAGGTTTGAGAAGCAACAACAACAGGTCATCATGCTTATTGAGGATCACAATTAGCTTAAAATTGAAAAGGATACCTTACATAAGCAGCTAGAAAAGGCGACAAAAATCTTCAAATACCTATGGCCGACAATCATTTCCCAAGATAGAAAAATTCCAGAGGACATATCGGCCTACTCAATGGTCAAAAGTTCCATCCGGGTGAAAATTTCATGCAAAAATTTGAGCAGAGCAAACCAGGAGCTCAAGGAGGTGCTAACTTCCAAACCAACATTACCAGACCCTACCACGGTATATGCTGACAAGGTCATATAGAGACAGAAGTAGGTAAATGGCATGAGGGAAACCCTAGGGACAACAGTAAAAGAGGCTTATATCCTGCTGAATAATTTACATGAATGCTCCATCTCAATAACGATAGAAGCCCACCCAATCACAGCATAGCTTCAGCAAATTTCCCAAGAAATCAAAGAAGCCACTGATCTGGTCGGAATAACCCATCTATACAACCAAGCATAGGTATTGGAAACCAAAATATAGAAAATATAAGAGCACTCAAAGGCCAAAAAATAGGTCCCTAGAGAGTTAAGGCTACCAGTAAAATAAAAATAAGAGGCAATGCAGCAGATGGTGGCCGAAGCCGAGCCGAAGATACATGAGGTATCCAACAAACTATTGCCTGTAGCGAGTGAGACTGAGGCCGAAAAAGTCCCCACCCAGACAGAACAGTTAATTAAAGAGTGGAAACAGGCAATCACTGAGTTTGTAGAACTCAAGTTCTCAACATTGAGGAAGGTTCCAGAGTTGGGGCCTTTGTTTGGACAGAGCGAAGAAACAGAAAAGACAAGGTCAACCTCTGAAGCCAACATACCACCAGAAGTCGCAGCAGTAGGAAAAGATTGACTCGGGATGAGTCAATAGCATGTGTTTGGGGCCTATTGGGGCCTTCGTTTTAGAAAATAAAATTTTTGAGTTCCAGAGGGTCGGAGGATAGGTGGCAGAATGAAATCAAGGTAGACAGGGAGTTGTCATGGTTGCGGAAAGCCAGAAGATAGGTGGCGCGACATTAGCAGAGAACAGTGCAGATGGAAGATATGGGAGACAAGAATAATCAGTAGAACTCCCAGTAATAAAGAAGAAGCAGTAAGCAACGGAGTAGGAAAAGAGGAAAGACTGATAGTCACACTAGCGGAGGAAAAAATAGGCAGTCAACCAGCGGAAACTAGTTAGTTAGTCAGTGCGGTGAAAGGCCGATAGGAAAGAGAAAAGCCTTATGAGATATCTGTGAGAACTCTGTTGTACTGAATCAAACTGTAATAGACTCTACAGAGTTGATGTATGTTGTTCTTTTATTGATAATAAAATATGGTTGTTGTTGTGTGCAATGTTATGAGTTGAGTGATAGTTATTTTCTTACGATGAATGTATGCTCAATTTAAATTTTAATTCAGCCTTCTAAACATGCGTTTATGAGTGATAGTATATGCATAGAGTTGAGATATGTTTTTTTCTTCCAAGTTTCCATTCTGTTCTCTGTGGTTTCATTTTTCTTCTACCTGATCTAGCTTCTAATCTCACTAAGGTCGTAGCACGCCTCAGGCGAGACGCTCTACTCTCAGGAGTAGGGTGAAAATGTCGGCGATGTAGTGCTCAACTTAGTGTTCCTAAATTGAGGTCATAAATTATCAACGAGGGTTAGTAAACTGCTGAAGTGAGGTGCACTATATGTGCCTAGGTATCTGTTTCTCAATACGTTGTGTTTAATGTTTTTATGACGTTTTTGGTTTTGTGGTTTTATTTTAAGAAGGAAAAGAACTAAATGTTAAAAAATAACAGTTGTTGGTCACACTAAAAATAGAGCAAAACCTATACTAAAGAACAGAAAATGCAAAGTTTGATAATGACTCATAGCAAGAAAATAAATCACAACATGAACTCAATAACTCATAACATAAACTCATCCAATTCATTCATTAGAAATATGTTGGAATATCTTGAGAAAAGGACAAGTTTAGTGCAAATTAGGTTCTCCTAAGTAAACAACCATCTTACAATATTACAAAGAATCTCATCCATGGCTAAAAGTTTATTGGAACACAATTGGAAAAAGATTATTTGTAGCACAATAAGATTTCTACTCTGAATTAACTTGTAATGCTAAGGTTAATCCATTCTGCAGCTCCATTTGTCACTACTAAGCCTTATTCGAAAGTTAGAGATTTTCTAAAATAGTTTTTGGGAAAAAGGCTTATTTGTGAAATTGCAAAAGATTGTAGAACAATCAAGGCCTTAAACTGATATCACTAACTCATTCCTGTCCATATGATGATGCATTAATAGAAAGTCAGAACAAGATTAGTTTGTAAACAATGAAGGCCGTGAAGTCTAATTTTGACAGTTAATACAACTTAAAGAACAATGGATAACACTGAACTAGAATGCAATTGATCAAAATTGAAACACAGTGATCACAACTAAATTAGAATGTTGTTAGCCTAACTTTGAAATACAGTGAACTGGAAATGAACTAGAATGTCACTAATCTAACTTAAAGTACAGTGAACAGAGTTAAACTAGAGTGCCATTATCAAACTTGAAACACAGTGACAGAATTAAACTAGAGGGACATCTACCTCCGGAGTATTTCAGCTAAACTAAAATGCAACTAATTCTATGAAATGTTTCAGCTCTGTCTCATTAGGAATTAGTGGTTTTTTGGAATAATTTATAGAACAGGACTGGCTGCAACATGTTATGTAAATGAGCATGAAAGCATAAAATTCAACAAAACACAACAAAGCTCTAAAACACCACAGCTATGTCTCACCCAGGGTTAGTGATATTTTGGAAGAGTTTATAAGAACAAGACTAGCTGTAACAACTGATGTAATTGAGCACAAAATCATAAAGTTCAGAGAAATGAAACTAACTCCTAAAATACTACAGTTATATCCCATCCAATGTTAGTGGTATTTTGGAAGAGTTTGTAAGGATAAGACTAACTGTGGCATCCGCTGCAAGTAAGTATAAAAACACAAAGTTTAGAAAATTGATTAAACTAGGAATGAAACAAGGCTAAGTTACTTATCTAAACCATATGAACAAAGCTTCTCAGGTAGCAGGGGCCCTCTACCACCGTATTAGCACGCAAATCTACTCAAGATTGACTCAGCTCTTGCAATAAAGTGATGCTTCTTTCATTAAAGGAGAAATTCTTCAAAACAGAGTATTTACGGTCTTCTGAGATCTAGCAATAAAACATAAATCTAGCTAGTTGTTTCTCGGTCTCCCGAGCCATACTTATAACAAAATTACATAACTGTCTTTGAGATAAAATAGGAATAATTGTCTTTCCCAACTAAAATCAAACTAGGACTCTGGTGGTGGCCTCGTACTATGATTAAGGACATCTGTACAGTCCTTGTCCTATTAGAAGTCTGTCTCCTAGTTTTGGTTTCCCACGTGCATAACCACCTGTAGACTCGAGCTCAGACTTCATGGAGAGCAAGAAATGATGGGGGAGTGATGTGGAATACGACCATATGCATTTTTCCTTGAGGTGACACCTGGAACCTGCGTAAACATGAGAACGGCTGCGGAATAGGCGACTGGCTACAGAATGACTGTGTTCTGTAGCCGAGTCTAGTCAAAAATTGCTACAATAACAAAATCATGAAAACATAGCAAGTTAGTCATTATATACATTCTTAAAGTAATCCTAATCAATCCTATTGATAATTTAAGCCTGTAATTGATGAGGGACAAAGAAAATGAAGTGAAATGTGGTGGAAAAGAAGGACATCTTTGAGGCTCAACAAAGCAGCTAGACTACTGTGGAAACCTTGTTGGCCTCAACCCTGAACCTGGGTCTTTCCTAGAGACCTTATTTTTGGCCAACTTCATTAAATTCTCCCCTATATTATTCCTCTAAATCTGGAAAACTGACAATTAACTCCAACAAAGTTGGCAAGTCCGCTAAAATTGGGGAATCTACTAAAAATATGCCAACTTAATCTCAGATTAATTAAAGCTTAACTACATACTATTATGAGGTTAACTTCACACTTATCCCATTTAATTCGAGCACTTAAGGATGGGCATATGGTGTGCGGTTATGTGGAAGGTAGGTTGACCCGCAGGGATGGCCCCCTTCATTCCGCCATCCGAAATCGGATGCAATTTAATTACAACTTCAGTGCCTTTCGTTTCAAGGAAAAAATTGTGGCTTATTGGTATGAGCATAGAGTGGAGTGGGGGAGGTCAAGGGGTCGAACCCCCACCTCGCCCCTCATATACATTTTTTGGCACACATAAAACATGTCATCAGATAACATAGTTTCAAACCTTTGCACCAAATAGTTTCAAACCTTTGTAGTAAGGATTGACATTTGAAAATGCCACCATATATAATTCAAACCTTTGACATTGTCGTTGATTTAAATCTGCCCATCAAACTTTAATATTTGAACTATGGTTAATAACATACTCCAAACTTTGTATTGCTCCCCATAATATATAGGTTTCAGACCAAGGTTATAATATGCCATCGCATATATTAAATCAACCTTTGGGACTTGGTTAATAAATATGCCAACCGAAATAGAATATGCCAATTCGGATATGTATATTCGGACTTTAGGTTAAAATGTACTCGAAATTTTATATTAAAGTTTGGATCTAATAATAATAAATATTTAATATATATATATATATATATATATATATATATATATATATATAATCCAACTTTTAAAAATAAAAATAATTCCAACACATGAATTCACATTCAACCTTGGAGGATATTGGAGGACGTTGGGTAATTTTCACCTTCACAAACCAAACTAGCAAATCCAATTGTGACACTTGTCACAGTCCCATTGGAAAAAAATTGAAGAAGATTCTCTACATGCTGACTAGGCTGAAATGTCATCACCTTATACCTATTCTGCTTTTTTTTTTAAATTTGCATGTTTTGAATGGCGATCAGCAGACCATAACTTCCTCATCTGAACTTGGTTTTCGACAAAATGAGTTGCGTTGGATTCCTGGCAATGGGCCGGTCGTTGTCATTCTAGTTTTCTACGATTCTGAGCATTTTCATTTTTAAGCAAATTTTTTCCCCTAATCCAGATTCAGATCACTTCTTATGCCTATATATAGTACTATTTTTAGGTCCAACTCATCCATTGTGGGTTTGAATTGTCACTAGCTAGGCCGACTTTTGGGAAAAGAAAGAATAATTAACATAACTTCAAAAATTATCTCCTCAACCATAAGGAAGAATAATTAACATAACTTCAAAAATTATCTCCTCAACCATAAGGATTTAGAGGACTTGGCATATAATTTTGAAAAGGTCTCATAATGTATTATTCAACTATGTAATATGTTCCTTCAATTGGGCAACCTTTGACATCAATAATAAGCATTTTCAACACTTTTTGTGCATTTCATTTTTCCATGAGCCTCTCTTTGTGCTTGTCAAGTGATCCATATGATTGTGCTTGTTCCTATAGACCCACTTCCAGCGAATTTTTTTGGTTCCAAATGGAAATCCCACTAACTTCCATGTTCCATTATTTATGAGACCATCATACTCCTACATTTCTTCTTTCCATTCATCATGAGAAGCAACTTTTTTAAAGGAATTTGGTTCAAAGTTACTAGATAAATTCAATTAAAAAGCATATGAAACATCCATATCATCACCCGAATCAAAATTATCTATGTCAACTCCATCTCATCTAGTGGAATTTTTGGTTCATGTCTTTCCACCTTTAATAGGATGAAAAATTTCAAGTGTTTTGGTTAGCCATTTTGGGGGACCTTTATGATATGGGCTAGGTTGATTTACTTTTTGAAATGAGGATGCATCAAGATTTATCTTTCCAATCCTCCCAATTATGTCACTCAAGGTTTCTCCCTAATTTGAAGAAGTTGATGGAACTTCATGAGGGGGGGACAATGCTCCAAAATTTTATTCCATATATTTATCCCATATATGGATCCCCCTTTCAAGATGTGGAATCTCATTATCAAATTCATGATAAATTTTTAAATCAATGAATCTATTCAAACAATCAAGTTTCCACTCAATAATCTTGTCAATATTAGAAATTAAAGAAAAATCACATCTCTAGACAAAATAAACTTCTTATTTACCTCATTGTAAAGATGATATGCTTTGGTTCTATATAAATACCCCAAGAAGATGAATTTTTTACTCCTTGTATCAAGCTTTTTTCTTTGTTCCTTAGGAATCAAGGCATAGCAGGTGAAACCAAATATCATGAGATGCCTTACCAAAGGAATGTGCCCATATCACATTTCATAAGGGGTATTATTTCTAAGAGCATGAGATGGACATTTGTTTTTGACATATACCACAAATAGAACTAAATCAACCCAAAACATCAATTTTACATTTTTGAAAAACACCATTAATCAAACCACATTTAAGATAGTGTTTTTTGTTCTTTCACCTACACCATTTTAAGTTGTATGGAACAAAAGGTTGATGTTGAATCCAATTTTGGAAAAATAAATTTTAAAATTCATTAGAAGTACATTCTTTTCCATTATCAGTACAAAGAGAGCCAATATGTGACTACACATCATTTACAATCCATGCATGAAAATTTTTGAAAGTTTCAAAAGCTTCTAATTTACTTTTCGACAATTATGCCAAACACATCTTGGTGTAATCTTCAATAAAATTCATCATACCTATTTCCATTTGCAGAAGGAAAAAGGATAAATTCACACAAATTAGAATGAATCGGTGAATTTTTTCTACTTTCTCTTGAAGTATAATCATGAAATGTTTGCTTGTTATGTTTTCCTAGGAGACACGCATTACATTGCTTTAGTTTCCTTGTAATAGCTGGAAAAATTGAAACAACGTTATTTCCAAACAAACAAATATTATCATAATTAATATGTCCAAATATTGCATTCCATAGAATATTGTATGGAAATGTACCTACATTATACTAAGAAAGGCATGCATATTTTTGTGCATGTGCATATTTTCCTTATAGCTTAAGCACTCTTTCCTCCTCTACTCTAGTCATGAAAATTGTGTTGTTAGATGATTTCCTTATTTGTAATTTCACATCAAACATGTGAATTTAGTGGCCATGTTGATGAATGTGAACAAGGGACAATTTAACCCTGATGGTGCCTAGTGAAAACGACTTGAGACATGACCTATCTACAAAATACATTGATCTATCTACATTGTCAATAAGGTATTCAAAGAAGTATTTCCAAAAGGTAATACGGTTGGTTGCACATGTATCAAGTAGTCATGTATATCTCCAATAAACCAATGAAGTAGGAAACAAATCTTCAGTTACTCCAATATTGCAACGAGAAATAACATAATGAGAAAATTCAAGTGGTTTACCTTTAGGTGGAGCTAACATTTTAACTTTATATTCTTTTTGGTTTTTACCATTTTTTATTCTCTCCCAGTGGATTCTTCATGTTGTCACATTATTTCCATATTTATTTCAATGAATATTAGATCTTTCTCCTTAATTATGTTTACCCCCCTTCCTCTGAAATTATTTCTTCCAAGGCCTCTTTTGGTGCCACTTCTTTTAGGAAAATAATGTTATTGATTCTTCCCTTTTTTAGCAAGGAACATTTATTTGATTTTTTTTCTTCCTTTTCCAAAAAACTTTCTCTTGTTATGTAAAATTTTCTACCATGCTATCAAAAGTAATGGCCTTGAGTTGTGCACTAGCTTGTAGGGATTCAAGATAGTTAAAGTATGTAAGATATAGGGCCTTGAAAAAGGCTATGAGAGTAATTACCATCTTAACTCCAGTGGAATTTACAACCTACATAATGGCTCTATTCTTTGAGGCTAGGGCTAAGGGATTAGTGTCTTTCAACTCAAGGTTGAAGAGTTGACCATTAAATAAATAACTTCTAATTCTTAGTGTGAGTCATATATATATATATATTTCAAATTTTTCAATGCACCATAAGAACTTGTAATTGAAACTATATGATGACCCACCTATTCACTTACATAGGAAACAAATAGGCTATAATATTTACTTGGGGTGGACTTGGCAAGTGCATTCTCATCCTCTCCTCATTGATGCCTTTCCATAAGTCATTAAAAATGAGACTGTGCATGATTTTTCTGGACCATTCTTGGTAGTTCTCTTTTCTAGTTGGCACCGCACCTACGATGGAGATACGAGAATGCATCTTGACTAGTAGCTATGAATTACTACAGTCTCATCTAATGTGCCACCAAAATTTTAACATAAGGAAAAAATTGAAAACCCAAAAACTTCCATAAAATTATTTTATGGAAACTTGAAATAGTGCCCAAAATCAACTACATGGTCCATAGTTTGTTTTCTCTATACTATGAAGATCCAATAGAATTTTTTCATATTATTTTAGCCTTGTGATGTAGGTAGATATGCCCATCTCAAAATACAACACATCACATCCTATCCTTATCCCACAATTATTTTTTTAACCAAAATGAATATCATATTGAAAAATTAACCAAAGGATCTTGTAACAACAAATCCATGGCTGTTTTGAAATCCACTTTACTAAACTCTTTGAAATAAAGCTTGTGAGATATTTTGACAAGGTGAAAATTGTCCTTGTTAAACTCATATAGTGGTCTTAAAACAACATCCATGGCTTACCACTCATAGAAATACATTGAAGGAACATGGATCGATTAATAAATGCTGAGAAAACCTATGAATGCGGGTACAATTGCACGTATCAAACGCATCAAGACCTATTATTTGAATTAAAAGTTTAGCCTCAAGTCTCTTAACACTCATTCAATCTCTTTACTTCTCTCCATGGCAACCCTTAACCTCCTGATCAATACAATCAAAAAATAATTATTGAGAGAGATGTGTAGATTAATAGTGAAACAAAATGCATGATGCATGGAATTGTATCAAATTCTCCAAATGGCATTGTCACCTAATCCCATCTTGTAGTGGTCGGCGTAGCAAAAAAAAATCATAATGGCATAGATAGGACTTAAGAATGATACCATATCAAAGGTATGTTTCTACAAGGGCAGACGACTGAGAGGAATGACACAAGTAGGAACCTAAATTTGGATCTGATATGGAGAGACATGCATAAGCAGGGGAATATATGGTAGAGGAGTTATAATAGTAGATATATCTAATTTTGGCTCTCATACCATGTAATACCAAGGAAATAACTCTTGATATTGGATTTAAATTACACTAATGAAATACGCTTATATAACATACAAGAACAACCCTTAGTTTCATCTTCTAGGGTTGGTTCCTATTCTAACTATTCATGTTTTCTTTTATTTAAATATTTACATGTTTCTTTTCCGTGGAAAAAAAAATTCATTTCATTTCATTATTGAATGATGAAAATTACATTTTTCAGATCAATATTGATGTATGCATTTAGATAAGCTCGAGTGATCACCCAAAACAATGTGACTGTATGTCAAATATATATAGAGACGCTGAATAAAACTCCATTTATATATTATGTTACACATAAATACATAAGTGTGTCATTTTATAGTTGCTCTATGATAGAATTAAATTTATGTTTCTACAAAATACTATATTCTGTTGCACCCCCTTAATACTAAGGTATTCATTTATCCAACTTGACAACCCACATAGTACTTTGGAACCGTGGACAAAAAGAATAGCTTTAGCTTAATTGATTTTTCATTGCTTGTGGTCCCCCTTCTGTGAAGGGACTATGATAAAACTCATCATGTACATGATCATTTGATTCATTGATTACCCAATTTCCTAGTGCCATCTGAACACCTTATGTAATGAATCCACTATCAAGTTGTGTCCCCTATAAACATGAAAAATAGAGTAGTTGTCAAAAAAATCTTTGAGTCGAATAAATTCTTCCAAAAGTGGTATAAAATCTAATTGTGACATATTTGGGCCCCTTTTTTCTAGTTTATGATTAGCATTGAATCACCAAAAATTTGTAGGAAGGTGTTGCCTGTTTCTTTTGCAAAATGAAGCGACAATTTTAAAGCCATAAGTTCATAATAGTTGTTTGTTCCCCTCCCAAGCCTCATCTTCCTGGAATAATAAAGAGTCTCGCTTAGGTAAACTATAGAGCCTCCTCCATAATTTCTAGCATTGCCTTGTGTTGCCCCATAAACAAAATTCCAAGGCCTCGACTTATCAATTTCTTCAGGAACAATATTTTTAGCTCCATGAATCATGTCCTTTTGTGGAAGTAAGGAGAACATGGAAACAAATTGTGCAATTATACCATCTAGTGTGGAGAGATTCTCTTGGAAGATATATTTATTTAGAGCTAACCATATCCCCCAAAGGATAAGTAAAGGAATTTCCCTGAAGGGTTTTATAATTATTTTACTGTACTAGGTGTGTCAGGCATCCACTGGACTTTTCGCTTGCCACTCCACTACAAACCCAAATTTCCCTCTACAACTTACCCATACACATTTTATGTAAGGGAACTCCATAGACAAAATTAACCATCATTTCCTCCTTATATTTACATATAGAACACCATCTAGGTCCTTCTATAAGCCTTTTTTGGATGTTGTCCCAAGTTGGAACTCTGTTTTCTAGTAGGCACCACATGAAGAGATAGGATTCTCCAGGGAATTTTATTTTCCATAGGCATTTCCACCATCATACCTATTCACCCCGTATCTAATTTGAAATAAGGTGAATGTATCCTATATTTTTCATGTAGTCCCCAAAAGGATAGGGATCTAATCAAATTTCATCCTCCCCATTTGTTAGTTGAATATGGGATGCACATAATGCTATCTTGCCCATATTTCTGAGTGATCTGCCTATAGTCCTAGTTAATTATTTGATTACCAACCTTTCACCCATATGTTAGTGAGGGTTGGATCTATTATTTTATTGACAGTATAGATGTCTCCACCATTTGACACCACCACCAGATCCTATGGAAGGAGATGATCTTCACCACAAGTGACCCATGAATCACAACCCAACTTGACTCAAGGTTCATTCCCCACTCATGATGCTAAAACTACCTCATTGAGATTGAAAGAGCCCATAAAAACTTTCCAAATGATTGGAAAAATTTTTCAAGACTTATTGGGGTTCCTTATCCAATCCTTAATTGATCCAGGAAATATATACTTCATATGCTCCATCGAGGTCCACAGACAGTGATTTGTGAGTAGCCTCCATCCCACATTAGCACTTTAGAAAAAAGAGGAATGTTCGTCAATTCCCATCTACCCCATCCCATTGGGACTGCAATTTTTTCCCATTTAACCTATGGAATCATTACTTGGTCTCAAGATCCTCCACAAAATAACCTCATACACACCTTTCACATTTTCTCCAAAATTACTTTTTTGATCCAATATAGTGATATCAAGTGTTTAAGAACCAAATTTATAAGAAATGGATGACCTTCTCTTGAAATACATCTCAAACTCTAGGCCTTTAGCCTTTATTCCAGTTTTTCAATGAGACAATTCCAATCTAATTTCCCATAAGAATTTTATTTTAACTGAGAACCTGGGTATTTTAGGCCTTCATCAAAGTCCAACTCGATGTACAGAAAAAAGGTTTATAAGTATAGGACTTCCATTCCTTCCAAGGAATGAGTAGAAAGGGTTGATTTAGTCATATTCACATGTACACCCGTGGCTTTCTTGAAACAATATGTGGCATTAAGATCTATGTGATTAGAAAAAAAGAGGATGTCATCTACAAATAATAGACGGGTAATTTGTAGATTATCTACCACTAAGATTTCTTTAAACTCTTCTCTTCTATTTTCCTCTCCTAAAATATTTCTTATACCTTTTTCCACTGGTAGGAAAATTAGAGGGGATAATGGACACCCTCGATGAAGTCCTCATTATGAATGAAAAAAATGGCATGTTGAGCCATTTATCAAAATGGAAAAAGATACCAGGGAGATACATCTCATAACCCATGATATAAAAGGCACTTTAAACTCGATATTTATCCAATTAACCCAATTGTAAGCTTTATGTAGATGAATATTTAGGACGAATCCTTTCAAATCCATGGTTTTAATGTTTTGTGGGCCCTCTTCGGCCACTCGTGTGGCCTCATGAATCTGTCATCCCTCTAGAAACTAAACTACTCATTTGAGATGGATTTGGATAGAATTTTTTTTATTCAATGGGTTGTGAATTTTGCTATCATTTTTAGATACGGTTGCACGGTGACATAGGCCTAAAATCGTAAAAATTGATTGGTTTTTTCACTTTTGGAATTAGGGTTATGAAATTTGTGTCAAAGGAGGCCAGAATATGCCCAAAGAATTTAGATTCCTCCACCACCCTTAGTAGGTCCGGCCCTATAAGATCAAAGAATCCTAAGAAGAATTATGTTTTCCATCCATCTATGCCAAATATCTTTCCTTTTTGTAAACTATGGAGGACCTCCATCAATTCATCTTCACTTATCTATTCCATGAGTTTGATGTTAACTTTTTCATCAAAATACCTTGATAAGAACTTAATTATCCTTACCACTTCAGTAATGGATGTCCCCTCTTCTACCTTGAAAAGTGAGGCAAAATTTGTTTTTCCAATTTGAGAAAACTACTCAAAGGTTGTGGCTTGAGCGCCATCCCTTCCTTCTAGACTCCAAATAGTATTGCTCAACTTTATCCCCTTTGTAACATTTTGAAAAAAATATGTTTTTATCCCCATGTTCCATCCATATAACTCTACTCTTTACGCACCAGAATGCCTCCTTTCCTCTAGAAGCTTCCTTTTTCTTCCTCTAGCTCCATCAATCTGTCTTTTGATAATTATTTAAAATTTATTCACCCAATTCCTGAGGAAGAGTGATTCGGATCTTGTGGACTAAGTTCCAAGAACGATGAATGGTGAGAGAGTGTTGGGTGTGTTGTGGCTCATTTTCATTTTCTTTTGAAATATGTCTCAAAACACCCAAAAAAAAAGCACATATGTTAGAAAATGTGAAATTTTTGTATACCAAAAATGACTTTTTGATTTATATGTTGATGTATTAACATTATGTGCAGAGATGTGAAGGCGGGTCGATTCGGGCTCATTCACGTGCAGAAAATTCCAGGAGTCAGGCCGATTGATGCATTCAGAACATTCCACACAGCTCAGGTTTGAGTCGAGAAAATATACGTGCAGAACAATTTTCATAGGCTTATCACAATCGCACATGGAAGGCCTGATCACATATCGCACATTGCACATCACAAGCTCAGGAGGAATGGCGTTAAGGAATATGTTATAAATGTTGAAATGAGAAAAGTGATACAAAGATCGGATGCGATACAGTTGGAAGCCTGAATCTAAAGTATTTAAAGTCCATTCGTGGGAACCTCTCGCACATCGCAAGCTTAGGAGGAATTTCATTAAGGAATATGTTATAAATGCCAAAATGTGAAGTGCGACAAGGTTTCATATCACCGCTTGCGATTTGCGATCGACCCCACCTCCACTTGCCACGTCATCCTTACCGTCATTGCACATCGTACATCGCAAGTTCAAGAGGAATGGTGTTAATGAATATGTTATAAATGCCAAAATGAGAAATGTGATACGAAGACTAGATGCGATATAGTTCGAAGCTTGAATCTAAAGTATTTAAAGTCCTATCGTGGGACCCGCTCGCACATTGCACATCACAATCTCAGGAGGAATGGCACTAAATAATATGTTATAAAGTTTGAAATGCAATGGAAAGGAAGACACGATACCATTCAAAGATTAATTTAAATTTATTTAAATTCCAATATTATTTGTCGTTGCGTTTCTTTATGAATAAATGTGAACGCGGGCAGTAGACTCGGGTAACACCTGACCCCATGCAAAATAGTGTTATATGTGGTGGTGCCTTGTAAATAAATGGAAGATTTAACGTTGCGGGCATGAGAAGAAGAGGTAGATTCAGGAAAAAGGAGGATATGGTGGCATTGTTGGAAACGCAACAGATGGGTCAAGTCGGGCAAAGAGGCGTTATTGCAGAACTGTTTGAATACCACATCATAAATAGAAAAGACATAACAACAAGAAGAAAAGAAAAAATATTTAACTGTGGAAGAAATGCAGGGCAAGGATGTCTGATATGTTAGGGAGACTTATTACCACTTCAAGGAGATGCATCAACAACAAATCAAATTCACCAAAAAGAATAATATTTCAAGTTTTAATTTGTTTTCTTTGTTGGTTAAGATCAAAGCTATAGTGATGTCCTCAATTGCAATGTAATAAGTCGTTTTAACAGTTTAGGTAGTCAAAGTAGTTTCAAGAAGTTCTAGCAGTTATGAATTGTCTTTGATGTATTTAAGCAAGATAAAAAGATAGAAGTGAGGTTCCAAGTTTTGGACCTCCGGAAGACTAAAACTTTGGTACTTACTTTTCTGAGAAATTAATGAAGGAAGCATCAAGTTTCCTACAACTATTGATGGTGAGTCATTTTTCCTGTGCCATTTTGTGTCCCTTATTCCTGGAATGAAGTGAAGTAAAGTAGTTTTTGGTCTCTTAATTACATCTATGAGTAAAAGTTAAATAACCTTAATTCGTGCTCCTTCACTCCAACTCCTCTCCCTTCACAAATTCTCTCTTAAAATTAAAAGTAATAGATTCTGTGTTTACAACATATTATTTTGAGTTTCCTCTCTCTCCATAAATTCATTCTGAAATTTAAAGTGGTAGATTTTGTGTCACAGTATATAATTTTGAGTTTCTTCTACAGTTCTTATTTTCCATTTAGATATCAACAATTAATGGCATTCTAGATTCTTTCATTATACCAGATTATTAAGATTTTTAAATAACTAGTTTCCAAAGGGATTGAACGAAGACCACCTGATATTATTACTTCTGTGACACATTTTTAAAAATGTCTTAATAACTTATTCCTTTTCACATCCAAGGAATTGTCTCTTAAGATACAACATTTTATGGCACTATTGCCAGGGACGAAGTGATGAATTTTATTTTCCCTGGGTTTTTCACATTATTTCCTCTGGTTGTTCAGTGATGAGGAAATATTTGGTTGTGTTTGTTATTCTTAGAATCCTGGTTCACAAAAGGCCTCACACGAGGTTGGATACCTCACAGCAGAAGGTCCCTGCTTTGTCAGACCCTGAAATATTGGTTTCTAAATGGGTTCGGAAACCCAAAAATCCCTCAACACCTAGTCCTACACTGTCTTCTCCTGGAAGTAGTTCTAGTAATCCTTTGTTTGAATATATCTCTAAAATACTTCCTTTCTTGGAGCAAGACTCACCTTTCACATCAATTTATTTTCAAGAACCTAAGTTGGAAGAAAACTCCTTTGAGTCTGTTTCTTTTACTTTTACTCAAGCTCAACAAACTTGAGTTGTTGACCCCCCTGCCATTGTCCATAAATCCACTCCCATATTAGTTTTACCTCCACCCCCATTCATTTTCACAGTAGGTTCATTGATTGCTCTAACCAAGGAACATTTAATCAAGAAGAAAACATGCCAGCACCAACCTTTTGTTGAATAGATATGCTCCATTTAACCTTCCACAACCGATGAATGCAATGCCTCAAGAGTACCTTAAATTACTCCCACATTTTACTGGGGAAGATGAAATAACTGCAGAAAAACACTTGCCTGTGTTTTGTAATTTCGCTGAAAATCTGAATGCATAACATCTTGATGTTGTAATGAGGCTTTTTGTTCACTCTCTGGATGGAGAGGCTAGAAAGTGGTTTAAGGGATTTCCAAATGATTCTATTAATACATGGTAAGAACTAGAAAATCAATTCACTCAGAGATGGGGTGAAAAAAGAGATCATGGATATTCAATAACAGAATTCAATGCAATAAAAAGAAAATCAGATGAGAATATATCAGATTTTATCAAAAGATTCAATAAATTGTATAACAATTTTCTTGTAGAAATGAAGCCCCCTCATTTTGGATAAAATGTGGTTTTTGTTTGGGCTTTTGAAGCCAATTTTAGTTTCACATTTAGAGAAAGGAGATCCCCCACTCTAGAGAAAATACAAACAGATGCTTTAGAAATTGAAGCTAATATGACTGTAGCTGGGAAGGCAAAAGGAAAACAACTAGTCCAGGAGAAGGGGAAAGCAAAAGAAGAATCATCACAAGATCAAAGAATTGAAGATATGACAAAGGTGATAAAATTTTTGTCAAATAAGCTAGTTAAGATGGAATTGGAAAGTAAAAACTCCCCAAGACAAGTACACAAAACGGAGGAGGATTTAACCCTCAATTCAGAATACAACCCCTGCAAATTTTGCAGAGGGAAAAAAAATATCAAGACCAGGTTCAAGCACCATTGTATATAGAAGCAGCACCCAAAGAGTCGGCAGAAGATGACCAAAAGGAGGCTAAAGATCAAATATCTGCTATGCACACAATAGAAGATGATGAAGAGGAAGATTGTGAGGGAGAATATGTTGAAGTTGAGGTATCTTTTGATCAAGATGAAATGGATGAATACTGTAGGAAATTCACATATTTCATGCAAGCTGAGTTACATAAAAAGTATGATTTAAGGTCTAGAAAGACATCTAGAGCGTGGGATAATGAAGGTGAACAAAAAGATTCTATTCCTCCTCCAATGGCGACTCCACAACAAAAGGAACCTGTAAAACAAGTGAGTAATGGGAAGCAGCCTGTAAATTCAGTTAATAGAACAGATGTACTACAGGGTGAACCTTCCCAGAGAAAATTAGTTGATACTAATATTTTGGAGAGAGTTGTTCCTGTACCCGAACAAGCGGCAAATTCTAGAAAGAGTGAAGAATAACCTGAAAATACTTTTAAACAAACTCATGCTTTCAGTTTGACAAAAGTGTTGGAAAAGATAAAAATTCATGTACATCTTCTAGAATTAGCTAAAATACCAGTCTACAAGAAAGAAATTTCAAAATTTATTAATCTCACACAGATTGAAGATATAAGTGACACTGTGAACTTACAAGAAGAAAAGCCAGTGGTCACCTTTTTTCTTCAGGTACAAGAAGCAGATCCTTCTGTTCCACCATTATATATTTCTCTGTTGCTTCATGATTTTACTCTCCATAATTTTATGCTGGACTTAGGTGCATCCCATAATCTCATACCATTGTCTGTTATGAAGGAACTAAACTTGCAGATTACCAAACCTTACAGGGATATGTATTCATTTGATTCCAAAAGGATGAAATATGTTGGGTTAATTAAATATGTGTTAGTTTCTTTGGCACAAATTGCAGCAAATAATATAGTCATGGATGTCGTTGTTACTGACATTCCAGCCAAGTCTTGGGGAGAAAATTTGGGAGGTTTTCTAAAATTTTATTTCACTTATGCTATCATTCTTGTTTTTAATGGGGAAGAAAGGAGATTGTATAGGGAAACAAGGTTCATGAAGACCACTACCAAGAAATATGCAGGAAATTCCCCTATTTATAGTCAAGAAACCAAAGATATTTCATGTTTCATGCTACATGAAGATGTAGAATTTGTTGAAGACACAGGGAAGCAACTCTCTTCAGCAGTTGTAAAAAATGTTCTACACTCAAAAAATATTTGGAAATGCTACTTTGATGTTGCATACTCCAAGGAAGGTGCAGGAGCTGGATTATTGTTGATATTGCCAAAAGGTAACCTCGTGATTTTTCTTTCAAGTTAGACTTTGATTCAACAAATAATGTAGCTGAGTATGAGGCCATGATCATTAGCCTTAAAGTTGCTAAACATATGGGAGTTCAGTGTATTTCAATTTTTGGTGACTCTGAATTGATAATAAGACATATTAAAAATCATTCTCAAACCAAGCATCCAAGATTAACATCATATAGGAATGAAGTTTGGGATCTGATAGAGAACTATTTTGAAGCCTTCAATCTTCAGTTTATTCCAAGGGAGGAGAATAGATTGGCAGATTCTTTAGTAGTTACAACTAGCACCTTCAAGCCACCTATCAATCCAAGGTTAAGGTATGAGATTAAAATTAGACATAGACCCTCTATTCCTGATAATGTGAAACATTGGCAGGTGTTTGAAGATGATGAGCAGATAAATCATTTCTTGAAAATGATTGGAAACTTTGAAGATGCTGAGATAGATCAAGAAGAAGAACAAACAAAGAAAAAAAAAGAGGCAAGACATTTCAAAAATTCAATAGGTGATCAGAATATTATTCAGTTGAAAGATAATGTACTCCCTAAAGGTTTGTTTCCTCTTGAGATACTATTTTGTAGGTTTTAACCTTGTACAAAAATTATCTACAAACAAATCTTAAAGACAAAAAATAAACAGTAGAAAGAGCATAAAACATAAAATAGATAAACACAAAGATATTCCTCTGGATCCCAAATTGGGACAACCGACTTGATTTTTCATTATATTCCTTTTAGTGTTACAACACATATATATACATGTCGAACCATACATAAACCCCAATCCATTAACCCTGGATTAGAACATAACCGTAGTTCCCTTTACCGGATCTACAAAATACCAGGGGCCTAAAACCATCGTACCCCAAAACAATGTGCAAACCCATGCACAAAACCATGGGCGGATCAGCCCACCGGAAAATAAGGACCGAAAAAATTTTCTGGGGCACTGCCCCAAACCCCGATAGGGGGGGCTACCGCCCCCCCTATAACCCCCCTCGCATGATTAGTCGTGGAAAGAATATAACACATGCCCAGCATTCTCCCACTTGTTGTTTTCTTTCCACAGGAGAGCTTAGTCATTAGCCCAGTTCTGCAACACCCATTGTTTCTCTACACCAGGAGAACTTTTGAGTGCTTACAGACTTCGTCAATGCATCTGCAACATTTTTCAAAGTTTCCACCTTTACCAGCACCACCCTTTTAGCCTCAACCATATCTCTCACAAAGTGATATTGAACATCAATGTGTTTTGTCTTTGAATGATAAGCAGGGTTCTTAGCCAAGAAAAATTGTAATGTTCCAAATGGGGAAGAATAAGCTCAGTAGGGAATATCTTAAGATATTCCAATATGGATTCAAAGAAGTATGGAAACACACCAGCATTTCTAAACTAGAGATAGATTGGTAGGGAATTTACTGGTTATATCACCGCTAAAGAGAGGGTGAAAACCAGAGGCTTCCTGGCCCGTTCCAGACTCTATCTATAGAGAACTAATGAAACAGAGCAAGTGTGGGAAAAAAAAAATCCTCTTGGAGTTTTATGCCCTTGGGATTCTTATATCTTCATATCTAAAGAATGATTCCAAAGAGGAGAAAAAACCAACCAAGGAAGAAGCGGGAAATTCCACTTTTAGGAAAATCAGTAAGAGGCTCAGTGAGAACATTGTCTAAGAAAATGGGTGAAAAAATAACGTAGGTCAGGGCTTGGTTCCCCTAGCTTGGGCTGTGTGGAACTTGTGTGATGAATTTACAGAATAATAAATAAATAAATAAATAAAAATAAATAAAAAATAAAAAATTTAAGACCCTTAAACAGATCTCCCACGAAGTTGACTAGCAGAGTTGCTGCAACAAGGAAACCCAGCAACCAGAATTGTGCAGTTTTTCCCAGTAATCACTGGATACCAGCCATAAGGCTCAGAATTCAGCCATAGAAAATCAGATCAGCATTATGAAAGAAAATCCCATTAACATACAGCAAATCACATGAAATAATAGTGCAGAAATCCATTAAAATGACATCTCTGGCATTTATTAAATTGCAGAAAGGAATGGACTGCACCCCTCTAAGTGTGCTTCAGTAGATAAATAATGGAGCTAAGATCTATGGCAGATCTATGGCTATAACATCAGATCCATACCAGATCTGGAAACTACTCAGCCTCTTCCACAAGTCCCCTTTGGGGTTTTTACAAAATATTGCACAAGAAGATGTAGATATGACTTTTAATACATGAAACTGTAGGAAACTTCCAAAAATTGCTAAATATGATTATTATTACAGTATATCAGATCTGTAAAATAGATATTAGCAAGCTACAAGATGAATCTTCAAGATGAGAGGCAAGCCTCAATCATCAGAATGCAAGTACAATGAAAGATCTAAACAATAGTGAAGAAGTACATAGAAAATAATGCAGTTCCCTAAGGAGACAGCATTGTAGCTTGAACAGAATATGAAAATATGTGAAATATACATATCTGAAATGAAAATACAATAGAGATCTTCTTCTGGGTGGTCACAAGACACCCTCCCTAAGATAAATCCCTCAAAACAATTAGATCTTTGCAAATCTGAGTCACCACTTGTTGCAACTTCACAGCAGCTGCAAAACCCTCAACAGGACTAGCGCTGCTAATGGAGATGAAGCTTGGCCAAAATGCCAGATAATGGAGAAATGCATCACCATCTCCTCCAAGAGCTACTCCATGGAAGGATAGAGGATTCCTAAATAGGAAATCCTCCTTCTCTAGCTAAACAGCCAAGAGAAGTAGAGTTGCTCAAGCAACCTCGATCTCGAAAATACTTCAACAACCTCTTCATGTGCCTTCTCCTCCTTTTTATAATATTAGTGTCTCTTGGCAAACCCTAAACCACTTCATCTCTTTGGCCCCTTTCACACTTGGAAACCCCTTCTAGAATAGTGCAGTCCATCAAGGAGGTTCAATGAACCTAGACAACGTTGATTGACTTGGTCAAATAGGATCTCCTTTGGTGGTCTAGACCCTTTCACACCTGCAATTTTTTATTCAAGTAGCTCAATTATGCCTCTTTTCACATAGGCACTAATTTATTCTTGAGTTTTAGGAGTTTTTCATGTCCTCCTTTCCATTTTATTCATTAGTACATAAAATTAATACAAAATGAAATGTTCCAATTAGCTTGGGATATTTAGGAACATTACAGTCCTCCCCTCCAAAAATTGTTGCTTGCCCTCAAGCAACTGCAAGGTGAGTGCTGAAAAATTTCCTCCTTGGTGACACCAACATAAGATAAGCTTCCTCCATAAGTGATGTTCTCACCAATCCATCCATGTCTTGCTCCTCCAATGTTCTCATGAGATGCATTTAGCGCATCCCATAAGGATACAATAGATCATATGAAACAAGCATGGTTTGCCCCATGCTCTCTCTGGAATATGAGACATTCAATACATGGAGAGTGGTCTTCTCATGAGGCACATGCCATCCTTAATTCTTGCTGCCCATGCCACATCATCATGGCTGAAAGTGTGATGCATGTTTGGTGCTTTGGGGCAGCACCTTCTCTTTGCAAAAATCTCCCTTTCCCTTTCAAGGGAGTGATTTTGGAGCCCAAAATTGGCCAAGAGGCTCTCATGATATATCATTTCTCCTTGGAATATTTGGCCTGCAAAAAAATGGTGTAAGAATGCATGAAATCAGAAATAAAACATGTATAACATGATCATGTCCTTCGCCAATAATTCTTCTCCAATTAAGGGAGAGGTGCATGGTTCTATTCCCTCCCTCCATAGAAGGAAGAGTGGTCTGATTCAACTCTCCCAAAGAGTCATGTTGCTAATCCACCTCTAAAATTCCCATGCCTCTTTGACAATGCTGATGTAGCCCTCTTTTAGAGCCCTTCCACCAATAGCTTCTCAAGGTGTATGTTGGAAGGCTCCCCTTCCCATGTTGCTTCAAAATTAATTGGCCATCCCACCACTTGTTTACTGGAATAAGCTTCTTCAAAGCTTGGAAATGATAGAGGATAATGATTGTTGGCTGAATGGAATTCCAGAAACACATATCATGCTCCAATCCCCCCCCCCTCATGTGAGAGACTTCCCTTCATGGAACCAACTCAATACATTACCTTTTGCATAAGTAAACATCATACACAATGCAGCAGTCATATAAAGTTCCATCCTCTCCTTGACATACCAATGAATTTGGGAGAATTCACCCTGAACACATTCACCCAATGTGTCAACCCTCCTCTCATGCATGGGGCATCAATATGATATGGAAAAATCTCCTTATTCCAACCCATGAGAAGGTTACAAGTTCTCCCAAGCCCAAGTACATACATGATTTTAAAATGCACTCTAAATAGAAATACATGCACATACATGGTAGGAAAAAGTAAATGTATGGACATGGGATTCATCATGTGGTCTCCATACCTCTTCCTTGTCAAACCAAACACCCATGCCTTCTTCTTATGTAGCCTCATCTTGAGATACAAGGCATGTGACAAGAAAATTAGAGATTTTGGGGAGTGTTTAAACTCACCCAGAAAAACCCAACGTAGGTTGTCCTTTTCATGCATCAAATCTGAATGTTGTAAGTGGTTCACAAGCCACTTAATTGTTGCTCCCTTTATCTCACCATGGCTGAAAGTGAGAATTATAATTTGTGCCTTAATACAACACCCATCATGGTGTATAATCTCCCTTATCCCATCAAGGGAGTGGCCATGTTTGAGAACAATCTTCACCCATAGTTGGCCATGAAGCTTGTATGGTATAACACTCCTCTTGGGAGTCATGGGCTGCAAATATGAAGTAAGAAAATACATGCAACCATAAAATGAAATGTGTTTCTCATAAGCATGCATCGTACCCAAAGTCTCCAGTGCTGTGATAGTTTCCCCCTTGGGAAGATGGAGGCCACTCATGCTTACATTGGCTAGGATCGGGAGATTCTTTGGAGGTGATAGTCTCTCATGTTCCTCCTGCATAGCTTCTTTAGGAAGCTTCTCCTCCTTGGGAAGCGCTGTTGACTTTAATAAAAGATGACTAATCAAAGTGAGCTGGGTTCCATTCACACCCTTAGGTGTTTATTTCAGCTTCTTATTTGCCTCCTTTTCACATAAGGAGTGTTATTTCTTCATCTAAAAGAGGCTAAGTTGTCTCCTTCCCCATTTTATTAAACAAAAATAAAATGTGCAACTATAATGTTCCATTTTAGGTTGAAGCTAAAAATTGGGAACATTATAGTCCTCCCCTCCCACATGTTTCTTTCCCTCAAGCAACTGCATGGAGAGAAAAAAATTCCTCCTCCTTCTTCTCTTGTGGCCTCCTCATCAACAAGCTCTACCACTACTCAAAATATGTTGTAGTAAATATTCCCTCCAATGCTCTCTCCCAAGTATGCAAGCTGAAAATGATTCTCCTCATGGAAATATAGAAGGTGTAGTGGAATTCCTTCTTGTTGTGCTTTGGCCTCCTTAAGGTAGGAGTGATGATATGCATGGGAAAATTTGTCTCCCAATGATGATCCTACCATCCATGCAATCATCCAAATAAAATCTCAACCCCCGGTTTTTGATATGTGTTGGGGCTAAATGGAGAGTGTGCTTGTGCTTCTCAAGATGGTCCTCTCTCCATTTGAAGTGTTCATGGGGCTGCCTCTATCCTTGGGCTAAAATGGTATGGCCTCCAAGAATGGCCCAAGCTACCTGTTGAGTCCCGAATTTGCATCTTTTCCATACACTTTTCCGTACCTTTTTCACTCACCTAAACCTCCCAAATTGTCAATATCATGTGCAAAAGGGTATCTAACATGGTTTTTAATTATGTTTTTGTGTTTTCTATTTGATCTAGATTTTGTTCATTCAGCTGCGGAATCTTGCCACTTTCTGCAGCTGCTGCAACTTTCCGCAGCTATCTTGTGGAACTATATGCTACAGGTGTCTACAAGGGAAACGAGCCACATGGGCAGGCTAGGAATGACGTGGACATGGTTCGTGTCCTATTGGTTCAAGAAAACTCGTCCAAAGAAGTTACGTCAAAGGCGTCTATTTTATAGACACCAGTATTTTGATAAAGATTTTGACTAATGGACATGAAAACTAACATTGTTCTCCGTCGCTAGTTTATTTTTCATACCTTTTGTTTAACTTCTGGCTTCGTTTGTACACATTCTGTATTTTGTTTATCTCTGTTTGCGTAGTTAAATTTAGATATATTGCTGCTCATAGCGTCTTCGACGTTGCCTCCGAAAGCAACACCGGATCGATGGTGAGGGACCCAGACATAGAAATGTGTAGTTTAGTATTAGTTCTTTTCCGCAAATTTAGACATATTGTCGCCATAAAGGCCTTCGCTGTTTCCGAAAGCTACGGTACCGGACGAATGGTGAGAGGGACCGCATTATGAAATGTAGTTTAGTATTAGTTTCTTTTTCCTGCAAATTTAGATATATTGTTGCCTATAAAGGCCGCTGAGCCTCCGAAAGTCAATGTTCGGACCGATGGTGAGGGACTGCATTATGAAATGTGTAGTTTAGTATTAGTTTCTTTTCTGCAAATTTAGACATATTAAATCATGTATGACATCTTCAGTTGCCTCCGAAAGCCACAGCTGGACTGATGGCGAGGGATTGAATCATGAGTGTATGGTTTAGTATTAGCTTACTTTCTGCAAATTAAATATCAGTTACACAAGTTGTTTATGATTACTTCCGAAAGTCATAGCTGGTCTAATGATGAAGGGTCAGAAAATGAATTGATGTAATCTGATTTAGATTTATTTTGTTGCAATTTCAAATTTCCTTAAGCATAGTTTCTTTGTGTTTAGTTGGCAGCAAGAATAGTTTGGTTTTCATGTTCACTAGTTTAACAAGATTCATTAGATTAGCAGACCTTTTCATTTCAGCAAAGACACTTTACTTTCTTCAAGTCTTGTCATTGTAATTTTCAATTTGCTTTAAAGTTTCTGTTACAACTATAGGGGATATCACTTCTAACAAATATAACCAAACTTGTTTTCATTTTAGAATTTATTTCACCTTAGAAAACCAAAAAATGGCTAAAAAGTTAAGAAATAGGTTATTTGCACATATGTTGCGCCGCACTTCATCAGCTTACGATTCCCGGATTGACAAAATTAAATGCAGTACTTAGACACACTAAATTGACAGTGTATTTTGGCGTCATGTTTGTGGACCGAAACTAGGTAATACCCTCCTAAAAAACATAAAATCATAAAAGAAGGGAAAACTTGATAACTTCTTGAAGTATACTCTCCTCTTGCACCTAGTGTGATCCGGAGGATCAGAAAAGAGAGTTATTGGTTTAGTAATTTCTTAAGTATGCTCTCTTCTTGCACCTAGTGTGATCTGGAAGATCAGAAAGAGAATTATTAGCCCAACTTTTTAAAAAATAAAAATGACATGCATAGAGCAAGAGATTCTAGGGGAAGGTTTATAGCTAAAGCCAAGAGTTCGATTTTCATAACTCCATCTTCTTCAAGGCATAGACCAAATTCACCACCATCTACCCCTAGCCTTAAGATTCTTGGAAGTCAAGGAACAGCTGAATTAGAGGATTCTCCCATACCACCTTCTAAAACCCACTTAGAAAACAAAGAGACTTTCTCTCATCCTTCCTTGGTAGAAGAACTAGAGGACTATAAGGACTCTAAAGAAACTATCATGGCAGAGGAAGTAATAAATAGAGGTGGAGGTAGAAGAGGAGGAGATAATGGAGATAACAATGGTGAAGGAAATGATGGTAGAAATAGGGACAATTTTCTTGGATTCCCTATAGTTGATGAGGAAACTCATGCAACAATGGAAAATATCTCACCATCTGTTCTCCCTAACTTTTATGGATTACGAAGTGAGGATCCTGAAACATTTCTGTTTGAGTTTGAAGTAGTGTGCCGAACTTATGACTATATGGAAGATTCTCAAAAACTCAAACTATTTCCTTCAACTTTGAAGGGATCTGCTTTGAAATGGTTCATGGGATTAGCTACTCAATCTATCAGGACTTGGAATGATATGAAACAAACATTTTTGGATAGATACTTGGACTATTGTATGCCCACCAATCACAAGGATGAGGTATTCAAAATGATGCAAAAAGAAGATGAAAATTTGGAAGACTTAATTGAAAGATTTCAATACAACTGGAAAAGAGCAAAGATGAGCAACTTAGATAATGAAACCTTGAAAGCCCTCCTATTAAAAGCCATTAGAGATGAATGGATAGACATTTTAAACATGATGGGGAAAGGAGACATATCTCACCTTCCATTTCGTGACATAACAGAACTATGTATCCATCTCTCAAGGGGAAAATCTAAAACTGGAAAAGGGCCTAGGGATTCTTCTCTTATTAGGGCTAACAAATCTGCAACTGGATCAGTAAGTAGGGCAGAGATTGGTAATATGCTCGATGAGTTCAAAACTGATATCTTAGGGAGCCTTAGTGAACAACTAGACACCCTTAAAATCCAAAACAAGCAGAAAGCAGAAACAGATGCTTTAGCCATCTTTTGTCTGAAATGTAGAAAGAAACATGCTTTAAGGGAATGTCCCTTGGATGCAAAATTTGTAGAAACATGTATGATTTGCTCAGAAAATCATGAGATCAAGGATTGTCCTTCAATCCCTGGACTCAAAGCTGTTTTTCAAGAAGATCCAAATTCAGTAGAATCTCTCTGCTTTGTCGCAAGGAGACCTTGGCAGGGACAACAATCTCAAGGGTTTAATAACCCTATGAATCTTCAAACCCCACCAAATTGGAATCCTTGGCAACAACCTTGGCCTCAACATCAAAATTCATATCAGCCATGGGTACAGGGGATGCAAAATCCTTATGGGAGATTTGCTCAATTTTATCAATATCCTCCATCTTTTCAAAATCAACAAGCTCCACAACTTCCAAACCCAAATCCACAACTTTCATTGCCATTTCCACAACAACAAGCTTCTCAACAAAATACAAATCCTCAACTCATGCTCCCATACCAACAGAAGACAAATCAACTTCCAGCTCAGCCATTGCCAAATCCTAACAATAAGAATCCTCAAACTACTTATATGGTAGAAGGACAACAATTTCCTACCCATATGATTGTTCCTCTCAACGATGTACAACTCAGATCTGGTAGAGTCTTAGAAAAACCTTCCATAGATATTCAAGAGCAAGATACCTCTGAGGAGGACTCTCTTCAAGTCAATAAGGGTTCTGAGGAAGAATCTCTTCAAAATTCAAAAATTCAAAAAGAAAAAGAAAAGCTAACATCCACAACTCCTATAGTTGAGCAACCTATATCTTCATCTACACCTCCTTTTCCGGAAAGACTACAAATTGATAAGGGGGTGGAAAAACAAATCTTGTTGCCTAACTATGACTTTCTAGATGAATTGAAGAATGTTTGTATCAAGATTCCATTGTTACAAGCCATTCGAGAAATTCCTATTCTAGCAAAAACCATAAAGGAGTTGAGTTTCAAAAGGCCAGGAAGGAAGCTAAAGGACACAAGAAGAATCCACCTGGTAGGAAAGATTGCAGACATTATGATGGGAAAAATTACCATGCAGAAGTATGTAGATCCAGGGAGTCCAATTGTCAAGACACATATAAATGGGATAGAAATTCCAAACACATTGATTGACTTAGGGGCTGCTATCAACATTATGAGTAGACAGACTATGGAACAGTTAAAACTTCCTAACCTTCTTTTTACACCTACTTTATTTCAACTTGCAGATCGATCGGTTATTAAACCAGATGGTGTATTAGAAGATATTTCAGTCTCCTTAGATTCTTGGGAATATCCAGTAGACTTTATGATTTTGACTCCAAAAAGTAATCTAGGAGGACATCCAATTATCTTAGGAAGACCTTGGCTGGCCACAGCTGATGCTTTTATTAGTTGTAGATCTGGAGACATGTACATTTCTAATGGTAATTCGACAAAGAAATTCAATTTGTATCCTCCCGCAAGAGCAATTACAGAAATAGAAGACAATGAATGGGTCGATGATGAGAACACTATACAACCTGTCTTTACCATTTCTGAGATTAGTGAGGATAGTCAAATTCTGAACACATTAGAAAATTTTGAGATAACTTCAGAATATGACCCCACACAATTTCAGTTGGAATCTGACATAGAATATTTATCATCAAGACAAATGTCTCTTTACTCTATGGAATAATTTGGTAATTCTGCTATTGAGATTTTTCCAGAAAAGACATTGAATATCAACAAACATTTGGAGAAATCACAACAAGAAGAACTAACCAGAATCTTGCAAAAACATTTTACTGCATTTGCATGGGAGTATACTGACATGAAGGGTATTGATCCTAAGACTTGCATCCATCATATCTATATTGAGGAAAACAGTAGACCAATCAGACAACCCCAAAGAAGGATGAATCCAAATCTTAGGGCGATAGTGAAAGAAGAGCTCCAAAAACTTCTCAATGTGCAAACTCTGATTATCCGATTTTCGCATAGTCAAGGGTTTAGTTGGTTATAGCACTAAAAGAACAAATGGAGTATAGCAGAACATTGTCAGGAATCGAACAAAGCAATCAAGGATGACTTTCTTGCCTTAACATCAGGTATTAGATACATTAGCAGGTAAAAAGTACTTTTCATTTTTGGATGGTTTTAGTGGCTATAATCAAATTCAGGTAGCACCTGAAGATCAAGATAAGACCACATTTATTTGTCCATGGGGAACTTTTGCCTACCGAGTGCTTCCTTTTGGGTTATGTAATGCACCTGCAACATTCCAAAGAGCAGTACTAGGAATTTTTTCTGATCTAATCCATGATTGTGTAGAGGTTTATATGGATGATTTTACAGTTTATGGTAATTCATTTGAAGAGGCATTAGAAAATTTGAAAAAAGTTCTTATAAGATGTAAAGAAACAAACCTTTCATTAAGCCATGAAAAATGCTTTATGATGTTTACTGAAGGGATTGTTTTGGGGCATCATATTTCAGGAGATGGGATTAAGGTTGATAGATCAAAAGTTGAAGTCATCTCCAAGTTACCTATTCCAAATTGTTAAAGAGATGTTAGAAGTTTTCTAGGATTTACTGGTTACTATAGAAGATTTATAGAAAACTTCACTAAAATAGCATCTCCACTCTTCAAGTTGCTTACAAAAGACTGTGAATTTAAATGGGATCCTGATTGTCAATCAACTTTTGAAACTTTGAAAACAAGAATATCTAAAGCACTTATCTTGAGAGGACCAAATTGGAAACTTTCTTTCCATATTTCTACAGATGCTTCAGATACAGCTCTTGGAGCTGTGTTGGGTCAAAAAGATTTAATTCCTTATGCCATTTATTACACCAGTAAAAATTTGACTCCCACAGAGTTGAATTATACTGTGACTGAAAAAGAGTTCTTAGCCGTTGTTCATGCAATTAATAAGTTTAGACATTACATAACAGGCTATGAAACTTTTATTCATACTGACCATTCTGCAATTAGATATTTAATGAACAAACCTGTTACTAATGGCAGAGTGACAAGATGGCTTTTACTTTTGCAAGAATTCAATATTACCGTGTTGGATAGACCAGGAAAACAGAATACAGTAGCTGATTTCTTGTCTAGGATTCAGAATACTAAAGAAGATTCTCCTGTAGAAGATAAGTTTCCTGATGAATATTTGTTTGCAGTAACTATTAAGACCCCTTGGTATGCAGATATTGCTAACTATTTGGTTACAGGGAAACTACCTTCACATTTATTTCCAAGAGAAAAACAAAAGATTATTCAGGAGAGTTCAAAATATTCATGGATTTCTAACGAATTGTTTAAAACAGGGCCAGATCTTGTGATCAGAAGATGTGTCAGGGAAGATGAAATGCCCGATATTCTTAAGGCATGTCATGATGAACCATGCGGCGGACACTTTGCAGACAAAAGGACGGCCTATAAAATCCTCTCTTTAGGATATTATTGGCCTTCCCTTTTCAAAGATGCAAAACAATATGTCAAAAGGTGTGACAGCTGCCAAAGAGTAGGGAAACTTACCCTTTCAAATGAAATGCCATTGCAAACACAGGTACTCATTGAACCCTTTGAAAAATGGGCTTTAGATTTCATTGGACCTATTAATCCACCATCTAAGCAAAAGAAGTATATATTGGTTTACACTGATTATGTTACTAAATGGGTAGAAGCTAAAGCATTAGTATCTGCTACTGAAAATTCAGTTGTTCATTTTCTTTATGAGGATATTTTTACTCGCTTTGGTGTTCCAAGAGAAATTGTAACAGATCAAGGGAGCCAATTCACATCAAACTTGGTGGAGAAGTTGATGGAAGAATACAAAATCAAGCACATAAAATCTACTCCTTACCATCCACAAGCAAATGGTCAAGTGGAGTCCACAAACAAAGTTCTTGAAAGTATCATCACCAAAACTGTTCATCTACATAGAAGAGATTGGGCAGAAAGGCTTCCAGAAGCCTTGTGGGCCTACAGAACTACATGGGGGAATACAACAGGACATTCTCCCTATGAACTTGTTTATGGGAAAGAAGTCTTGCTCCCCATTGAGTTCCAAGTCAAGACCTTCAAGATAGCAGTTCAGTTGGGGATGGACTTATCAGAAGCCCAAAAGCATAGAATGGAGCAGTTGAATGAGCTAGATGAGACCAGACAAGAAGCAATTCTAAGAACTGATCTAGTTCAATATCAAAGAACTAAATGGCATGACAAACATATCAAAGAGAAGAAGTTTCAAGAAGGAGATTGGGCATTGTTATTTGACTCCAAGTTTAAAGATTTTCAAGGGAAATTTCAGACTCATTGGCTTGGGCCATATGAGATCGACAAGATCTTTAACAATGGAGCTGTAAGAATCAAGACCATTGATGAGTTTCAAACTCCTCTTTTAGTGAATGGCCATAGATTGAAAGTTTATCATAAGCCACTCTCTAAAGAGGATTTTGTCAAGATGTTTCAAGAAAGTTCTGCAATCAGGCTGGTACAGAAGAATTCTTCTTCTCCACCAGCCTAGCTTTTGTTTTTCAACTTTAAAAAAAATAAAAAATAAAAAATAAAAAAAAAATGGTATAAGCCTGAAAACCAATCATTGATTGGCAGTCTTATGCAGAAAATATAGGGTGAAAATCAGGGGCACCTGACACTCTATATTTTCCAAAAAAATCTGTCTTTCATTTCATTTCATTTCACCACCCACTCCATTTCATTCCACTTCATTTCATTTCATTTCATTTCATTTCATTTCATTTCATTTCATTTCATTTCATTTCACTTCATTCCACTTCATTTCATCCATTCCATCAATAAAAATATTTTTTATGACCATTTCCACCTGGTCATCTGTCATTTGTTCATTTCTATTCAACCAAGTAATAGCTGTGTTAGTTTCCGCAGCTGACATCTTTTTCCGCAGCTGACTCCAGTTTCCGCAGCCAGAAGTAGATTCCGCAGCTACTACTCTATTTTCAAAGAGAATGTACAGTCAGTTGTTATTTCTATAATTATGAAATAAAATGCAGGAGAGAGGATCAATGGAACATTCAAGACACTAATGAAGATCAATCAGTTGAAGACCAAGGGAAAAAGCAAGGATTTCAAAGGTATGAATAAAGTTTATTTCAAATAGTATTGAAAAACACATTTTTATATAATTTTAAACTATGAGCTCTACCCATAACGCGCAATGATTATATTGACAGTCCCGTAACCTTCCACGATCTCCATGTTATCCTCTTGCATTTATTCAAAAACGGTTTCATCATTGAAATTCCGATTCTCACTCATGTTCCAATATCCCACCGTAGATAATGAGACGTATTTGAGTTGACAAAGGACTCTTACAAGCCGCATAACTTCATAATCATTGATTGAAACGTGTTCATATTTATTACACAGCCACCAAAATTCAAAACGCGGCCGAATGCATTATACTTTATTAACCTCTTTGTCGTGTCTCTGTCGTGTTTACAAAACCCCACTCTACTCATTCTCACTCCCTGTTTCACTCCATTTCGTTCCTTTTGCTCACTCTCACTCCCGTATATCTACCCACAGTCTTACTCCATTCTATTTATGGTACTCATTTCCATTCTATGATACATTCCCACAGTCACTGTGCTCGATCCTGTGTATTCCATCATTCCATTTCCACTTAAACCCTCACAGAGGCAAACTTGTGAAGCACAGAGAAGTGAAATGGGAAAAGTATTAAGGGCAGAGCCGGAAGGACCAAAGTTTATAGAGGGATATCTGCAAGCAAAAGAGATGTTGAGGAAAGCTAAATGGCTGCGTTTTATTCAGAAATTCAGGGGTTACCACAGAGAAGTTACAAAAGCGTTTGCAAGATCATTTGATGGCTCGGAAGCAGAAGTTGGAGACCTCAAGTTTTTGGTCAATGAAGCATCAATAGCAACAGCCACAGAGCTTCTTCAGGAAGGAGAGCGTTGGTTCAAAAATAAAAGTATCAGTGATGAGGCATGGAGAACAATCCTACGCAATCAAGGTATGGATATCACTGTTTTTAAAAGAGCAATCCCTGTGCATGCAATAAAAGAAGAATGGGCCACTTTACTACTAATTGTTCAGAAATTTATTACATGTGAAGGCCGTTTTGGGTCTATGTACATGTACCATACCAGGCTATTGATGAATTTTCTTGAAAACCAAACTCTCAATCTCCCTTATTTTCTATTCAATAGCTTAAAGAAAATGGCTGTGACTGGTCAAAAACACTTCGGAGATGTAGAGCCTCATCTTTATCACCACGGCCTTATAAAAAATCTGATTGAAAAGGAGCTAAAGGAAAGAAAAGATACATGGGAACAATTCCTAGTTAGAAACTTCTTTGAAGAACCTCAGGAAATTCCTGAAGGTAGTTCAATTAGAAGGAGTAGAAGAAAGAGAATGAATGTTGAAACCCAAATTGCTCCTACACAGGAAATTCCCGCAGCTAGCACAGCAAAAAGAAGTAGAAGGAAAAGAATAATAGATGAAATCCAAAATACTTCTACTACTACTATGAAAAAAACTGATAGGGAAGAGAGATTGGTAAAAAGGAAGAAGAAGGAAATTAAAGCTAAGAAGCCAATAATACCAAAAGGGAAAGAAATTATTGAGGTTGTCCATAAAACTCCTTCTTCTGAAGAAGAAGATCACCAAATACTATCTGAAAGATTAGTTTTTCTTCAAAAACAGTCATCTATATCCAAGAAGGCAGAGACAAGAAAACAAGAACAAAAGGGTAGTGTACCACAGCATGTGAGGAGAAGCAGCAGGCTTAAAGGAAAATTGAGAAAAACACAAATTAAGGGTCCTCATTTCATTGATTTGGGTGAGGAGACATCCGAACAGTCTCCAACTGACCATAGTCCATTTCAGTCAGTTAGTGAACCTGATTCCTTTCACTCCCAATCAGACAATGAGCATACTCCATCTTATTCTCAGCAAAATATTGATGTAAGCCCTCCTCGGCCAGATTTTGAACATAATTCTCCTTTGCAGCATTTTGGGGACAGCCCAATGAAAATGACACCGGAAGTAGATCCCAAGCAGCAGGAGGTATATGACTATATAGAATCCTTGGAAAAGGCAGCCACAGGTCCAAGTACCTCTTGCATTCAGCCTCATACATTGCAAGATGATTTAGTTCAGTCATTAAAACAGGAAATTTTTGAGCTGGAGCTTTTAAATCGGCACATCAAAAATGAAAATGAAACACTGAAAGAACAAGGCAAAATAGACAAGATCATCCATGATAATACTATGTTACATTTGGGAATTTGGCAAAAGAAGAATAAGAAATTAAAAAGGAAATGCCAAAAATTGAGCAGAGCACTTGTGAATATCAAATTTAGGTGCTTAATGAAGAAACCCAGAATGATGGCAGTACCAAAGAAGAAGAGAAGAGGGTTGGATGTGCTGGCTGAAGTATCAAGGCACATGAACTGAAAAAAGAGTATCAAAATTTTGGTTGCATGAGGACATGCAACACCTTCACAGTGGGGGTATGTTGAGTCCCAAATTTGCATCTTTTCCATACACTTTTCCATACCTTTTTCACTCACCTAAACCTCCCAAATTGTCAATATCATGTGCAAAAGGGTATCTAACATGGTTTTTAATTATATTTTTGTGTTTTCTATTCGATCTAGATTTTGTTCATTCAGCTGCGGAATCTTGCCACTTTCCGCAGCTGCTGCAACTTTCCGCAGCTATTTTGTGGAACTCTATGCTACAGGTGTCTACAAGGGAAACGAGCCACATGGGCAGGCTAGGAATGACGTGGACATGGTTTGTGTCCTATTGGTTCAAGCAAACTCGTCCAAAGAAGCCGCGGTCAAAGGCGTCCACGTGGAAGTCAACTATGGAGTTTCATGTCGGCCGGACTCTGTTTCGTGGCACATAAACATCCATACGGCCGTTTCTAAGCTTGCGGAGGTTAAATCGACATCTGTGCAGAGCTCTGGAGTTGAATTCAAGCATCCACCTTCCGTAGATTCACTTTCTAACACGGCCATACTCCTATATCCGTGGGCGTAGTGGTCTACGTGCTCTCTGCCATCATGAACTTTAGGAGACAGTTACAGTTTATTGTTATATATAGAGCGTTTTGCATACGCACATAAAGTTAGTTGTTAGTTGATAGTTGATGTTCGTGAATATACTCTGTTATCTTTTAGTCTGCTTTGTAGTGATTACGCTGCCCTTGAGCCGTAACACTACCATTCTGTAATGAACTGCTTTTTAATGTGAGAAGACTCTGTTTTTCAACTTAATTCGTGTTTGAGGATTGTTACCAAGGCTGTGTAGAGGGCCCCTGCTCAGCTAAGGTTTTGTGTATTAGTGTACATTTCTCATTTCATTTCTTTTAAAAGTCATTGTATCATAATCCATCCATATGTTCATACTTTGTAGTTGTTTCATTTTTGTTTATACATTTCCATAATTTCCATTTCATTTCTGTCTTTCATGTTTTATGATTGTTAATCACTGATCAGTTTTCTTGATTGCAGGTTTTAGATAGACAGCCCGGGCATTTTTATAGCATTTTGACTAATGACATGAATCTAACATTGTTCTGCTGCTAGTTTGCTTTTCATAGCTTTTGTTTAACTTCAGTCTTGCTTTGTACATTTCAAGCTTTGCTTATCACTGTTTCAAGAGTAAACTTTAGATATGCATTAAGCCGCTCATAGCGTCTTGATTGCTGTTCAAAAGCCATACTGAGTCGATGGTGAGGACCTGCATTATGAAATGTGTAGTTTAGTATTAGTTTTTTTTCTGCAAATTTAGATATATTAAGCTGCTCATAGCATCTTCAGTTGCCTCCGAAAGCCACAGCTGGACTGATGGTGAGGGATTGTATTATGAAATGTGTAGTTTAGTATTAGTTTCTTTTCTGCAAATTTAGATATATTAAGCTGCTCATAGCATCTTCAGTTGCCTCCGAAAGCCACAGCTGGACTGATGGTGAGGGATCGCATTATGAAATGTGTAGTTTAGTATTAGTTTCTTTTCTGCAAATTTAGATATATTAAATCATGCATGACATCTTCGGTTGCCTCCGAAAGCCACAGCTGGACTGATGGTGAGGGATTGAATCATGAGTGTATGATTTAGTATTAGTTTATTTTCTGCAAATTAAATATCAGTTACACAAGTTGTTTATGATTACTTCCGAAAATCATAGCTGGTCTAATGATGAAGGGTCAGAAAATGAATTGATGTAATCTGATTTAGATTTATTTTGTTGCAATTTTGAATTTCCATAAGCATAGTTTCTTTTGTGTTTAGTTGGCAGCAAGAATAGTTTGGTTTTCATGTTCACTAGTTTACTGTTTTGATTCATTAGATTAGCATCACCTTTTCATTTCAGCAGTACACTTTTACTTTCTTTCAAGTCTTGTCATTGTAATTTTCAATTTGTTTTTAAAGTTTCAAGTTGGTAAATCATTATAGGGGATATCACTTCCTTGAACAAATATAACCAAACTTGTTTTCATTTTAGAATTTCCATTTCACCTTAGAAAAACCAAAAACGACAAAAAGCTAAGAAATAGGTTATCTTGCACATATAGTGCGCCGCACTTCATCAGCTTACGATTCCCGGATTGACAAATTAAATGCAGCAATTTAGGACACACTAAATTGACCAAACACTACCCCATCAAGAAAATCATCCATGAAATGCCTCCTCAAATTCTCCAATTGGTTCCTCCCACAAGAAGAGACAAGTAGCATTGTGGCAATCATGCTTTTCCCATGGTGTCTCCTGCAAGATAAAACATATACAATGGGGAAAATCATGCTCCCAATGGGCTGTACATACAATATTCTCCAAATAATGCTCCTAATGAGTGTACAAATATCAGAAATATAATGGAGCAATATGCAATAGAAGCAAGTTGTCAAATGACAACCGAAGAGTGGTTCAAAGTTCCACTCATGGAACCTGTGCAGTGCCTCCTTGGCTTGCCTCAAAATCAAAAGTAACAAGTGCTTTACTAGCCACTTGTTTTCTGCCACAACATCTCCTCATAAGATGAAAACATGAAAATACCATTTGGTGCCAATGGTGCACACCAAGGAATATGTGGCATCCTCCACAACCACTATAAGAATGGCCAATCCCACTGCTGCAATTGGCTGCAAGTGCATCCTCATGAAAAATGCAAGAAGGAACAAGCCTCCTTGATACATCATGCTCCTCAATCAATGAAAAGAATTAAAATAAAAAATATGAAATTATACCTCCTCCATCATGCACGAGAGCTCTTAAGCTGAAATGGCTCATCTGAATGCTCTCCCTCTCCTCCAATGAGTAAGGGAATGGTTGTGCCAACCTCTCAAAAAGCATCCAGGCTATGCTTCTATCCATATGGTTATGTATATCATAATTAATTCCCTCCCAAGGGAACTCCTCTAGCAAAGCCAAGTATGCATCCAAATGCACAGCTAGGAAGTCCTCATGTGCTACATGCAATAGTTTCTCCTTGAGACTAGAAATTCTAGTCAAGAAGAGTCTGACATGATGATAGATGATCATATCATCCACTAAGTATCTAACATCTCCATCAAGGCCATCCAAGATCATGCAATGCACCATGATCCTAGGGAATACTCAACCAAAGTTTATTCCTCCATCCTGGATCAATCCTCCACATAGATAGCGCTGGTAATCTACAATAAAGTGCTCCCCTCGCGCTGTTTCCTACTACCAAGTTGTTGCCATGTCATCATAAAGCTACTCATGCTCAAATAGAAATGATGATTTCTGAAAATGGGCCTCCCATGAGAGACTATCACCTCCAAAGAATCTCCTGATCCTGGCCAATGTAAGCATGAGTGGCTCCCTCCACAAACCACCATAAGAATGAAACTTGCTCTGATACCACTGTAATGTTCCAAATGGGGAAGAATAATCTTAGTAGGGAATATATTAAGATATTCCACTATGGATTCACAGTAGTATGGAAACACACCAACATTTCTAAACCAGAGATAGACTGGTAGGGCATTTACTGGTTATATCACCTCTAAAGAGAGGGTGAAAACCAGAGGCTTCCTGGCCTGTTCCAGACTCTGTCTATAGAGAACTGATGAAACACAGAAAGTGTGGGAAAAACACACTCCTCTTGGTTTTTTCTACCCTTGGGATTCTTAGATCTTCAGATCTAAATAATGAGTCCAAAGAGGAGTAAAAGCCAACCAAGGAAGAAGTAGGAAATTCCACTTTCAGGAAAAATGAGCAAGAGGCTCAGTGAGAATGTTGTATAAGAAAATGGGTGAAAAAATAACACAGGTCAGGGTTTTTTCCCATAGCTTGGGCTGTTTGGAACTTGTGTGATGAATTTTCAGAAAAAAAAAAAAAAAAAGTTTAAGACCCTTAAACAGATCTCCCACGAAGTTGACTAGCTAAAAATCAGCTAATGAGAAAAGTTGTTGCAACAAGGAAACCCAGCAACCAGAATTGCACATTTTTTCCTAGTAATCACTGGAGACCAGCCATAAGGCTTATAATTCATCCATAGAACATCAAATCAGCATTATGAAAGAAAATCCCATTAAGATACAGCAAATCACATTAAACACTAGTGTAGAAATCCATTAAAATGACATCTCCGGCATTTATTAAATTGCAGAAAGGTATGGACTGCGTCCCTCTAAGTGTGCTTCAGAAATTAAATAATGGAGCTCAGATATATGGTAGATATATGGTTGTAACATTAGATACATACCAGATCTGGAAACTACGCAGCCTCTTCCACAAGTCCCCTTTGGGGTTTTTACAAAATATTGCACAAGAAGATGTAGATCTGACTTTTAATACATGAAACTGCAGGAAAATTCCAGAGATTGTTGAAGATGATTATTATTACAGTATATCAGATCTGTACAATAGATATCAGCAAACTACAAGATGAATCTTCAAGATGAGAAGCAAGCCTCAATCATCAGAAAGCAAGTATAATGAAAGATCTAAACAATAGTGAAGCAGTACATAGAAAATAATGCAGTTCCCTAAGAAGATAGTGTTGTAGCTTGAACAGAATATGACAATATGTGAAATATATAGATCTGAAATGAAAATACAATAGAGATCCTCTTCCGGGTGGTCACAGGACACCTCCCTAAGTGAAATCCCTCAAAACAATTAGATCTTTGCAGATCTGAGTCACCACTTGCTTCAACTTCACAGCAGCTGCAAAACCCTCAACATGACCAGTGCTGTTAATGGAGATGAAGCTTGGCCAAAATGCTGGATAGTGGAGAAATGGATCACAATATCCTCCAAGAGCTACTCCATGGAAGGAGAGAGTATTCCTAAACAGGAAATCCTCCTTCTCTAGCTAAACAACCAAGAGAAGTAGAGTTTCTCAAGCAACCTCTATCTCGAAAATACTTCAACAACCTCTTCATGTGCCTTCTCCTCCTTTTTATAACATTAGGGTCTCTTGGAAAACCCTAAACCACTTCATCTCTTTGGCCTTTTTCACACTTGGAAACCCCTTCTAGAACAGCACAGTCCATCAAGGAGGTTCAATGAACCTAGACAGCACTGGTTGACTTGGTCAAATAGGATCTCCTTTGGTGGTCTAGACCCTTTCACACCTGCAAGCTTTTATTCAAGTAGCTCAATTATGCCTCTTTTCACATAGGCACTGATTTATTCTTGATTTTTAGGAGTTTTTCATGTCCTCCTTTCCATTTTATTCATCAGTACATAAAATTAAGAAAAAATGAAATGCTCCAATTAGCTTGGGCTAATTAGGAACATTACAAAATTTCACTTTGGCTATCACAATCTATCCTTATAGCTTGTTGCACCAACCCCATACTTGAACACAATCTCTGCAACCAAACTTCTTCCTTGCTTGCATGAATGGCTGCTATGTATTCAGCCTCTGTAGTTGAAAGAGCCACTACAGACTGTATTTTACTCATCCAACTGACTGCACCTCCAAATAGGCTAAACACATACCCACTTGTAGATCTTCTTTGGTCCAGGTCTCCAACCCAGTCTGCATCAACAAAACCCCGAATTTCCAACACTCTTTCCAATCTTGGTCTTCCTTGGTAGCACAAGCCATAATCACTAGTGCCACGTAAATATCTAAAAACCTGCTTCACTGTTGTCCAATGCTCCTTCCCTGGGTTTGACATAAACCTACTCAATACTCCCACTGCATGTGCAATGTTTGGTCTAGTACAGACCATTACATACATCAGGCTACCCACTGCACTTGCATATGGAACACAGGACATATCCTCCTCTTCTTCTTGTGTCTTGGGATACTGTTCAGCAGGCAGCTTCGTACCTACAGGAATTGGAACATTCACCAGTTTACTATCCTGCATATTGAACCTCTGCAATATAGTCTTAACATACTTCCTCTGGTTTAACCACGGATTCCTCTTTGCCCGATCTCTCTTAATTTCCATGCCCAGAATATAGTTTGCAGCACCAAGATCCTTCATGTCGAATTTGGAGAACAGTTGGGTCTTAAAATCTTGGATAATTTCTTTGTCATTTCCAATCAACAACATATCATCCACTTGCGAGACCAAATAAATAACACGATCACCAATTAATTTAAGAGAAACATAGTGATCCTCCTTGCTTCTGGTGAAGCCAAGTCCCCGTATGTAGGTATCAAATTTCTAATACCACATCCTTCATGACTTTTTTAACCCATACAGAGACTTCTTTAACGTGCATACTAGTTATTTCTTCCCCTTCACCATAAAGCCTTTAAGTTGTTTCATGTAGATCTCCTCTTCCAGATCCCCGTGAAGAAATTTTGTCTTCACAACCATCTGTTCTACCTCAAAATCAAATGCAGCAGCAATAGATAAAAGTAATCTAATAGAAGTAACTTTGGCAATAGGAGAAAAAATATCACCAAAATCAATCCTTGGCACCTGGGAATAACCTTTTGCTACCAACCAAGCTTTGTATTTCTCCACCTTGCCTTCTACATTCATCTTCTTCTTAAACACCCATTTTCTCCCGATGGCCTTCCTTCCAGCCGACAACTCCACCAGATCCCATGCCTCATTTTTATGCAAGGATTCCATCATCAACCATGGCCTCCTTCCATAGTTTTCCATCCTCCAATCTACCGTTCCCCGGCACTCGGGGATCATCATCGCTATAGTTAAAGCAGTAACCTAATCGTGCGATGGACTATACCTTCGGGGTTGTCTTTCTATAGCTAATCTTTCTCCGTCACGCCCATATTAATTTCTTCCTCTTTCGAGTATTCTTTTGTTGTAGAGTCTAATTCATCCTTCTTTAGCTCAAACTCTATCTTCTCAGGTTCCCTTGGTAGGACTTCATGTTTAACAACATCTTTCACCTCTCTAAACACGACATCTCAGTTGTACACAACCTTCCTTGTTTCTGGGTTCCAAAGCTTGTAACCATTTAAACCATCCTTATACCCAATAAAGATGCACCTTTCATATTTATTATCCAATTTTCTCCTTTTCTCCTTTGGAACATGTGCATATGAATCACATCCAAATACCCTCAGGTGTGAAAGAGAGGGTTTCTTACCAGTCCATACCTCATGTGGAGTCTTATCCTCCAACGCTGATGAAGGTGATCTCTTAACCAAGTAACATACAGTCTCCACTGCCTCTGCCCAGAATTCTTGTCCTAACCCAGTACCACTAAGCATGCTTCTTGCCTTTTCCATCGGCGTTCTATTCATTCTTTCTGCAACTCTGTTTTTCTAAGGTGTGTATGGAGTAGTCTTCTGCCATGATATACCACACTTCTTACAGAACTCTTCAAATTCCTTCTTGCAGAACTAGGCACCATTATCTATCCTCAACACCTTTATCTTCTTCTCTGTCTGGTTTTCTACCAGAGCCTTAAATTATTTAAATATGTCAAACACTTCAGATTTCTTCCTCAAGAAATGTATCCATGTATTCCTTGAGAAGTCATCTATGAATGAAACATAGTACACAGACTTACCCAGTGATGGAACTGACACAGGTCCAAACACATCACTATGCATAAGCTCTAATATCTTGTTCGCCCTCTTAGCACCAGAAGTAAAACTCACCCGATTCTGCTTCCCATATACACAATGTTCACAGAAATCGAAATCTAGAGAGCTATTGGACATACCTTCTACGATACCATTTCCATGCAGTATCCGAAGGCCCTTATCTCCAATATGTCCAAACCTTTGATGCCATAGCATGGTCTTTTCTCCAGAGACTGCTAGGCTTTTCGCTCCACTTTTGGCAACCACAAAACTGACGCACCCAGTAATAACAATTCTACCCTGAAGCTTGTATAGAGTTCCAATCTGAACTCCCCGCATTAATACCAGTGCTCCCCGAACCATCTTACGGGTATATTTCTCAAACACTGTTTTTACACCTGCATCATCCATCTTGCTTACAGAAATCAGATTTCTGGCCAATGCAGAAATGTGCAGAACACCAGGAAGTGTTCTAATCCTTCCACTTTGCAGCTTCAACTTGAATTTTCCACGTCCGATGATTCTAGCCTTCCTATCATCACCTAAGAAGACATCACCGCCATCATATTTCTCATACTCGTAGAACCACTCCCTATGGGGAATGAAGTGAAAGGATGCACCTAATTCAATCAACCATGACTCATGATCTACATGTGTATTTGAAGAAGAAGCCAAATACACATCCCCACCTTCATCCGAGGTGGTTTTTGCCTCTGTAGAAGGAGCATCATCAGATCCCTTTCCTTCCTCAGGATCTTTAGATCTGCAGTCCCTTTTGTAGTTCCCTTCCTTTCCACATTTCCAGCACACCTTTACAAAATTTCCAGAAGATTTATATCTCCCTCTAGATTTAGATCTACCACTTGAAACCTTATTCTTGTTTCTGCTATGGGACCTTCCTCATACAGATAAGGCATCTCCATTCAAACCCTCCATATTTCTCCATCTTATTTCCTCCGACAACAAGGCTGAGATAATGTCATCAAAATTCAAGGTAGTTGTATTGCTACCTATTGCAATAACCAGGCTGTCCCATGAGTCTGGTAGAGAACACAACAAACTAATGCACTTATCTTCATCTGAGATTTTAATATCAACAGATGACAGCTAAATTACCACAGTATTGAAGGCATTCAAATGCTCTATCACTGAGTCTCCATCCTTCATCCTTAGGTTATACAGCATTTTCTGCAAGAACAATTTATTCACTAGAGTCTTAGATTGGTACAAAGTCCCTAGCTTGTCCCACAAGGTCTTTACTATAGCTTCCCCAGATACATTCAACAATACTGAATCTGAGACATACAATCGTATTGTGCTCTTTGCCTTCTGATCCATCTTCTTTCAGTCTTCATCTGACATTTCCGTTGGTTTAGTACCCAAATCTACCGCGATCCACTGATATTTATCCACCAGCAGATCCTCCATCTTGAGCTTCCACAAATCAAAACTCTGACCATTAAATTTCTCAATCTCTATCTTCCCGCCACTCACCATCTTCTTTCATTGTAAGAATCGATCCTGCAGATCTCCCACTGAACAGGTTCTACTTCAGGCCTGAGAAAAAACCCCTCAATAGCAAAGGCGTCCCCTTGAAGCCGAAACTACTCTAATACCAAATGTAGGTTTTAACCCTGTACAAAAATTATCTGCAAACGAATCTTAAAGATAGAAAATAAATAGTAGCGAGAGCATAAAACATAAAATAGATAAACACAGAGATATTCCCTTGGATCCAAAATCGGGACGACTAGCTTGATTTTTCATTATATTCCTTTTAGTGTTACAACACATATATATACATACCGAAGCATACATAAACCCCAATCCATTAACCCTCGATTATAACATAACCGTAGTTCCCTTTACCGGATATATAAAATACCAAGGGCCAAAAACCATCGTACCCCAAAACCATGTGCAAACCCATGCACAAAACCATGGGCGAATCCACCCACTGGAAAATAAGGGCCAAAAAAAATTTATGGGGCGCTGCCCTGAACCCCGACAGGGGGGACTACCACCCCCCCTGTGACCCCCCCACGCGTGATTAGTCGTGGAAAGAATATAACACATACCCAACATATTTGATTCAAATGATATCGTTGTTAATTCAAAGAAAATACATCAAGAGGAAGATATGGAAGATTGTAATTTGGGAACTCAGTAGGAGCCAAAAATGATCAAATTATTCAAAGGTGTTCCAAAAAATTATAAAGAAAGATATATTGATCTCTTTAAAAAGTATATGGATGTGTTTGCTTGGTCATATGAAGACTTGTAAACGTATGATAAAAGCATAATACAACATAAGATCCCATTGAAAGAAGGAATCAAACCACATAGGCAAAAGCTTAGACATATTAATACATTACTGTTAGCTCCAATTGAAAAGGAAGTGAAGAAATTACTGCAAGAAAAAATCATAGTCCCTCTCAAATATTCAGATTGGGTTTGTAATCTGGTTCCTATGAGGAAGAAAAATGGAGGGATAATATTGTGTGTGGACTTCAGGAATTTGAACAGAGCATCTCTAAAGGATAATTATCCTTTACCTAAAATGGATTATGTCTTCCAAAGGGTGACAGGAGCTTACGAGATGTCTATGGTTGATGGATTCTCTAGATATAATCAAGTGGCAGTGGATCAGGAAGATTAGAAAAAAGAAATCTTTCGCAACACCCTGGGGCACCTTCATGTATGCAAGGATGCCATTTGGTCTTATGAATGCAGGTGAAACTTTTCAGAGGGCCATGGACATAGCGTTTGTTGGATACAAGTATGTGGTTATATATTTGGATGATGTAACTATTTTTTCAAGATCAGATGAGAAACACTTGAAACATCTGCAAAGAAATTTCAAAAAGTGCAAGAAGTATGGTCTATCACTAAATCCAAAAAACTCTTTGTTTGCCTTAGAGGAAGGTAAATTATTGGGTCACATAGTTTTAAAACAAGGGGTAAAGATTGATCCAACAAGGGCGGAGGAAATTTAGACCATTCCATTACCTAGAAGAAATAAATACATTCAGATATTTTTGGGAAAAAAAAACTTTCTGAGAAGATTTGTACCAAATTATTTTGAGATTGTGAGAAATACAACTGACATGTTGAAGAAAAATGCAAAAGTGAGGTGGGATAAATAAGCAAGAGAAGCATTTTCCAGAATAAAATAAGCACTCCAGGAAGCTCCTGTTTTAATAAGTCCTGATTATCAAAAGGTATTTCAAATATTTCCATTTGCTTCCCCCACTACTATTATTGTTGTGTTATTGCATAAAAATGAAGATAGTAAGGAACAACCAGTGGAATTCTTTAGCAAATTTCTTAGAGATGTTGAGCTCAGATATAAAAATTTTGAGAAACAAGTGTATGCATTAGATAGAGCACTCAAAGCCTTCAAGACTTATGTGGTACAATCCAAAATAACTGCTTATGTACCTAATTTTGCTGTCAAGGACGTGTTGGCTCAAAGTGATGTTGAAGGAAAAAGAGGAAAATGGATAGTGAAAATCCAGGAGTATGACTTGGACATTAAACCCACCAAGTTAATCAAAGGACATAGTTTAGCAAAATTGCTAATAGAAGAAAAAAATTCAAGCATTGGGAATTAACCTCTTGGCACCAGTGGATGGAGTTGACAACGAAGAAGGTCAGAATAAGCCCAAAACAGGTATTCAATACAAATTTTAATGTTTATATTGGTAAAAAAATGTTTTTCATTACCTGTGTTTCTTTTCGTGCCCATCTTCACTGAATAGAACCAAATATAGATCTCTCAAGCTTAAATCTCAACCATATGTCATAGTAAAATAAAAGTTGTACTAGAAAATTCCTGCGGGTATTTCGTTGTTGTGTTTAACTAAAGGTGAATCCATTGAGGTTATCAAGGAATATCATGAAAGTCTATCTGCAGTACATTATAGTTGGAAGGTCACAGCCCATAAAATCCTCAAGTTAGGTTTCTATTGGCTCACCCTATTTGCAGATGTACATAGATTGGTCAGAAATGTCGGTTGTTTGCTGAAAAGAAAATACTTGCTCCATTGCCTCTTATAACTATATTCATAGAATATACCTTCAGGCAGTGGGGACTTGATTTTATTGGAGAGATAAATCCACCCTCAAGTGGGCAGTTCAAATGGATTCTAACTGCCACTAGTTACTTCACAAAGTGGGTTGAAAAAATTCCCACCAAGAAAGAAAATGACCAAGTGGTGATGAAGTTTCTGGAGGAGAACATCTTTAGTAGTTTTGGTTGTCTGGTCAATATTGTAACTGATAATGCTTCGGTATTTAATTCTGCTCGATTCATTAATTTCTACCAAACATATAATTTATTTTTAATTCTGTAGCATTTCATCCACAAGGGAATGGGTTAGCATAATCTTCAAAAAAGACCCTGGTTAAGATTTTGAAAAAGACGATCACTGAAAATCAGAAAGGCTGGGATTCAAAGTTGAAGTTTTCTCTTTGGGCAGTCCGAGTAACCACCAGGAGGTCTACTAGCAAGTCACCCTATGAATTGGTTTATGGAACTTAGGCACTATTTCCTACTCAATTCGCCAAACTAATGATTGCTTTCCTTCAAGAAGCTCAGGAATAACCTAATGCTCTAGTGAGAAGATTGAACAAAGTGATTGAATCAAGTGAAAATAGAAACAAAGTTAGAGATAACTTTATTTTTTATTAGGAAAATATGAAGTCCATATTTGACAGAAAAGAAAAAGAAAACCTCTTCCAAGTAGGAGATTTAGTATTAAGATGGGACACCAGAAGGGAGGATAAAGGAAAGCATAGTAAGTTTGACCCTCTCTGGTATGGTCCATACAAAATTTCTGAAGCCAGATCAAACAATACTTTCATCCTAGAAGATTTAGATGGAGAATCTTTGCAGCTGCCTATGAATGGGCAGTATTTGAAGCATTATTTTGAGAATTAAAAGTCAGCATTCCACCATTGTAAATACCGGATTTCCCATTGTTCATATGTCACCAAGAAATATTTAACTCCATTCCCAATGGATAAGGCACTAATCTGTGGTTCTTAGCACTTTCATGGAAAAAATCACTATCCCTAGGTGGAGTCAGATGTTGTGACTCATTTGCATTTACTTTTAAAATATGTCTCAAAACACCCCAAAAAAAGCATACATGTTAGAAAATGTGAAATTTTTGTATACCAAAAAAGAATTTTTGATTTATATGTTGATGTATTAACATTATGTGTAGAGATGTAAAGGCGGGTCGAGTCTGGCTTATTCGCGTGTGTTGAGGTATAAAAGGTGTCTTTTTAACTCCTATTTATCCTACATTAATTATCAATCCAGGTACGAATTTTTATCTCAAGAGTGTACGCAGTCTGAGGCTGCAATTCAATCTAAGAGTAATGCTCTTCAATGTGCAGTACAGTGTCTTAAATAAAAGAGTAAATGGATGCTTGAAAATGAAATCTAATTACAACAATATGAAACTCAATTTTCTGAAGTTCAATCACTCACTCAACAACCATCAGTCAAGGATGCAGTAGTAATAACTCTTTCCTCTGTCAACTGATGTAAATGAATCAAATATGAACAAGGTAATCAATCTGAGAACGTAGGCAGTAACAACCAATGGCCTTTACAGTTGATGATCTTACACTCCACACTAAAGCAATTAAATGGAAAATGGTAACTATGTTAAATCACTAATGCTGCTAATGAAAATAGACTAAGCAAGCTCTCTGTAATAACACTCCAAAGCAAAACCAAAATCTTGCAAGAAAGGAATAAACAGTAAAGCTAATTAACAGAAATGAACAACAAATCTATTTACTGGAAATGAACAACAAATTATTTCTAATGGAAATGAACAGCAATCCTGAATAACGAAGCTTTGTATCTGCAAAGCATAACAATACAAATTATAAAGGAATAAATACTCTTGTTATGTGGAAAGGAACTGCAACACGATTCATTGATGCAACACACCAATTTCATAAATGATTAAACAGTAAGCTATAAACCAAGATAACTTTGAAGCAATATGGTTAAAGGAAATGAAAAATAATGCAAACCATCACACGACTAGAATTGGAAAGTAAAGGTACAAATAGCAAGTGGATCCACCAGGGTCGAGCCCTTAGTCGCTAGTGAAGCATCGCCAAACTACTCCAGTATCAAATAATGGAACAACAACTGAATTATGTATTAATCATATGTAGCAGAGTTTACAAGCAATCGCACTTTGTTTTAATTAACGAGAATCGATGAAAAATCATGAAATTACAAAAGGAAATCTGAATAATCATAATATGTCTAATGATGTGATTTCTACAAGTGTTGTTATTTTATAACAGCCAGTGGATGAAACAAGAATTACATATAACTTTGAGCAGTGATCCCTCTAGATCGAGAGATCCTGAGGGATTTGCTCTATCTTCCATCTCCAGCTATCATTTTTTCTTCTTGTGCTAATGCCGCATTGTTCCTTTCTTTACTTTGACTATGCGCTCCGATCTTGATCTTCTTGTCTGGATACGGCCTTTTGTTGAAGGGACAGCAGTTGCACCTACCTTATCTTTTCCTCCTGAATGGTGGCTTCCCACTTCATCTAGTTCCTATATAGAAGAAAAGACAATCTTTAGTTAATTTGGCAATAAGCACTAATCTCCTCAATTCTATTATAATTATTCAATATATTATCATTCTAGAATATAAAGGAGTCATGATTAAAGGAAAAAGATAAAAAAAATACATGGCAAATGCATACCTTTTCCAATGCTCAATACACCCCCCTGCTTACCCTTTTTCATGTCCTCATGAAAACCATAATTTACATGTAAAGCAGTTAGAGAATAGGCTAGAGAGGTTTTTTCATTAAGTGGTCTAAAACCATGATTTGCAGCTAAAACTTCAAAAACATGCCCTGTCTGCCCTTCAGGTAATTCATATTTGGCCTTATATTATGCTGCAGGATACTAGATAATAGGGCTTTGAAATCTACAACCTAGCCAATACGGGCCTTCCCTCAAGATGAGGATACTATAGATAACCAGGCGGTTGGCAGCTAACTCAAAAAAATTTTAATTGAATGGTTCTCTATCTTGAATATTCCGATTGGAAATCTTCCATCGGATTTTAGTTGCTACTACGACCTGGTCTCTGATGGATAGAAAATATTATACCCCATCTAGGACAATTGCTTTGTGGATGGGTCCCAATGTTTCGATCACACCCTCCTTTGTCATTAAGCTTTTCTGCCTAGCCCACAATTGTAATGGGTGTCTCGGTTCACCCCTAACCCAAATTTCTAACCCATTTTCTTGGCTCTGAAAAATGTTATAGGCCTTGAGCCATTTTAACTCGTTAACAACAAATGAAATGAATGCTTGATATTGGACATCACCCATAAAAGGACTGGGATTCATCTCCATTTCCTCTTCCAATATAAAATTGTGCAAATAAAATTCACAGAGTAGGCGTTGAAATTTTACTCCATGGAGTTTGCAGCAGCTTATAAAATCATCTACAGTTTTTAATTCTATAGGTTTTCCTACCTTAACAGCCTTAATTTTTAACCGCAAATATATTTCTAATAAAAACAAAGCATAATTTTTGGCAGGGCACCTACATGCTATAACATCTGTGTATAAATAATAGAGCGTATCCATTTGATTCCTGACTGCTTTTAATCTATTCCTTACCTTTTCAACTTTCTCTTCTGCCTTTCGACATTTATCGAAAGCTTCTACCTCTGATGCATTGATGTCCTTTAATTGCTACTGTAACTCTTGGTATTTCTTCTTGGGAACAGTCTCTTCTTCGAATTTTTCTTTAGCCCTCTGAGCCTGTGCCAGATCCTCTTGGAGTTTTTCTATATCAAGGTCATTTAACAAAAAAAAATTATTGCAGCCTTGTGCACTTTCGGTTGAGGTAGTTGCATCTGGAACAGCTGCATGTTGTTCCTTGCCTTCTTGAATGGATATGGGCTCGGCTTGAGTCTCCATGGCCTTTGCATTCTGGGGTTCCATTGGGATGGCTGCATCCCCCATTTTTGGGGTTATTTTAGAGGTTTTTCCCATTTTTAGCACCCTAATCCTCTGCCTGAGTTGTTTTACTAATTTTTGGAGCTTTTTTCGTTCCCTCCGCAGCTTCTCAAGTTCATTTGTCTTCTTCTTCTTCTTGGAAGGAACATATATTCCTTTTCCTGTACTTGGTTGCTCAACTAGGGTTTGTTCTTTAGTGGTCGTGCCCTCACCCAAGCTTGCTTCTATGCTTTCAGTGATCACATTCTCCAGGCTAGGTTCCTCAGGGGAAGTAACCCTAGTTTGTCCTACCATTTCCTGAGGGTTTTAGGTTGAGCGGACTGTGGGGTTGTATATATTCACTCATATTGGCCAAAAATTGGGCCATTTCATCCTCCTGTAATGGATTTTGCAGTGGGCTTGCACTGGAGGTTACGGGAGGTTCTGCTTCCTCCCTTTCTTCTTCACTGGTATGTTTACTTTCTTCTTCTTCCTAATCTTCTCCTCCTTCAAGTTGCAGGGGTTGCTCTTCTTCCTGATCTTCTCCTCCTTCAAGTTGCAAGGGTTGCTCTTCTTCAGAACTAGGTAATTCCATGGGTTGGCTGCTGCTACCCTGAAGGCTTCCCATAATTCCCCTGCTTCTTCTTAATCTGGAGGATTGTCTACGTATCAGAGGTTCGTTTGCTGTGCTGGTGACTCTTTTTTTTTTTGGGCCAGGTAAGGTTGTTCCTCCGTCAATTGAGAATACCAATTCTTCCCAGCTAGTCTACTACTGGGCAAGACTGTAACTAACTATTAATCGAATTAGACAGTGGTGGCTTACTACCATCCCTGTATGATGGGATTTCCTTATGCTCCGAGCAGCGTCATGCAGTAAAAAATTTTAAAATGCAGGCAAATTCACAGCGCATTTCTATTTTAGTACTGCTAATAATTTGAGGTGGTGTGGTCTTACCACATCCTTTATTCTGTCGCATGTAATGTAGCTTTGCACTACTCTGGCCAGTTCTATCCATGGTTCTCCCAGAGTTGTTGGCTGGACTCCTTTTCCTTTGACGATCAAGGTCTGTCCTTCATCCTGAAAGATGTTCATGGCCTCTTGAAGTTTCACTTTTTTATGGGTGCATATGGGTCCAACTACCGGTATACCAGATACCTCGGCAATTACTGCATCTGTAACTGTTATTTGCCTACCTCTTACCATGGAATAAATCTCCTGCAGAGTTCTGAAAAAAATCGATAGCCACCGTTTCATGGGGCTGCTATAGTCGTGTAAGGTATGTAATCCATCCTGCTCTCTCCAGAATTTCTCGTGTAGCGTCGAAGACTATTAGAACTTATGGTTCACTACGTACTGCTCATCCTCCCATTTCGTCTAAATCCTGCACACTGTTATTTATTCACAATAATACATATAAATGGAAATGGAACAACACCCCGTGCATATCAGAAAATATCATTAAAATTATTATTTCCGGGAATTTATGAACATAGGGAATTGAACCATATGCAAGCTTATTTAAAAGTCACCCGCACCCCCCTGAAATATGATAGGTCACCTTCAATTGTCAAATGGAGGAGCAGCGTATCACAGTTGTTGGAAATATGATGCAGAGTGTTGTCCTCGATGGCAACCCACTGAATGGAGATGAAGACATGCGACTGTTGACATGTGTTGTCCTTGATGGCAATCCACCTGATGAAGTTATTCTTGACTTGATGGACTTGGTAAATGATGTAAATCTGATATGAAATGATGTTTGCTAGCAATATGATGCTGAGTGTTGTCCTTGAATGGCAACCCACTTGATGAAGATGATGGCAACTTACTTGATGAAGTTGTGCTTAATAGAATATGTCTTGATGATCTAAATCTGATGTATCTACAGTGAGTACAGAAGGCAATGAAGAAAGGAATTCAGCATGTGCTAAATCTATGGTGAAAAGAGTATGTCTCAAGGCATACGCAGATATGTCTAGGAGAAGTCACGTATGCACGCGGGAAACAACGTGCCAAGTCGCGTATGGGAAAAAAGCGCTCATAAAGTGCAAAACCAGGGGTAACCACCATGGTATTGACCCATTGTATTGGGTAATGATTCGTCTAAATGACCCCGTCCAGGAATACCATCGGAAGTAATGTAGTTTTGGCTCATGGTATTGAAAAAGGGGCTCATGGTATTAAAAAGGGTAAACCTATATAAAGAGAAGAAATTCATTGTGCAAATCATGAGTGTGGGTGCAAGATGTCTGAGCTTGAATGAATACTTCTCTCTGAAGTAGATCTGAATGGAAAGGGTTACAGTTGAATGATAGATCTGAACGTATGATGCACCAATGATGAAGAAGGGGATCTAGATCTGAAATGTACTTGTATTTGCTAGATCTGTTTATGGAATGATTAGATCTGTGATGAGGCGAACATCTGTCTGAGGTAAAGGGTAAAATCTGAAGTGATGTATCTATTGTGAAGAATTGCAGTGACATAAAAGTCTGAAGATTCATACGCTAGTTCGCCGAAGAGGAAGCGCGTATATACGCGGCTTCGCTGAAGAGAAAGCGCGTATGCGCAATAAAATTAGCTCTGTAATATGTACAGAAGTATACGCTGGTTTATGTGAACGGAAGCACGTATATACGCGACATCAGAGAAAGGAAAGCGCGTATGCAAACTAGGGTTTGCTGAAGTCTGTGGTAAGAAATGTCTGATCTGTTCTGCTGGTTTACTGATATCTGTCAGTGAGTTATATGTATTTGTTTCATGGTTGACTGTGCTTAAAAGTATGGAGTGGGTCCAGTCTGAAAATATGATGAAACGTGGCCTGAAAGTGGTGTCCTAAAGGATGCTTTGGATCCAGTGTGAAAATTGATGAAACGTGGTCCATAGAGGTGCTGAGGGTTGTAGCCTTCAGTCAGGGGGTTGTAGCTCCCTTCCAGGTGAGGCTGGTAAACGAGAGCAGGGGGTCGTAGCTCCCTTCCGGGAGAGGCTGGTAAACGAGTCAGGGGGTTGGAGCTCCCTTCCAGGAGAGGCTGGTAAACGAGCGCAGGTGGGTGCCTGCGTGCTGGTCAAGTCTGCGCCAGCACATATGTTGTAACATGTTTTTTCTATAATAAAATATTGAAGGCTGAGCAACTGCAGCGGTGGTTTTCTCCCGACTTGGGTTTCCACCTAAAAATCCTGGTGTTCATGTGTGATGCTTTGTGTGATGGTTATTCTGTTGTTACTACACATGTTTATTGTTAACCTAACATCAGATGAATGAATATTGCAAAGAACTAAGTTAATAAATATCTGCATATTTAGATCTCTGCTAATACGCGAGTTGTATGAAGGATATCCGCGTGTATACGCGAGTTTACTAAAGGAAAGTAGCGTATGGGTTTTAGAGAGTGAAAAAGTAAAAAAATTTTAATATGCAGTAAATACTGATTCACCCCCCCCCCTCTCATATTTTTCCAATACGTGTGGTTGTACAGCATAGAAAGGCATGCATACTTATGATATGATCAAAAAAATTATCGAATTACTGAAATTGCGGCATATTATGAAATCGTGAATAGATATTAAATGCTATGTAATGATTCGAAAATAAGGAAAAGGACAGCTGACATAAATAAAAGTTCTTATGCGGTCATTATTCACTTAAACCATTATGATTAATTTATAAACAATATTTCATGTATAAAGGTTCAAAAAAGGGGTTTAGGATCATAATCTCATTTGTAATTAAGATAAAGATATAATAAAAGGGTTTATAATTACTATTGAGTTGTGAAAAATATGACTCTAATACCATCAGCAGAGCTCTGTTGCCCACAGGTGTCCATAACCTTGACAAAGTTGCTTTTTCACCCTTGGAACCATAATCCTTTATATATGTCTAGGAAAGTGCTTTGTGATGTCATGATGGAGGCCATTGTGCTGGTTTGGGAACTAGATGAATCACAATGCCATTCACCAGGAAGGAATGAAAGGTGGGCAGGTCGGCTCGTGATGAGACCTCTTGTTCCAAGGACTTTTTATTTTTTTGAGTTGCCCATTGGATCATGTCCTTGGTGTGGTGGCCATAATGGGAATGCCACTTCACTGCTTCCTTATGATCATGGTAGGTTGGCTCGTGATGAGACCCCCTATCCTCCATCTGACATATCATAGAATTTTTAGTAATCATATAGATATATTTTTTCTTTTCATTTCTTTTATATAGCACTTGCCTATTTATGTATAAAGGATGGCTCAACTCTCCTTAAGAGTAGGGATGGTGGAAGAAGTCTGAACATCTCAATAGAGGAAAGTATGCCCTTATTCTTATTCAATAATAAAAGTCAAAGAGAATTATGAGGATTAGGGAAGAACCAACATGATAAAAATAATCAATCAAATTAGTTTAAGTGAAAATAAAGACAGCAAAGTGATATAGATAGTTGTGTCCTTTCCTTTTTCTTATCAATATAAAGAAATTTCTTTAAAGATTACAATTTCTCTTTGATATGCTAATTCCAGTAACCTCTAATTTTTGTGTCCTTGCATAAATTTGTATGTTTGCCTTAAAAGGCTTATGAAGAATTCACAAAAAATCTCAAAATGTTGTTCTAAGAAAGAAAAATGCAATCAAAAAGTGATGTTCCTTAGATGGAACAGTTGTTGTTCCTTAAGAGGAACAACAAAAACAATCTGCGGAAATGTTGTTCCCTTTGAAAGGAATAGCAAAAACAATCAGGAGAAATGTTGTTCCCTTTGAAAGGAACAGCAAAAACAATCGGAAAAAATGTTGTTCCTTTTGAAAGGAACAGCAAAAACAATCAGCAGAAATGTTGTTCCTTTTCAAAGGAATAGTGAAAACAATCAGCAAAAATGTTGTTCCTTTTGAAAGGAACAGCAAAAACATTCAGCAGAAATGCTATTCCTTCTGAAAGGAACAGCAAAAACAATTAGCGGAAATGTTGTTCCTTTTGAAAGGAACAGCGAAAACAATCAGCAAAAATGTTGTTCCTTTTGAAAGGAACAGCAAAAACATTCAGCGGAAATGTTGTTCCTTTTGAAAGGAACAGTAGAAAGATGAACACGCAGACGCGTTGTTCGTTAAGAGGAACAACAGTTGTTCCTTAAGAGGAACAGCACGAAAAATAAAAGCACACAAGGTTGTTGTTCCTTTAAGAGGAACAGCACGAAAAATAAAATCTGTACAAAAAAACAGTTCATACAAGCAAAATTAAAAAGAAAAACTTATGTACAAGTTTCAGAAATAAAGGAATTATTCAGTGAATGAGTGCTAAGGAGGAATTATCTTCCTCAGCAAGAATATGCATTGTAGAATCTCCCTGTAATTGCTGGTAAAGGATTCCCGATTAAGTGGTTTATGGTAAAGTCGTACTCGATGATCGTTTTCTTTGAAAGAATGTCCATATCCATCAATGGTAGTTAATGTAATGGTGCCATTTTCATGCACTTTCTGTATCTCCTAAGGTCCACGCCATCATGTCTAGAGTTTTCTGGGGAAATCCTGAAACTTGGAGTCATATAGGAGTGCCCAATCTCCTTCGTAGAAGATTTTCTTTTTAATGAGGGCATCATGCCATTTTGATCTCTGCTGTTGAATTAATGCAGTCTGCTAGAGGACGGAGAACCTAATTTCATCTAACTCGTTGATTTGCTATAATATGCTGACCTGGGTTTCATTTAAATCCAAACCCACCTCCTGGGCTGTTCTTAATGTTTGAATTTCAAATTCTATTGGAAAGATGGGTTCTTTTCCAAATAATAATTGATATGGTGAATACCCAGTGGTATTTCTCCATGTTGTTTGGTATGCCCACAAGGCTTTCGTTAATCTTAAAGCCCAGTCACGTCTGTGTGATGCAACTTTTTTTGTAAGTATAGATTCTATCACCTTATTCGTGCTCTCTACCTGGCCATTTTCCTGTGGGTGGTATGGGGTTGTGATTTTTTGCTAAATGTGGTAATTTTTTAATGTTGCAGCAATTTTATTACCTACAAATTGTGGCCCTCCATCTGTAATTATGTCCCTTGGGAGGCCATATCACACAAATATTTGGAAAAGGAACTGTATTACAGAATCTTCTGTAGCTCTTGGAAGTGCCTCTGCTTCAACCCATTTAGTAACATACTCTGTTGCAACTAGTATGTATGTTTTCTGATTTGATGGTGGGTTAATAGGACCAACAAAATCGAGCTCCCAGAGCTCAAATGGCTCGATTACTAATTGTGGATTCAAATGCATTTCATCGGATTGTCCAAGGCGTCCCGCCCTTTGGAAACTATCATAGGGTTGTACAAACTTTTTAGCATCTTTAAAAATTATAGGCCAGTAATAGCCTATTCGTAAAACCTTGCGCCACATGACCTGTCGTGGCATGCTTTCAGGATGTCAAATATTTCATCTTCTCGGACGCATCTCCTGATGTGCATATCTGTTCCTGTATGAAATAGGTAGCCCCCAATCCAAGAGAATTGGGTACTGCGTTGTACTATCTGTTTTCGTTCATTGGGTGTTAGATGTTTAGGTAATTTACCTACTGCTAAATAATTTGCAACATCAGCATACCATGGGGTTCTGGCAGTAACAACAAACAAATGTTGATCTGGAAACTGATCTTCGACTACTGCTGCGTCCGTTGGTTTTGGCATTTGTGAGAGAAAATCAGCTGCGGGATTCTCTTTTCCAGGTCAGTCCTTTATTGTGATGTCAAATTCCTGCAATAGAATCAACCATCTTGTTACTCTACCATTTGTAACGGGTTTATTTGCTAAAATTTTTATGGCAGAGTGATCTGTATACAAAACTACAGGATACCCAGTTATATAATGTCTAAATTTATTTACAGCATGTATTACAGCTAAAAATTCTTTCTCAGTCACAATATAGTTTAATTCGGCAGGAGATAGATTCTTGCTAATATAATAAATTGCATATGGTTTTTTATCTTCTTCCTACCCAAGGACTACTCCAATAGCTGTGTCTGAGGCATAAAATGAAATTTGGAATGGAAAATCCCAATTTGGGCCCCTTAGCACGGGGGCTATTGATAGAAGCTTTTTTAGATCCTCAAAAGCATGGTCACATTTATCTATCCAAATAAAATCAACATTCCCTGTTAGTGGGTATAGAGGTGCAGCTATTTGAGAATAACGCTCTATGAATCCTCTATAATAACCAGAAAATCCTAAAAAGCTACGTACCTATGTTTGTGTGGTAGGAGTAGGTATTAACAAAATTATCTGAATTTTAGCAAGATCTACCTGTGTTCCAGCTGCTAAAATATAATGACCTAAGATGAGTCCCTCGGTCATCATCACGTGACACTTCTCATGGCTTAAGCAGAGCTTAGTGGCAATACACATTTGCAACACTTTTTCCAATGTTTCTAATGCTGGCTCAAAATCATCTCCATAAGGTGTGAAATCATCCATATATACTTCGAGCCCTTCATTTATTAAATTTGAAAATATGCTGAGAATGGCCCTCTAAAATGTGGCAGAGGCATTACATAGACTAAAGGGTAAAACTCTGTAAGAAAATGTTTCCCAAGGACAAGTAAAAGTAGTCTTATCTTGGTCTTCAGGGGCAATCTGAATCTGATTGTATCCACTGAAGCCATCTAAGAAAGAAAAGAATTTCTTTCCTGCTAATGTATCTAATACCTGATCAATGAAAGGAAGGGGAAAGTGGTATTTCTGGGTTGCTTTGTTTAGTTCTCTGTAGTCTACACATATCCTCCACTTTCCATTATTCTTTGGCACCACTACTAGTGGAGAGACCCACTTGCTGTCAGATATTGGATAAATAAAATTTACATCCAAAATTTTTTGTAATTCAGCTTTCACAATATCCTTAAGATGAGGGTTTAATCTTCGTTGGGGTTGGCGAATGTGTCTAGCATATTTTTCTGTATAAATGTGGTGTGTACATAACTGGGGATCAATTCCTTTCATGTCTGGGTAATCCCATGCAAAAGCTCCCTTATATTTTTTCAGTAGTTGGACCAATTTTTCTTCTTGTTCAGCAATCAGATTTTTGTTAATATTCAGAGTTTTTCCTGGCTCCATTTCTATAGTTTTTCTATTGTAAACAGAAGTGGTAGGTATTGATTGATCTTGAATGTCTTTCAGGGGATCTTCTTCTTCTTCATTATCAAATGCTGCCTTGATCATGTGACATTGCAAATGGGATTTGGTTTTTGGTTGGTTAATGAAACTGTTAATGATGTCATCCTCTGTTTGGTCTTTAAAGTCGAGGGCATCTTCTATGGTTAATGGTGATCTAATGTTTTCTTTTTTTTTTATTATCGTTAGGATTGGCTGGGTTGGATGGTATAAGGCTAAATTCTTGACATAACTCCCTCTAGTTATAGCCATGATGCCTTGTCGGCATCCAATGTAAGCATCAGCAGTTGCCAGCCAAGGTCTACCTAAGATTAAAGGGTGTCCATCTAGCCGGTTTTTGGGGTTAATAATCAGGAAGTCGGTAGGGTATTCCCAGGAGTCTACAGATACCATTACAACATGTAGTGTGCCTTCTGGCTTGACTACCGATCGGTCAGCTAATTCCAATAAGGTTGTTGTTGGATCTAATGATGTAATGCCAAGTTTTTTAAAAGTGGTGGTTGTTAAGATATTGATTGCAGCTCCCAAATCAACTAAGGAATTTGGAAATGATTATCCATTTATTTTCACCGTAACTATAGGATTTCCTAGGTCCTCATACTTTACAGGTGCTTCTCTTCCTGATAGTAAGTCAGATAGAGTGCCGACTACTTGGACGGTTGGGTTAGTTGTTGTTCTCCTCTTTGGCTTTCTTATACATAGTTCTTTGATGGTATTTGCATAAATGGGAATATCTTGGATAGCTTGGAGGAGTGGGATTTTTATACACAAATTTTTCAGTTCTCCCAGAAGATCAAAATCAGGATGTTCTATTGGACGAGGTATGATTAGTCGTTCTGGGAATGGTGGAGAAGAAATGGCTTCTTGCTCATGAGTTTGTTGTCTAACCACATTATCCTTTTGCAATGTTTTTTATGAAGGTAACGGATTTTCAGGTTGAACATTTTTGTCTCCCTCTGATTCTATTATGCGCCCAAACCTTAGTTGAAGGTCGTTGCACTCCCTTAACTCGGTTTCTAGTTCTGGTGCTTCGATTATTTGAACAGATTGAATCGACCTATTATTAGGGTTCGGGTTGGGTTGGGCTGGGAGTTGCGGTCTTAAGTTGGTCCGGGGATTTTGTTGCAATGTATATGGTGTTGGTAGTGTAGGTGGAGGGAGAGGAATCGTTCCAGCTAGTTGATTCATAGATCTTTGCCAGTTCGACTGCCAGGTCTGACTCTGCGAGGTGGAGGGGGACCATTGTGTTGAATATGTATTATTTTGCCAAAATGGTGGACAATAAGGAAAGTTTGGCCAATTGGTTTGATTTGTTTGATTTTTCCATGACGGTGTAGGAAATGGCTGCTATGACCAACTGGGAAAGGGTGGCTGATTTTGCCACATTCCATTATACTAAGGACACTGAAAAGAAGAGGATGGATCAATGGGAATACATGTTTGTCGTGGCTGCTATTGAGAGTGCCGATTGAGTAGGTATACCATTTCTGTTTCTTCTTCTGCTTCTTTGTAGACTGCTTTCAATCCCGAGAGTGAGGAGCAACTTTCTGTGGAGTGATCTTTCGTGCAGATGGTACAGACTTGGACTGTATCCAGCGGGCACTCTCTATGGCTATGTTTCTTTCTGCATCTAGGGCAGAATATTGCCAAATTTTGTTCTGCTTCTGCTTGCTTTTGTTTAGCTTGCATGATATCGAGCTGCATTGTCACAGTCCCTAGAATATCAGTTTTGAAATCTTCTAGTAGATTGCCAATTTATGTGTGGGTTATACCTCCACCGGAGGTCTTTCTATCCCTTGTGATCATGTCACGTTCTGCTGGTTTTAGTCTTGTGCTGCCTCTCGAACTCCTAATACATAAATCAATAATGTCGGTAAAATTTTCCTGATATATGTCACCTTTGCCCATGATGTTTAATGTTTCAACCCATTGTTCCTTCATCCCTTTAATTAATGTAGTTTTTAACACATTATCAGGTAAGGGTAAAGATGCATAAGGTGATCTCTGGAGGTTGTATTGAAAGCGTTCTACATATTCCTCCAATGTTTCATTAGGTTTTGTTGTCATCTAAAATATTTCATCCTTTAATTCCCTGGACCTACAATAATCCTGATATTTCTTTAGAAAAACAACTTTCAAATGATCCCAGTCATTTATAGCACCTCCACCTAACCCCACAAACCATCACAGAGCTGCTCATTTTAATGTGGAGGGGAATAATTTTAAATTTTTGGGATCGGTGGTATAGTCATACCCTCTGCATAATACATTAAATTCAAACAGAAATGCATCTGGATCTTCCGATGTTAAGCCATGGAATGTAGGAATATGCTAGAGAGGAATGGCCTTCATCGGTGCATTAACTACAATGTTCACAATGGGATATTATAGTGTGTAAGTTTGGGGTGGTTGCTGGTTGTGTACCATTTGATCAAATATGTGCCAATATCCTTCTGGGATTTCCGGGGAATTATTCCTAGGCTGACTAGAAGGAGTAGGGATGACCTTAACAGCACTTCCTTGGTCTGGGATAATGAGTGTCCCTTGCTAAACTATCATCCTAGGCGATTTTGGTTCTTCAGGTTCTTCAGCTTTGCTTTGGATGATTTTGACAACACTTCCCTTATCTGGGTTGCTTAGTGTTTGGACTACTTCAAGAGGGGATCCTGGTTTTTCTATGTCCCCTGTTTCTCCTTCCACTTCGCGTAGATTACTAGAGTTCCATTCTTGTAAAGAAGTTGGGCGAGAATTCTCAATTTCTTGAGAATATTGCTCTTTTGTTTGACTATGCACCTCAGCAAAAGCTACAGATGGTGATTCTGTGGCCCAAAGGGAACTAGTAGGTTGTCTAGAAGCAATTTTTCTAGGGCTTACTGATGGATGAGATTCATCTTTCTTAATGATATTGTTGATAAATATTGTTCTCCCAAGGGTCACTGGTCCCTTAGGTTTTTCAAGTCTAGGAGGAATTTCGTTTTGTTTAGATTTTCTAGTCTTCAAAAACACGCAAGCATTCATTCCTACCTTAAATTTTCACTCAATTCTGCTGTGAAGCAGGCAAATGAACGAGCATGTTCCTCGCTCGGTATGTAGGTTCTTATCTTCCATTTTTAATACCTAGTTCTTCCCTAGCAGAGAAAATCAAATATACATCACTATTTTCTAAATAGCTACACTCTCCCCAGCAATGGCGCCAAAAGGTTGAGGTATAAAAGGTGTCTTTTTAACTCCTATTTATCCTACATTAATTATCAATCCAGGTACGAATTTTTATCTCAAGAGTGTACTCAATCTGAGGCGGCAATTTAATCGAAGAGTAATGCTCTTCCATGTGTAGTACAGTGTCTTAAATACAAGAGTAAACAGATGCTTGAAAATAAAATCTAATTACAACAATATGAAACTCAATGTTCTGAATTTCAATCACTCACTCAACAATCATCAGTCAAGGATGCAGTAGTAATAACTCTTTTCTCTGTCAACTGATGTAAATGAAATCAAATATAAACAAGGTAATCAATCTAAGAACGTAGGCAGTAACAACCAATGTCCTTTACAGTTGATGATCTTACACTCCACACTAAAGCAATTAAATGGAAATGGTAACTATGTTAAATCACTAATGCTGCTAATGAAAATAGACTAAGCAAGCTCTCTGTAATAACACTCCAAAGAAAAACCAAACTCTTGCAAGAAAGGAATAAGCAATAAAGCTAATTAACAGAAATGAACAACAAATCTATTTACTGGAAATGAACAGCAAATTCTTTCTAATGGAAATGAACAACAATCATGAATAGCGAAGCTCTGTATCTGCAAAGCATAACAATACAAATTATAAAGGAATAAATACTCTTGTTATGTGGAAAGGGACAACAACGCGATTCACTAATGCAACACACCAATTTCATAAATCATTAAACAATAAGCTATAAACCAAGATAACTGTGAAACAATGTAGTTAAAAGAAATGAAAACTAATGCAAACCATCACACAACTGGAATTGGAAAGTAAAGGTACAAATAGCAAGTGGATCCACCAGGGTCGGGCCCTTAGCCACTAGTGAAGCACCGCTGAACTACTCTAGTATCAAATAATGGAACGGCAACCGAGTTATGTATTAATCATATGTGGCAGAGTTTACAAGAAATCACACTCTATTCTAATTAACGAGAGTCAATGAACAATCATGAAATTACAAAATGAAATATGAATAATCATAATATGTCTAATGATGTGATTTCTACAAGCGTTGTTCTTTTATAACAACCAGCAGATGAAACAATAAGTACAGATAACTTTGAGCAGCGATCCCTTAGGATAGAGAGATCCTGAGGGATTTTCTCTATCTTCCATTTCCAGCTATCGTTTTGTCTTCTTGCACTGATGCCACGTTGTTCCTTTCTTTATTTTGACTGTGCGCTCCGATCTTGATCTTCTCGTTTGGATACAGCCTTTTGTTAAAGGGACAACAGCTACACCTGCCTTGTCTTTTCCTCCCGAATGGTGGCTTCCCACTTCATCTAGTTACTATATAGAAGAAAAGACAATCTTTAGTTAATTTCGCAGTAAGCACTAATCTCCTCAATTCTATTGTAATTCTTCAATATATTATCATTATAGAATATAAAGGAGTCATGATTAAAGGAAAAAGATAAATAAATAGATGGAAAATGCATACCTTTTCCAATGCTCAACAACGTGCACAACAGTTCAGGAGTCAAGCCGATTGATGCGTTTAGGACATTGCACACAGGTCAAGGTCGATTCATGCAAATAAGCATGCAGAACAATGTTCAAAGGCTTAATTGCAATCACACGTGGAAGGCCTGATCTCATATCGCACATCACACATCGCAAGCTCAGGAGGAATGGCGTTAAGGAATATGTTATAAATGCGGAAATGTGAAATTTGATACGAAGACCCGATGCGATATAGTTCGAAGCATGAATCTAAAGTATTTAAAGGCCAGTCGTGGGACCCTCTCGCACATCGCACATTGCACATCAGAAGCTCAGGAGGAATGGCGTTAAGGAATATGTTATAAATGTCGAAATGGAAAGTGCGACAAGGTTTCATATCGTCACTTGCAATTTGTGATCGGCCTCACCTCTAATTGCCATGTCATCCCTACCTTAATCTCACAATGCACCATCGCAAGTTCACGAGGAATGGTGTTAAGATATATGTTATAAATGCTGAAATGTGAAATGCGATAAGAATATCGGATGCGATATAGTTCGAAGCCTAAATCTAAAGTATTTAAAGTTTGGCCGTGGGACCCTCTCGCACATCGCACATCGCACATCGCAAGCTCAGGAGGAATGGCGCTAAAGAATATGTTATAAAGGTTGAAATGTGATGGAAAGGCAGATGTGATACCATTCAAAGGTTAATTTAAATTTATTTAAAGTCCAAGATTATTGGTGGTTGTGTTGTTTTATGAAGAAATGTGAATGCGGGTAGTAGACTCAGGTAACACCCGACCCAATGTAGAACAGTGTTGTATGCGATGGCGCCTTATAAATAAATGGAATACTGAATGTTGTGGGCATGAGAAAAAGAGGTAGAGTCATGAAAAATGAGAATATGGTGGCACTTTTGGAAATGCAACAGTTGGCTCAAGTCGGGAAAAGAGGCTTTATTGCAGAACTGTTCGAATACCACATAAAAAACAGAAAAGGCACGACAGCAGGAAAAAAAGACAAAATATTGAAATCTGGAATAAATGCAGGGCAAGGATGTCTGATCTATCAAGGAGATTCATCAGCACTTCAGGGAGACCCATCAACAAAAAATCAGATACAGCAAAAAGAATAATATTTCAAGTTTTAATTTGTTTTCTTTGTTTGTTACGATCGAAGCTATAGTGATGTCCTCAATTGCAATGTAATAAGTAGTTTTAACAGTTTAGGTAGTCGAAGTAGTTTCAAGAAGTTATATCAGTTACGAACTGTCTTTGATGTATTTAAGCAAGATAGAAAGATAGAAGCGAGGTTATGAGTTTTGGACCTCAGGAAGACTAAACTTAGGTACTTAATTTTCTCAGGGATTAATGAAAGAAGCATCAAGTTTCCTGCAACTGTTGATGGTGAGTCGTTTTTCCTGTGCCATTTTCTGTCCCTTCTTCCTGGAATGAAGTGAAGTAAAGTATTTGTCGATCTCTTAATTACATCTGTGAGTAAGAGTTAAATAAACTTAATTCGTTCTCCTTCACTCCAACTCCTCTCCCTTCACAAATTCTCTCTGAAACTTAAAATTAATAGATTTTGTGTTTACAACATATTATTTTTAGTTTCCTCTCTCTCCATAAATTCATTCTGAAATTTAAAGTGGTAGATTCTGTTTCATAGCATATCATTTTGAGGTTCTTCTATAGTTCTTATTTTCCATTCAGATATCAGCAGTTAATTCCATTGTAGAGTCTTTCATTATACCAGATTATTAAGAGTTTTAAACAATTAGTTTCCAAAGGGATTGAATGAAGACCACCTAATATTATTACTTCTGTGACACGTTGTTAAAATTTTATCAAGCACTGATTCATTTTCACAGCCAAGGAATTGTCTCTTAAGATACAACAGAGTATGCTATATTATTTCCATGACTAGAAGTGCATCCCCCCCAGTCTGCCCCCATGCATGAGCTCCGAGGTAGCGCCCCATGAAAAAAAAATTTGGACACTATATTAGATGGGTGGAACCTTCCTGTGGTTTTGTGCATGGGTTTGAATATGGTTTTGGGCATGATGGTTTTCTTCTCATGGCATTTCATGGATCCAGTCAAGGGAACTAAAGGTCATTTTCTAATATAGGGTTGATGGATTGGGGTTTATGAATTCTTCGAACTGTATATATATTTTTTGTAACATTGAAAGGAATATAATGAAAAATCAAGCTAGTAGTCTTGATTTTTGGATCCAGGGGGAAATGTATGTGTATATATGTTTTATGTTCTATTCTCTCATTATTATTTTATTTTTTGTTTTAAGAGTTTGTTTACAGATAATTTTTGTACATGGTTAAAACATACATTTGGTATCAGATTTGTTTCGGCTTCAATGAGACGCCTTTGCTGTTGCGGGGTTTTTTTGTTGGGCCTATGGTAGACCCTGTTCAATTGGAGATCTTCAGGATAGATTCTTCCGATGAAAGAAGATGGCGAGCAGTGGAAATATTGAGATCGGGAAATTTAATAGTAATAGTTTTGAGTTGTGGAAGCTCAATATAGAAGATATTCTGATGGATAAAGATCAGTGGATCAAGGTAGATCTGAGTACTAAACCAACGACAATTTCATATGAAGGTTGGGCGAAGTTGGATCAGAGGACAAAGAGCATAATACGGTTCTGTATCTCATATTTGGTATTGTTGGATGTATATGGGGAAGCTACGACGAACGCTTTGTGTGAAAAGTTAAGGAGTTTGTACCAATATAAGTCTCTTGTGAATAAATTGTTCCTGCGGAAAAAGTTGTATAACCTAAGGATGAAGAATGGAGACTTAGTGACAGAGCATCGGAACACATTCAATATTGTGGTAAGTCAGTTGTCATTTTTTTATATTAAACTCTCATATGAAGATAAGTGCATCAGTTTTTTGTGTTCCTTACAAAATTCGTGGGATATTCTAGTTGTTTCAATAGGTAGCAATAAAACTACCTTGATTTTTTATGAAATAGTCTAAGCCTTGTTGTCAGAGAAAATGAGACAGAAAAATATGGAGGGAAAAAATGGAGATGCCTTGTCAGTTTGAGGATGGTCCCAGGAAAATAAATAAATAAATAAATAAATAACATATCGAGTGGGACATCTAAAACTAGAGGGAGATATAAATATCCAGGAAAGTCTATAAAGGAGTGTTGGAAATGTAGAAAGAAAGGGCTCTTCAAAATGGACTAGAGATCTAAAATTTCCAGAGAAATGAAAGGGATCTGATGATGCTCCTTCTGCAGTGGAGAAAACCACCTCAAATGAAGGTGTGGATGCTTATTTGGCCTCTTCTTCAAATACACATGTATAACATGAGGCATGGTTGATTGACTCAAGTGCATCCTTTCAATTTGTAGAAATTAGTATACACTAAGCATGCATACATTCAGATTCCCCTAATCTCACAATATTTAACTTATTGCAAAATAAAAAATCATTCCACTGTTAATCTTTTGCAGAAAATTAATTGTGAACACATGTGAAGCATAAATAAAAACAATTGCACATAACACAGTTGTTTAATGGGAAAGCCTGAAGCTGAAAACCCAAAATATCATATATTATGTATCATGGAGATCATGTAACAATCTTATAGAAAGCTTAGTACATCAAGCTCTTAGTACAATCAATCGTCACACACTAACATAGAAGACTACAAAATCCATGCACCGATCTCTCGCCTCCTCGCTAGCTTCATTCCATCGCATAATCCCCTCGCTCGGTAACATTGAATGAATTCGAATTACCCTTGCCTTGAGTGCACAATCCTCATTGGAAACTCCAATGTGTGTGTGGTGTAATCAATGCATCACTATAGTCACAACAGATAGTCCATCTTGCCCTTTCACCTATCTCTCCACTGGGTCTCCACTGGAACTGACATGCACTGTAGTTAACTGTTGTATTGTTCAGTTGATTAATGAATTATTATTTGTGAATTAATTAACTAATTAATTCACTCCACTCTCACTAGTGTATCATTCAGTTAGACTAGATACAACTAGCTCAACTGAGTTTAACTCCATTAACTGAGTTAAACTGAATAACAACTCCATGAACTACTCTTCCAACTTTGTCATAACTTTTCCACTTCAATTCTAACCGAGTCCTCCATGCATGAACCACCAGTAAACCCTAGGAATTGCGTAATTCCTTCAGCCCACTAATTTTCCAAATCTGTGCACTGAAATTAAGTTCTCCAAGAGAATAAGTTGTTGTTTATTGTCGGATTATTATTAAGAGCTAATAATAATCGACACTTCTATTTTTAGATCGACGATCTATAAATAGACTTTGCCCAATATTCTAAAAATAAAATTTCATCTATTTTTCCAACTTGACCAACCATCCACAAATAGCATCCTACAACTTCTGAAATATGATCACCATGTCTAAAAATAGACTTACACCTAAAAATAGCATGCGGGCCCACTTAGTGAAGGTGACTGATTTTCACTAAGCTTCATCATCTTGTTGAATATCAACATTCCCTCTCAACAAGATAAGGATTATCTTTCACCCCAACTCGCCTATGGTAATTCCATCTCTTTCTCCTCGTCAGCGCTCGTCAGAATATCTGCATCCCGATCTTCCGTAGGAATGTACTGAAGCAACATGATCTTCCGTTGCACACAATATTTGATATGATGATACTAGATATCTATATGATTAGATCTATCATGAAACAGAGGATTAATCGAGAGTTTAATGCAACTCTAATTATCACAATGAATCACTTTTGGATCTAAAGGAGAAACGAACAAACCAACAAAGATCTTCCTCATCCAGATAACCTCACATGCAACTTGAATTGTTGCCATGTATTTTGCTTCCACTGAACTGAGTGCCATAGATCTTTGTTTCTTGCTGTACCAACAACCGCCGTAGATCCGTTACCAAAGATCCCCCCCGATGTACTCTTCTTTTCTTTCGTTGGGCTGCTCCTCGCCCACCGCACCGTGCCATGCACCACCTCATTCGTCTATCTGTACCATAAGCCATACTCAAATGTGCCCCTAAGATATCTCAGGACATGCTTGCATGCCTTCCAAAAGAGCTTGGTAGGCTTAACCATCACTTGTGAAAGTTGGTTCACCGCATATCATATGTCTGGTCTCGTATTAAATAAATACATGAGCGAACCCACCAATTGTCGATAAACAGTGACATCCACTACCTTTGCCGATGTAGCATCCTCTTTCCTCCAATTTCCTGGAAGAGGAGTGTCGTCAGGCTTGCAGCCTTGCATGTGAAACTTCTCTAGTATCTCCCAGGCATACTTGCCTTGAGACAAAAACAATTCACCTTCTCGCTGCCATATTTTCAATCCAAGGAAATAATGAAGGAGGCCCAAATCCTTCATCTCAAACTCCTTTGCAAGATATGCCTTGCATGAGTGTATCAACTGCTCATCACCCGTTAGTATTAAATCATCAACATAAAGAACAATGATTAAAAGCTTACCCTCCTCCACAATTTGGTATAGGTTTGCATCTACCTTACTCTTGGTGAAGCCAAGTCTAGTGAAATAGTTGTCAATCCGAGTGTACCGGCGACCAGCGGTTTCAGCCCATACACGTTTTTGAGCCTCGCACACATGCTACCATTGTTGAATATATCAAATCCTTCTGTTACCATACACCTCTTCCTCAATGATCCCATTAAGGGAATCAATCTTCACATCCATTTGATGAATGTGCCAACCGATCGCGCCGAGAGAGCAAGGATGGTGCTTATGGAAGAATACCGTGCGATAGGTATAAAGTTTTCTTCATAATCAATCCCCTCGAACTGTGAGAAGCCTTGGGCAACAAATCTTGCCTTATACTTTTCGACGCTCCCATCAGTAGCTTGATTTACCTTGTAGATCCATCTTGAACCTACCACTGATTTACCCACCAGCCTTGGAACAATATCCCAAGCATTTTTTCCAACAATGGAGTCAAACTCCTCCACCATGGCATCTACCCATGTGGGCTCCTGCGTTGCTTGTTCAAAAGAAGATGGCTCTGTCATGATACACTTGCTCATAAGAGTCATGTATCCAATAAATCGGTCAGGTGATTGTCTCTATCTGCGCTGTGATGTAAGGACTCCTGCATTCTGTGCCGCATCAAGCTTCAGTCTCTCAAATTCTCGTGGTCCCTCGCCTTGTCCGTTGTTTGTCTCCTCATGAGTGACCTCCACTCCATGAATCTCCTCCCGTGGCTGATCCACATCCAGAGGCTCATCTTTAGGAACAAGAAGTTCCTCCTCCACATGCAAGTGTAGCTCCCTCTCAAGCGACAACTTCATGGCTTTCACCTCATTGAATTTTATATCTCGTCGCATAACAGTCATCCGACTATTTGGAAAATACACACGATAGTTATGGGGTGTTTATGTGTACCCCACAAATATCCCAACTTCTGCGGTCAGCTCCAGCTTCTTCCTGGCATCCTTCGTCACATGAATGTAAACAGGTGAGCCAAAAATCTTCAAATGAGAAATATCAGGCTTCTTACCAGAAAATGCCTCTTCGGGTGTACTCATGCCAAGTACTCTATGAGGACAACGGTTTTGCACATAAACCGAAGTGTTGCATGCCTCAGCCCACAAGTGTATGGGAAGGCCCTGATCATGCAACATTGCTTGTGCAACACCCACGATCATTCTTCTATTCTTTCTCCCGCGACCCCATTCTTCTATGGGTTATGGAGGCGCGCAGTTCTCCCGAATTTCGTCTTTCTACGAAGTCTTTGAATTCGCCCCCCGATATGCATTCACCACCATTATCACTCAGAGCTTTCACTTGCTTCTCCAAATCCTTCTCCACCAATGCTTTAAACTCACATAACTTTGAGAATGTTTCACTCTTCTTTTGCATGAAGAAGATCCAACATCTATGAGAATAGTCATAAAAAAATATAACATAATACCTATTTTTTGCTGTTGAAGCAACCGAGAAAGGTCCACACACGTCTGTGTGAATTCTCTCCAGGATCACCAAAGCATGGTTCTCCTTCTCATGAAAGGTGGTCTTCACAAACTTACCCATAATACATCCCTTGCACTGATTTAACTGTGCAAGATTACCCTTGGGAATTCCAGTAGAAATCTGCTACAAAATATTCAAAGCGCCATGGTGAAGATGGCCTAATCTCCTGTGCCATAATTCGCCCTCATCTCGGCTCACCACTTCTTCTGCTTTGCCCACCATTGCAGTGTAGCCATCTACCTCCAGCTTGTAGAGATTATTAACTCAAATCCATATCTTCTTGGTTTGACCCGTTGTTTTATGTCGAAGGAAGGCTTTTCCCTCACTGAAAACAACATCATAACCTTTGTCTTCCAACATTGTGACCGAGACCAAGTTCTTCTTCAGACCTGGAACATGCATAACATTCTTCAACAAGAATGGATTACCGGACTCCCTCTCAAAGGTAATGGTCCCAATGTTAGTCGCACTGTACTGACCATCGTCGCCCATATCTATATGCATCTGGAGGTCCTTCTCCTCCAAGTCACTAAACAACTCCTTGTCTCCAGTCATATGGAAATACACACCACTATCAAGATACCACACTGATCCCATATAGCTTGAAACCAAGCATGCGATCAAAGAGAAATCAAGTTCAAATTGTGAGGCTAAGACCTCTCCAGCTGCAGCTCCAACAACCTTCTTGTTCTTCTTTTCTGTGGGCAGTTAGTAGCGAGATGCCCATGTTCGCGACAGTGAAAACACTTCACTTTGGACAAATCCAACTTCTTGCCTTTAGCTTCAGATTTTGGATGGGATTTCTTCCCTTCCCTTTCCTTGTTTTGGGAGCCAAAGCACAATTATATTCATCATCATTCTTTGATGAAGAGCCATCCCTGGTACTTCGCCTTATCTCCTCCTGCACAAGATCCGACCAAAGTCACTCCCAACCTGGCAGTTTCTCCCATCCATTGACATAGTCTTCGTAGCTATGCCAACTCTTTGGAAGCCCAAGGAGATCCAAGCTCACCAAGTTATCATCATCAATAGTAATCCCCACACTTCCCAGTTCATCCTTGCAGTGGACAAACTTCATGAGGTATTTTGGAATATTGTCACCCTTCTCCATTTTTATTTTTCTGAGCTTGTCTTTAAGCGCCAACTTCCTCTGGTTACTTATTCTTTGGAAAAAATATGTCAAAGCCTTCCACATTAAGAATGGAGTGGCTTTCCCGTGAAGGCTGGACACAATATGGTCCTTCACACCTTCCAACAGAATTCTTCTTGTCCGTGGCTTCGGTTTCTCTTTGCCACAAGGCCATAAATGCAAAGATTAATTAGATCTCGGCTTAGCAACATCGCTATTGATGAACTCCTTCAGTCCATTATCCTCTAGCACTTCCTCCATCCTATCCTTCCAGGCTATATAATTCGAGCTCCCATCAAGGGAATACTCCAATCACAACCCATTGAAAGACATTTCAATGTATACTCAACTTCTACACCAGGAATTTTATGAAGCAAATTCGAATTGTCCACCAGAACAAACTCAGCAATTCTTCACAATTGCAGTCTTCAAGAATTAACACTGCTCTGATACCATATAGAAATTAGTATACACTAAGCATGTATACATCCATATTCCCCTGACCTCACAATATTTAACTTCTTACAAAATACAGAATCATTCCACTGTTAATCTTTTGCGGAAAATTAATTACAAACACATGTGAAGCATAAATAAAAACAATCGCACATAAAAAAGTTGTTTAACGGGAAAGCCTGAATCTGAAAACCCAAACTATCATATATTATGTATCATGGAGATCATGTAACAATATCATACAAAGCTTAGTACATCAATCTCTCAGTACAATCAATTTTCACACACTAACATTGAATAAATTTGCAAATCCATGCACCGATCTCTGCCCTCCTGCTAGCCTACCTCCACTGCACAATCCCTGCTGAAGAATATCTCTGAATGAATTTGAATTACCCTTGCCTTGACTGTGTAATACTCATTGGAAACTCCAATGTGTGTGTGGTGCAATAAATTCATCACTATAGTCACAACAGATAATCCATCTTTCCCTTTCACCTATCTCTCCACTGGGTCTCCACTGGAACTGCCATGCACTGTAGTTAACCGCTGTATTTTTCAGTTGATTAATGAGTTATTATTTGTGAAATAATTAACTAGTTAATTCAGTCCACTCTCACTAGTGTATCATTCAATTAGACTAGATACAACTAGCTCAACTGAGTCTAATTGAGTTAAACTGAATACAACTCCGTGAATACTCTTCCAACTCTATCATAACTTTTCCACTTTAGTTCTAACTGAGTCCTCCATACATGACCCACTAGTAAACCCTAGAAATTGCATAATTCCTTTAGCCCACTGATTTTCCAAATCTGTGCACTGAAACTAAGTGCTCCAAGAGAATAAGTTGTTGTTTATTGTTGGATTATTATTAAGAGCTCATAATTATCGACACTTCTATTTTTAGATCAACAATTTGTAAATAGACTTCGCCCAATATTCTAAGAATATAATTTCATCTATTTATCCAACTTGATTGTTAGGTCCCTATATCACTAGTATAGCCCCTTATTATTGTTAGTGTAAACCCCTTATTGTTATTATTGTACCCTTGTAACCCCCATTTTGTTATTATTGTGCCCTTAAATTATTATTGTTAGGTCGGCTAGGATTACATTGTGGCCCACTAGGATCACATTATGGCCCCATGGACTCCTATATATAGAAAGGAGGTTTTGTAAATTGTATCATCCAAGAATTGTTCATTTATGTAATGTATTGGAGGTTGCCCCCTCGAAGTGGCTTATTTCTAAGGCGTTTATATCTTTTTTCTTCTATTTTTGGAGCTGGTTACACAACATTTGGTATCAGAGCTTTGGATTCTAGGGTTTCGCTGCTCCAAACAGGTCATCGTGGCATTTTCGCTATAACGTTTTTTCTACGAAGTTTCAGAAGCTAAAATTTTTAGGGTGCGAAGCTGAAATCCTGAGGAATATTTTCTAAAAATTTTAGAGCTTGGTTCACAATATCTTCAGAGATATGATCTGGGGAAGTTAGGTCTTTTTTCAGGCTCCTAAACAGATAATCGTGGAATTTGTGCTAGAATTCCTTTTCTCATAAAGGTTCAGAATCTGAAATTCATATGGTGCGAAGCTGAAATCCTGAGGAAATGCATCAAAAAATTTCAGAGCTTGGTTCGCAATATTTTTGGAGATATGATCTGTGGAAGGTAGTGCTTTTTCAGGCTCCTGAATTTCATCTCAAAGTGGTGATCATGGGAAAAGTTCAATAACTCTCTCTCTGAAGATTGGATTGGAGTGCCGTCAAAAGTGGTCGCAAGTACACAGTCTGTAGTTTCTTCGCTATCAATTTCAGAGACAAAAAACAAAACAGTGACACGTGGCAAGTCGTACAAGTTCGCTCTACTGAACCAGTCCAGAATTAGGTCATTGTGGGAGATTGGACACAACTTTGTCTTGGAGAATCCAAATCAGGTCAGACCTGTGGCATTCGAAAGATAATTCAGAGGGCTACGTTGGTACTGAAAATAAAATATTGAAGTGCTGCAATCACAAAGATAATCCAATTTCAATATCGAGCTCCTCAAAAGCAAGAAAAAGGTGTGTATTTTTTTTCCGAATTGCATAAGTCTTGTTTGAAGAATCAATTTGAATTGATTCCAAGGGCATATTGTAGAATAGATATCAGTATTGAGTTCTAAAAGATGCCCCATAAAAATAATTCAACACCCATTAAGCCTTCAGAAGGCTCTACTATGACTCATGAAGATGAAGAATTGCAACATGATCTATCAAAATTACAAGAGCAAGTGCAACAAATTTCACTCTCGCAAAGAGCAAAAAAAATGAAATGGAAGTTTTGAAGAAAGGCATGGAAGAGAAGATGGATGGTTTGAAGAAAGGCGTGGAAGCTAAGATGGATGGCATGGAAGCTGGCATGGAAGCCAAGATGGATGACATGAAAGACAACATGGAAAACAACATGAAAAACATGAAGAATGATCTAAAAGAAGACATCGAAGGTTTGACCAAGTTGATACAAGAAATGTTTCCTAATGGTGAAAAGATAGTAGAAGAACCTCATGATGAGAACAAAATAAATGTTAATCACGATTTCATAAACTCTAATGTTGGCGGGAAGAACCACCATATTCCAAAAATGGATATGAGGAAGTTTGATGGAAAGGATCCTGTAACATGGATACTACAGATGGAGCAATATTTTGATCTCCATAACGTGCAAAACACACAAAAGGTACGCATTGCAACTTTACATTTAGAACAAAATACATTTGTATGGTATCAATGGCTTTGCTCCCGTAAAAAAATTGTCACTTGGTCAATTTTTACAAAGGAAATGATAGCACATTATGAGGATACAAAGAGCAACACCTTCTTTAGCCAATTGATAAATCTCAAACAAAAGGGTTTAGTGGGGCAGCACATTGAGGACTTCCAAAAATTGAATATAAGGGTAACTAATATTCCATAGGAACACATGATTGATCTCTTCTTAGGTACTCTAAAGGATAACATCCAACATGAAGCTCGTGTTTTGGAACCTGATTCATTGGAGAAGGCATTCAGGTTGGCAAGAAAAGTTGAATGTAAAATTATGGCGACAAGGAAGCCTACCACTCAATTCTATAAAGAAGGAAGTGTTGCTACGCCTAGATTTCCACAACCTACAAGGTTGACACCACAACAATTGGAAAAAAAAGAGCAAAAGGGCTTTGCTACAGTTGTGATAGCAAATACACTAAAGGTCATAAGTGTGTTGAGAAGAAATTATTTTACATAGATTGTGAAGAGGAAGAAGAAAATGAACAAGAAGAGGATATACAACAGGAACCAGCCCTAGAAGAGGAAGAAATGAATCCGACCATATCGTGTAATGCACTGGCAGGAATTACCACTCCTCAAACTCTCAAGATAGAAGGACATATCAAGAAGAAAAGGGTAATAGTGTTGATTGATTCAGGTAGCACCCATAATTTTATTCATTGTAAGGTAGCCAAGAAATTAAATTGTTTCCTATACCCAGCACCAGAATGTCAAGTGATGGTTACAAATGGAGGAACTATAAATTGCTCTGGAAAATGCCATAATATCAAGCTAACCATGGGGGAATATGTATTGACTAGTCCAATGCTTTCCATTCCTATGGGAGGTGCTGATGTTGTACTAGGAGTACAATGGTTACAATCTCTGGGGATGGTAGCTTTTAATTTTCAAGAACTTTTCTTGAAATTTTTTTCAGAAGGAAAGGAAGTCGAATTACGGGGTATTGAAGGGAAGCCGGGAAGGATAATAAGCTCTAATGTCATGACAAAGCTTCTAAAGAAAGAACAACGAGGTGTAATTGCACAATTATGTTCACTAGAAGTTCCGACATCAAAATCATCTATTTCTGCAGATCTCCAACAAGTCTTGGACAATCATTCCAAGGTGTTCGAAACTCCCAAAGGACTCCCACCTATTCGTGATCATGATCATGCTATTCATTTGATTCCAGGAAGTGTTCATCCAAACATCAGGCCTTATAGATATCCTTACTTCCAAAAGAGCGAAATTGAACGTATGATTGCAGAAATGTTAGAGGCGGGTATAATTCAACCTAGTCAAAGTTCTTTCTCTGCTCCTGTAGTATTGGTACACAAGAAGGATGGATCATGGCGAATGTGTCCGGATAATAGGGAGCTCAATAAGCTCACCATTAAAGATAAATTTCCCATTCCTGTGATTGATGAATTATTGGATGAATTACATGGAGCAATTTATTTTACCAAGTTGGATCTTCGTTCAGGATATCATCAAATTAGAATGAAGACTGAAGATATTCCAAAAACAAGATTTCGAACTCATGAGGGTCATTATGAATTTTTGGTCATGCCTTTTGGCCTTACCAATGCACCTTCTACATTTCAAGGGTTGATGAATTCCATTTTCAAACCCTTCCTTAGAAAATTTGTGCTAGTATTTTTGGATGATATACTAATCTATAGCAGGTCTTGGAAGGATCATGTTCAACATGTTGACAGGGTGCTCAAACTATTGCAGGAGAAACAATTATATGCAAAAACATCCAAATGTTTCTTTGGAGTACAAGAGGTGGAATATCTGGGTCATATTATATCTCACGAGGGTGTTAAAGTAGACCCTAACAAAATTAAAGCTATTAAGGAATGGAAAGTCCCCAAGACAATAAAGCAGTTGCGAGGATTTCTCGGGTTAACAGGCTATTATCGCAAGTTTGTTAAGAATTATGGGAGAATAGCAGCACCTCTAACAACACTATTGAAGAAAGATGCATTTTCATGGACTCCTGAAGCAACTAAGGCCTTTGAACATCTTAAAGAGGCAATGTGCCTAGCACCGGTCTTAGCTACGCCAGACTTCACAAAAACCTTTACTGTGGAATGTGATGCCTCAGGAAATGGAATTGGTGCAGTTTTAATGCAGGAAGGAAGACCCATTGCTTTTGAAAGTCGTCCAATCAAAGGAAAGCATTTACAGAAACCTATTTATGAGAAGGAAATGTTAGCAATACTACATGCACTAAAGAAATGGCGAACTTACCTAATGGGAAGACACTTCAAGGTTAAAACTGATCATGATAGTCTTAAACACTTTTTGGAACAAAGACTATCGTCAGAAGAACAACAAAAATGGGTCACAAAGATGTTGGGTTATGACTTTGAAATAATCTACAAAAAGGAAAGCTTAATGTTGTTGCAGATGCACTCTCAAGAAAGAATGAAGAGGTGGAAGCATTGCTTTGTGACATTTCTATTATCCAACCAGATTGGATAACCGAAGCAAGAGATGAACGGAAGAAGGACAAAGATGTATGGACACTCATTCAAAAGTTGCAGCAAGATCCTAGTACATCTGATACATTTAGTTGGAAAAATGATTCCTTATGGTACAAAGATCGCTTATATCCTTGTAAGAATTCCCAACTAAAACAAAAGATTCTTCTGGAATTGCACACTTCTCCTTTAGGAGGACACTCAGGATTTTTAAAAACTTACCAAAGGGTGAAGAAAGAATTTTTTTGGGATGGCCTTAAATCTGATATTCAAAAGTTTGTGGCGGAATGTTTGGTTTGCCAGCAGAATAAAGTGGAAACAATTAAGACCCTGGGACTTCTACAACCTTTATCTATTCCAAGTCAACGTTGGGAGGAGATGTCAATGGATTTTATCATAGGTTTACCTAAGTCCGAAGGAAAGAGTGTCATCATGGTGGTAGTTGATAGACTTACCAAGTATGCACACTTTTGTGCATTATCTCATCCATTTAAAGCAAGTACAGTTGCTACTACATTTATGGACAAAATTCAAAAGCTACATGGAAGCCCAAGGGTTATTGTGAGCGACAGAGATCCCATTTTTACTGAAATTTTTGGACGGAGTTATTTTCTTGTTTGGGTACTCAATTAGCTCATAGCTCATCTTATCATCCTCAATCTGATGGTCAAACTGAGATAGTAAATAAATGTTTGCAAGGATATCTTCGTTGTTTTGTATCCGATAAACAAACACAATGGGTCAAGTGGTTACCTCTCGCTGAATGGTGGTATAACACTTCCTTCCATACTGCAGCAAAAATGACCCCATTTATGGCACTTTATGGATATCATCCACCATCCATCACATCATATTTAAGGGAAAATTCGAAGGTTCAAGCAGTGGAAGATGACATCGAGCATCAACAAGAAGTTCTCCAACTCTTAAAGGATAACCTGAATTTGGCACAAAATCGAATGAAACAATAGGCAGATCAACATCGCAACGAGAGAAGTTTTGTTGTAGGAGATTGGGTATTTTTACGGCTACAACCATACAAACAAATGTCCCTCAAGCAAGCTAAGAAGGATAATAAATTATCGCCAAAGTACTATGGTCCTTACAAGGTGTTGCAAAGATTGGTACTATGGCATACAAATTGGAGCTTCCTGCTTCTTCGCGAGTACATCCAATTTTCCATGTTTCATGCTTAAAGAAGGTTATCGGTGAAAATCTTCCAGTTCAAACAATATTACCATAACTTGATGAGGAAGGAAAAATCATATTGGAACCTGAAGCGGTCATGGAAACAAGAACTCAAAAACTACGGAATCGATCAATTTGAGAGTATCTCATCAAGTGGAAGAACTTACCCACTGAATATTCTACATGGGAGGATGAGAATTTTATACAGAAGCACCCAGAGCTACTCAAGCATTGAGGACAACACTTTTTTGAAGGAGAGGGGCATGTTAGGTCCCTATATTACTAGTATAGTCCCTTATTGTTGTTAGTGTAACCCCCTTATTGTTATTATTGTACCCTTATAACCCCCATTTTATTATTATTGTGCCCTTAAATTATTATTGTTAGGTCGGCTAGGATTACATTGTGGCCCACTAGGATTACATTATGGCCCCATGGACTCCTATATATAGAAAGGAGGTTTTGTAAATTGGCTCATCCAAGAATTGTTCATTTATGTAATGTACTAGAGGTTGCCCCCTCGAAGTGGCTTATTTCTAAGGCGTTGATATCTCTTTTCTTCTAATTTTGGAGTCAAGTTACATTAAATACGATCAACCATCCATAAATAGCATCCTACAACTTCTAAAATATGATCACCATGTCTAAAATTAGACATAGTCTAAAAATAGACTTCCGCCAAAAATAGCCTGCGGGCCCACTTAGTGAAGGCAACTCTTTTCATTAAGCTCATCATCTTGTTGAATCTCAACACAATTCACTCCCCATAGGGAGTGCTTCTGCAAGTATGAGAAGTATGATGGTGGTGATGTCTCCTTAGGGGATGATAGGAAGGCCAAAATCATCAAGTGCATCCTTTCACTTCACTCTCCATAGGGAGTGGTTCTGCGGGTATGAGAAGTATGAAGGTGGTGATGTATTCTTAGGGGATGATAAGAAGGATTAGAACACTTCCTAGTGTTCTACATATTCCTTCATTGACCATAAATTCGATTTCTATAAGCAATATGGATGATGCAGGTGTAAAAACGGTGTTTGTAAAATATACCTACAATATGATTCAGGGAGAACCAGTATTGATGTAGGGAGTTTGGATTGGAACGCTGTACAAGATTCTAGGTAGCACTTTTATTGATGGGTGCAATAGTTCTGTGGTTCCTAAAAGTGGAGCAGAAATCCTAGCGGTCTCTGGAGAAAATACAATGTTATGGCATCAAAGGCTTGGACATATTAGAGAGAAGGGCCTTCGAATACTTCATGGTAATGGTATGGTAGAAGGTATCTATAATTTCTCTCCAGATTTCAATTTATGTGAACATTGTGTATATGGGAAGTAGAATCGAGCAAGTTTCCCTTCTGGTGCTAAGAGGACGAACAATATATTATAGCTTGTGCACAGTGATGTGTTTGGATTTGTGTCAATTCCATCACTGGGTAAGTCTATGTGCTATGTGTCATTTATAGATGACTACTCAGGGAATACATGGATATATTTCTTGAGGAACAAATCTGAAGCCTTTGACAGATTTAAAGAATTTAAGGCTCTGGTAGAAAACCATACATAGAAGAAGATAAAGGTGTTGAGGACAGATAATGGAGGAGAATTATGCAAGAAGGAATTTGAAGAGCTTTGTAAGAATTTTGGTATAGAACGACTGAAGACTACTCCATACACACCTCAGAAAAATGGAGTTGCAAAAAGAATGAATAGTATGTTCATGGAAAAGGCAAGAAGCATGCTCAGTGGTATTGGGTTAGGACAATAATTCTAGGCAGAGGGAATAGAGATTGCATTCTACCTAGTTAACAGATCACCTTCATCAGTGTTGGAAGATAAGACTCCACATGAGGTATGGACTTGTAAGAAACCCTCTCTTTCACATCTTAGGGTATTTGGATGTGATGCATATGTACATGTTCCCAAGGAGAAAAATACCAAGTTAGATAATAAATCTGAAAGGTGCATTTTTATTGGGTATAAGGATGGTTTAAAAGGTTACAAGCTCTGGAACCCATAAACAAGGAAGGTTGTGTATAATCGAAATGTGGTGTTTAGAGACGAGAAATATTTTGTTAAACATGAAGTCCTACAAAACGAACCTCAGAAGATACAGTTTGAGCTAAAGGAGGAAGAATCAAACTCTACAACAAACCAAGATTTAGAAGAGGAAGAGCCACAAACTCCAACTATGAGAAGATCAGTTCAAGAAAGAAGGAAACCACAAAGGTATAGTCCATCTTCTTTCTATTCAAATTTTTCTTTATATATCACTATTGATGATCCCAGAACTATTAGGGAGGGAATGGATTCAGAGGATGGAAAACTTTGGAAGGAGGCCATGGTTGATGAAATGTCATCCTTGAACAAAAATGAGGCATGGGATTTGGTGGAGTTGCCGGCCGGAAGGAAGCCCATTGGGATAAAATGGGTGTTTAAGAAGAAGATGAATGCGGAAGGTAAAGTGGAGAAATACAAAGCTTGGTTGGTAGAAAAAGGTTATTCCCAAGTGTCGGGAATTTATTTTGGTGATATTTTTTCTCCTCTTGCCAAGGTTACTTCTATTATATCACTTGTATCTATTGTTGCTACATTTGATTTTGAGGTAGAAAAAATGGATGTGAAGTCAACATTTCTTCATGGGGATCTGGAAGAGGAGATATACATGAAGCAACCTAAAGGCTTTGTGGTGAAGGGTAAGAAAGAACTAGTATGCAAGTTAAAAAAGTATCTATATGGGCTAAAATAGTCACCAAGGATATCGTATCAGAAATTTTATAGATATATGCATGGACTTGACTTCACCAGAAGGAAGGAGGCTCACTGTGTGTATTTTAAATTAATTGGTGAACATGTTATTTATTTGGTATTGTATGTGGATGATATGTTGTTGGTTGGAAATGACAAAGAAATTATCCAGGATTTTAAGACCCAATTGTTCTCCAAATTCGACATGATGGATCTCAGTGTTACAAACTATATTTTTGGCATGGAAATTAAATGATATTGGGTGAAGAGGAAGCTTTGTTTAAACCAGAGGAAGTATGTTGAGACAATATTGTAGAGGTTCAATATGCAGGATATTAAACCAATGAAGGTTCCTATTACTGTAGGTGTAAATTTATCTATTGAATAGTGTCCCAAGACATAAGAAGAAGATTAGGACATGTCCCATGTTCTATATGCAAGTGCAGTGGGTAGCCTGATGTATGAAATCGTATGTAATAGGCCAGGCATTACACATGCAGTGGGAGTATTGAACAGGTTTATGTCAAAACCAGGGAAGGAGAATTGGACAACATTGAAGCGGGTTTTTAGATATTTGTGCGAAACTAGCAATTATGGTATGTGCTACCAAGGAAGACTAGGATTGGACAGAGTTTTGGACATTTGTGGCTTTTTTTATGCATATTGGGTTAAAGATATGGATCAAAGAAGATCTACAAGTGGGTATGTTTTTAGCCTATTTGGAGGTGCAGTCAATTGGATGAGTAAAATATAGTATGTAGTGGCTTTGTCAACTATAGAGGCAGAATACATGACAACCAATCATGCAAGCAAGCAAGAATTTTGGTTGTAGAGATTGTGTTCAAGTATGGGGTTTGTACAGTGAGATATAAGGATAGCTTGTGATAGCCAAAGTACAATTTTCTTGGCTAAGAACCCTGCATATCATTCAAACACAAAGCACATTGATGTTCAGTATCACTTTGTGAGAGAAGAGTTTTAGGATAAAAATGTGTTGCTAGTAAAGGTGGACACTTTGAATAATGTTGCAGAACAATTGACGAAGTATGTGAGCACTGAGAATTTCTCTTGGTGTAGAGAAACAATGGGTGTTGCAGGGTTGGACCAATGACTAAGCTCTCCCATTCCCCCCTGTGGAAAGAAACAATAAGTGGGATAATTTTGGGTTTGTGTTATATTATTTCCATGAATAGAAGCAGGCGTGAAGCGGGGGTTAAGAAGGGGGGGGGGGGGGGGAACCCACTACGCTTGCATTGGGCACAACAAGGAGGGCTCAACCACTCCTGTGGGGGGGGGTTGCAAGGGGTTGGTGACCCCCCTACACGGGGTCTGGGGAAGTGCCCCGGGAAAAAACATTGGACCTTATATTAAGTGGTGAGGCCTTCCTATGTTTTTTTTCATTGGTTTGCACATGGTTTTGGGCATGATGGTTTTATGTTCATGGTATGTTGTAGATCTGGTCAAGGGAAATACGGTAATTTTCTAATCCAAGGTTAATGGATTGGGGTTTATGAATGCTTCAACATTGTATATATATGTGTGTGTGTGTGTGTGTGTGTGTGTGTGTGTGTGTGTGTGTGTGTGTGTGTGTGTTGTAACATTGAAAGGAATATAATGAAAAATCAAGCTGGTATTCCCGGTTTTGGGATCCAGGGGAAAATATCTGTGTATTTTTGTTTTATGCTTTATGCTCTCGCTATTTTTTTTCTATTTTTAGAGTTTTTTTTATAGATAATTTCTGTACAGGGTTAAAACTTACAGAGAGGAGCAGATAAAACATATACTTTCTATGAAAAATTTCCCAATAACATTATTAAAAGTGAAAGAACCGAATACCTCAAAACATATGGCAAGAAAGATAATTATTTATTAAATGAGTGAATCATTTTCTATTGCGTCATAGTGGATGAATCCATCCTTTTGCAAGGTGAGGCCCATTATTTATAGTATTTTTGGTGCCTTCTTGATTTACATCATTCAATACCATGGGTAGATATTGTTGGGTCACGAAAAAAGGTATAATTTCCTTCCTTATTTCCTTGTTAATTATTAGATTTTTAACCAAGTTTATCCTTAACTTGTAATAATTCAAGAGAAAAGAGTGATAAAAGCAAGTTGAGAATGATATAGTTAATATAGCTTTTTCTGATATCGAAAAGGTTGTAATTTGAGTAAACTATTACGCAGATCGTCCTAAAGGAACGACTGATGTTCCTTAAGATATATAAGTGGATGTTGATTAAGCCAATGATATATTAATAGCAGTTACAGCTCGATGTCCAGGACCTGGTTGGAAAACGAATGCAATAGGAAACTAAACGATACTATATGGATATTTTATGGTTGAAGGTGCAATCCTAAGAATATTTTGATTTTCAGGATAGCTCTACATTCGTTTTCAAGATGTAATATATAAGACAGTAAAATAAGACACAAATGTTGTTCGATTATTATTGATGTATTGATTTATTATTTTGTTGTACATCACATATCACAATCTGAGTTAAACCTTTCTGGGTTATGGTGTAAAACATTTTGAGTAATGAGGTTGAATGAGATTTCATCTTAGTCTTTCAGATTGAGCTTTTTTAGGCAGTACTTCTGGGGACCATGGGCTTAGTCACCGAAGGTTTCGTTGTCTACTATGTATTATGGATAGCTGAATTACCTTTCTTTAATTTGCATTAGATGTGTTATCTTTTGTTTAATCTTTCATTTTCCGTGAGTAAACGATTGAATTCCGCATCTTAAATGTTGTTGAGTGTTTTCTGAAATTTGTTGATTAAATAATATTACTTAGATGTAGGTGCTAATCTATGAATTTGAAAGTTACTTTTGAATTATTGATTTGCTATTATTTGTGTGATTCATGGTTTTTCCCTCACACATTGGATTTACTGAGAATTATATCAAGATATATTTAGAGCCAAAATATTTATTTTACTAGAAATGTAATTACAGGAGTTATTGTGTGTTGTTATCATTTCTGCAACGGTAATGATTTTATGCACTTTATCATAGCCTAAGACTTTATGATTGCATATAATTTTCCGATAGCCTTTAAATAGTAGACGAATCTCAGTTTGATCAAATAAATGAGATAGGTTTAAGGTTTCTTTTAAAAAATCCCTCTTAGAGCCCAAAATTTTGGCGTCGTTTCCGGGGAGGCTGTCAAATTAAAAGTCGTGTCTCTGAAAGGTTGGGTATTGAGGACGGAAGGTAAAAACCTACGCACGCGTTAAGTAAAAATTTTATGCCTAGTTCCCACTTTTAGTTGATATGATTAGGATATATAAGCATGTATCTAGTTTTCTTTCTTTCCTAATTTTTAGTAGGACATGTATTGAGTTTTTCTCTTCCGATTTAAAATAGTGATGCAAGTATGTATTTAAATTTCTTTCTCTTTGATTAATGCAAGTGTGTATTTAATTCCTTTCCCTATTTTAATTATTAATGTGTGGTAAATAGTTATCATAAGTGTGTATTACTAAGAAAAATAACCAGGTAGTGATAGACCGAAAACCAAATCCAAAAATCACAAAAACCCAAGGACCGGTGAGCCTTGGGAGAACAACCTTTATTGACAAAATTATTTGAAAAGTTGAGTCTCAAGCATCACTAGGACCCCAAAAAACATCTGGGAAGAGCTCCATAGTAATCCCTCAAGTAGCAGAATCACCAACTGTAGCTCATGTTGAGATTCATAGAAAAACTGAAGGATCTAAGCAAATATTTCAAAGCACATTTGTTCAAAATTATAGTCATTCACAAGAGGGAAATTATTGTAATTTAAAATAAGGAGAAGGAGAAACTAGTGGAGCAGATCCACGATCCTCGGGATATAGATATCCTGTGATCTTGATAGAAGGAAAGACACCAAAAATCCCAGACTTAGGCAATGTAGTGAAACCACCTAGGGAGTTGAGAAATACCCATAACTTCCCTGCTCGAATAATACCTCCTGACCAATAAATTCCTAAGAATTATTGGTAGATCTTCGATCAGATGGAAAATCAGACACAACAAAACTAGACCTCAACATTATAATATCCTATTGTCGATCTGGTGGCTAATGCCCCTATGAAGGCCATGTTGAGATTCATAGAAAAACTGAAGGATCTAAGCAAATATTTCAAAGCACATTTGTTCAAAATTATAGTCATTCACAAGAGGGAAATTATTGTAATTTAAAATAAGGAGAAGGAGAAACTAGTGGAGCAGATCCACGATCCTCGGGATATAGATATCCTGTGATCTTGATAGAAGGAAAGACACCAAAAATCCCAGACTTAGGCAATGTAGTGAAACCACCTAGGGAGTTGAGAAATACCCATAACTTCCCTGCTCGAATAATACCTCCTGACCAATAAATTCCTAAGAATTATTGGTAGATCTTCGATCAGATGGAAAATCAGACACAACAAAACTAGACCTCAACATTATAATATCCTATTGTCGATCTGGTGGCTAATGCCCCTATGAAGGCCATCCCTTTACAAAATATTCCAACTTTCCATGGGATGACTTCATAAGACCCATATGCCTTCCTACTTGAATTTGATGTCTTCTGCAAAGGGTATGATTACACCATTGATCCACAAATATTGAAGTTGTTCCCTTCTAATTTGAAAGGGGAAACATTAATATGGTTTAGGGGCTTAGGAGGGGGCACTATCGATTCCTTGGATGCAACGAAGAATGCCTTTCTTACAAAATATCAAGATTATTGTCGATCTAGGGATTTAAAAGATGAAATATTTAAAATCACTACAAAATAAAATGAAAATATAAAGGAGTACATTGAGATATTTAAGTTGATCCCCATACACTACCTTACCAAAAGAAGTATTAAATGTTGCGTTGATAAAAGGCATGAAATATGAGTGGATAGAAACATTAAATTTAATGGGTCAAGGTGATATTTATCAGGAATAATATGACAACATTATTTAACTATGTATCACGTGTTCACGTGGCAGCACACGAGCCATATTTGGAGTACGGGATCCCATCACCAAGATCAGTAAAACCATTAGAGGAGGTGTAACGCGCACATATATTGGTAATCTTTTAGAATATTTTAAAACTGATATTTTGGGCACACTAAATACACAATTAGATGTTTTACAGGTTAAGAAAAAGCAAGCTGAGTCAAAACGAGTGTTGGCCATATTCTATCTGCAATGCCAAAAGAAGCACATGGAGAGGGAATACTTGATGGATACGGTTCGAACCTGTGCTATTTCGACTAAAGAGCATTCAACGGATCAGTGCCCATCACTTCTTGGTTAAAATTTTTGCTCAAATAATCCAAGGAGGAAACAAAACATGTATACCTAATGGCTCAACATCGACAATGGAAATCACGTCCTCCAAGTATGATGCAAGACCCCTCCTCATTTTATTCTGGACAATACATGCAACAAAAGAATCTAGGAAATGCATGGCAGGCACAATCGACCTTTAACTCCACCTGGAAATCCCAGTCATATCCGACTTCAACATGGATGAGCCCATCATGGCCAAATCCTCAATCCTACCCAATTATGGAAAAATATAGCCATTAAATCCTATCCCTCACAATGGTAAAACACACCTGCACAAAACTCGATGTGGCCTCCAAAATTGTGGTGTCCTATAGGATTGGTAAGTCCACACCTGGGGTCGATCCCTTAATCTCAACCCACACTTCCAGCTCCATTTCAGTTACCTCCTAAGGCTCAAAATTTGATGCCTCCGCAAATTCCAGCTCAGCCGAATCCTAACCCCAACAATAGACACGTCCAATATGTGAAAATCATCGAAAATACAGTCTATGAAAAAAATTCATTGGGATGTAATGAGCTCTGGCTGAGGTCTCGGCGCATTTTTTCTCTAGTAGAAAATTAGAATGATCAAGAAAGTAGTAAAGAAAAAAAGGCTATAGAAAATCCCTTGACTATAGTTATCACAGAAATGGAACAATCGGAAACCACAGTCGATTAGAAAATTTCTCAGAAAATCATAGCCATCCCCCCTCCATTTCCTCAAAGACTCGCAATCACTAATCCAGCAGTTTACCTTGAGTTTGATATTGTGGGGGAGTTGAAAAACTTATGTATAAATATTCCACTCCTATAGGCTATACAAGATATCTCAATATAAGTCAAAACAATCAAAGGATTATGCGGTAATAAGCCTGGGAGAAAACCAAAAGATTCACCCACAGTTCACGTTGTAGGAACATTATCCGACCTCATCCTAGGAAAATAGGTCCCTGTTAAGTATGATGATCTAGGAATTCCAGTCATAACTTTCCAAATACATGGTTTCATGTTCTCGAACACATTGGTATATTTAGGAGCAGCCATTAATATGTTGACTTATGAGACTTGTACTATCTTGGGTATCACAACTTTGAAACCAACGTCAACCTTGCTAGAATTAGCTGATAGATCAGTGGTCAAACCTGAACGAACCCTGGAAGATATCATGGTCTTTGTAGACTCTTGGGAATATCCTGTAGACTTCCTGGTCATCAATCCAAGAAGTACACTAGATGGGCATCTATTGATACTAGGAAGACCATGGTTAGCAATAGCAGATGCATATATAGGGTGTCAAGATGGCAACATTTCAATTGCAAGAGGAAACGTCGTTAAAAATCTTACTTTTTATCCTCCATCTAAGCCAAGTCCACCTGTCGTAAACCTCCATTTACGCCTTCCTAAGTACCAAGAAGAAAATTTGTGTTCACCTCTTTCCCTAAATGAAGCTCTTGGACTCAAAAATCAATCATAAGATGATGTAATTAGCAGTTTCATAAATAAACTAGATGTTATTGGAAACCTGACATGCCAAATTTTAAAATATCTGCTCAACAATGATGCACAAGGAGACCCATTATAAAATTTAAATGATAATCATATTCCAACAATTGTTTTCCATAACAGCATTCCAACTGAAATAGAAATAAGAAAAACTCTTAATATCAATGCTGGTTTGGGAAAACATTGACAACAGATTTTAACTGAGGTCCTCCGCAAATAAAAGTAGGATTTTTCTTGGGAAATTAGGCTATGAAAGGTATTGACCCATAGTTGTGCACCCAACACATCTATATTGAGAAATATGCATGCCCTATTCGACAACCACAGAGGAGACTAAATCCACAACTTAGAGACATTGTGAAACAAGAATTGCAGAAATTGTTGGATGTCAACTTCATATATCCAATTTCAGATAGCGAGTGGGTCTCCCCATTGGTAGTCATCCCTAAGAAGAATGGGAAGTGAAGAATTTTTGTAGACTACAAAGCTTAATAAGTCTACCCAAAAAGACCATTTTCCCCTTTCATTCATAGAGAAAGTCCTTTATACTCTAGCTGGAAAGAAATTGTTTTCTTTCCTAGATGGTTTTAGGTGGTTACAATCAGATTCAGATTGCCCCGGAGGACCAAGATAAAACCAAATTTACCTATCCATGGGGGACATTCACATATAGGGTTCTACCCTTTAGATTGTGAAATTCTCCCACAACGTTCCGAAGAGAAATCTTCAACAATTTTTCTAACCTGATTAATGAAGGATTTGAATTGTATATGGATTATTTTACACCATTTGGGGATGATTTTGATAAAGCTATGAAAAAATTAGAAAAATTCCTTGAAATTTGTATCACTGCCAAACTGTGTTTAAGTAATCAAAAATGCCATATGATGATGAATGAAGGTGTAGTTTTAGCGCATTACATTTTTGTTGCAGGTATCCAAGTGGATCCAGCCAAGATTAAGGTAATCCTTAAACTACCTACGCCCCACACACAAACAGTGGTACAAATTTTTCTCGGTTATGCAGGGTATTATCGTAGGTTCATAGAACATTTTTCAAAAATATTTTCACCCTTATATAATTTAACGGGAAATATTTAATTTGAATGTTATGATAATTGTGATGTTGTGTTTGTAGGCCTCAAATAGCTACTCTCGCCAGCGCCAGTATTAAGAGGACCAAACTAGGAACAACCTTTTCACATCTCCTCAGATCCATCGGACACAGCGATAAGTGTTGTTCTGGGGCAAGAAAAGGATAAAAAACCTTATGTTATTTACTATTTCAGGAAGAACCTCACTCCTGCTGAGTTAAATTATACAGTAATAGAAAATTATTTTTTAGTTGTTATTCATGCTATTAATAAATTTCGACATTATATAATAGGCTATCCAGTTTTTATGTATACTAACCACTCTGTCATTAGGTACTTAGCTAATACACCTATTAATAATGGTCAAGTAACTTGATGGTTATTGTTCTTATAGGAATTTGATATCACTATGAAGGATCGGCCAAGGAAAGAAAACTTCATGGCAGACTTCCTATCTCGAGTACTTAAAATAGATGACCATCAATCGGTGGATGACCAATTTCAAGATGATCATATGTTTGTAGTAACAATAAAAAAAACCCTGGTACGCTGATGTGGCAAACTACTTGGCAGTAGGGAATCTACCAACACATTTTTCACCACGAGAAAAGAAGTTGATTATACAACGCAACACACGCTTTTCCTAGATCAGTGGTTACCTTTTCCACACTAGTTTTGACTTTCAAATTCGAAGGTGCATGAGAGAAGATGATTTTTTTTTATATTTTTAGGGCATGCCATGATGGACCCTGTAGAGGAAACTTCGAAAATCACCGAATTGGAAAAAAATTTCTTCAAATGGGCTACTATTGGCCCACAATATTTAAAGATGCGGAAAAATATGTTCATGCCTGTGATAGTTGTCAATGAATGGGTCGTCCTCGTAAAGATGACGAAATTCCCTTACAACCACAAGTAGTGGCAAAACCATTCGAAAGGTGGGATTTGGACTTCATCGTTCCCTTTAACCTGCCATCAAACCAAAAACTATACATATTGGTTTGTGCAGATTATGTAACCAAATGGGTCAAAGCAGTAGCCTTGCCAAGAGCTACGAAGGAGGTAGTAATTAATTTCTTGTTCAAACTTTTTGTACGATATGGATGACCAAGAGAGTTAATAATAGATGGAGGGTCATATTTTACAGGTCATAAGATTGCAGCCACCCTTTGAAATTATCATATCAAACATAGAATTACTTCCCCATATCAACCTTAGGAAAATAGACAAGTGGAAAGCACTAATAAGGTCCTGGAAGAAATTCTAACTAAGACCGTATCTGCAAGTCGTTGGAATTGGGAAACCAAACTCCTTGAAGCACTTTGGGCTTATCGAACAACATGGAGGAACACTACTGGTCACTCCCCATATCATCTGGTCTCTGGAAAAGAGCCTATTTTTCCAATAGAGTTTGAAATAAAGACTCTCAAGACTGTGAGGGAACTTGGATTGGATGTTACGAATGCTTAAAGCCAGTGACTGCAACAACTTAATGAGTTGGATTATGAAGCACGTCTATCTATTGTGGAACACACTATTGTTATACAGTAGCAAAGAGCTAAATGGAACGACCGACTAATTAAAAAGAAATAATTTAAAATTAGTGATTGTGTGTTGCTATATGATTCTAGATTCCACGATTTCCTAGAGAAATTACAGAAATGGTGGCTCGAGCTGTACGAAATCAAAGAATTCCACAATAATCATATTGTAATCTTAAAAACCAATGACAGATCTGGTACCTCTTTTTTTGTAAATGGACATCGGTTACAACTTTACCACCAACTTCTCATAAGGGAGTATTTTTACAACGAGGTAAGCAATGATCTTGTTTTTGAGATCTTAGCTGACTGGGGTAACAACCCAGTAGCTTCATATTCATAAATATGATTTTATTTATCGAAATTTGTATATAATGTACATATGTTTGCTTTAAAATATTTAATTAAATTTCTTTTGCTTCATCTATTCATCTCTCTCTTTTTCTTTTTATTTCTTATTTTCTTCTCTCTTGATAATAAAAGGAAGGGGCACAGAAGCCTTTGACACAATTGTTGTTCCCTTCGGCACAATTGTTGTTCCCTTCGGCACGATTGTTGTTCCATTTCTCTTTCACGATTGCTGTTCCCATGGGAACGATTTTCGTTCCCTTCGGCACAATTTCTATTCCCTTGGGCACGATTATTGTTCCCTTTCCCTTCCACAATTTCTGTTCCCTTTGGCACAATTGTTGTTCCCTTGGGCACGATTGTTGGTTCCTTTGCGCTAAGGAATTTTTCACGAAATTAATTCCAATTCTTTTTAAAAGGAACTTAAAAAATATTGATGTTTACTTTATCATGATATTAAAAATTATGCCTTATCTATCACCAGATGATGAACATTATTTTATCCTTTGGCACATCTTATTTCAAACATTTTCTTACATTTGGATCTTTTGTAAAGAATTTTAAATTGTTCATGATCTATCACCACCATAGAAATTTTATCTCTTTTGTACATCTTTAAATGGTGATTTTATTTCAATAATAATAAAGGGTTAGCACATATTTTTACTTGGCATCATTTTCTTTCCTGACACCATCCTTAAAATCTTAAGGAGTTTATGAACCACCCTTGATGAATAGAAAGAATTAATATTTCAAAATATGATGACACTCAAAACTAGATCTCTTCATAAGAATAGGGAGTCTGATCACGATCCAACCTACTACGATCATAAGATAATAACATAAGTGGCATTCCCACTATGGCTACCAAACTAGGGTTATGGCCTTTTCTACAATAGCGTCAAAAAGGACAAGAGGTCTCAACACAAGCCGACTTTTTCACTTTGCTATAATCCTGTGAGTAGCACTGTTGTTATCTGGTAACCATGCCAGAACAATGACCTTTTGAGAAAATCAATTTAAAATAATAAAAAATAGTATATCATCTATAGGATACTGGCTCATCTACAGGTTTGAAAGACAACCCTGATGAGCTATGGACAGATGTTGGCAGCAGTGTCTATTTCTATGGTATTGGAATAAAATCTTGAATCGCCTTATCACAATTATGTTGTTATATCTCTTTCTTTTATAAATAAATCACCAACTATCATCATCTACACTTTTTTTTTTTAAATTCTAGAGGTGGTATACATACTATAACAAGAGCACATCCTTAAACTTTTGGACCTCCGAAATATGCAGATTATCTATAAAAGGAATACTGCCAAATATCTATTTTCTATTCCTCAATGGTTATTTATCTTAATAGGGCAATATCTTTTTCACACATAATTTATCATTATTATTATCACATGTCATAAATCCACGTCTATGTGCCAACTAATTATCCATTTGTTTGGTTGCGCCTGATTTGACTACTTCCTTTCGCATTCCTGACTACTTCCGCATAATCATTTAATTCCCATCATGTTACTAGTCATGTTCGACCCTTTTTATTGGGGGAGGTAAGGCACATCATGTGAATGATTGGACTAAGCACAATTAACGAAAATAGAAATTTTCGTCAAACAAAACCATATTAAACAATGTTATTTTTCTTCAGCCCTTATTCTATTTTGAAACAGCTCTGTGTTAGTGATTGCAGCAAATCCTTTCAAAACTAGCTTTGTGTATAGCTTGTTGTAGCAATTCTCATAATAAAAACCACAGCAATGGGAGGTAAATCCATCCGTAATGAGCCTGCTACACTACAAGTAACTGAATAAGCTTGAAAAATCTTGGAAAGGGTGGGCTGGCTCGAGTATCTCACATGGTTGCAAGGATTCAATAATGTTGTGATGTTGGAATTTTTACAAAATTTAAGAGATGAAAGAACAATTGTCAAAGGAAAGCAGATACCAATGAATGAAACAGTCCTGGAAGAGGTCACAAGTCTCTCCATGGAAGGGAAAAATGGATGGACAAGCATGTTGGACTCCAGAGTGCAATGGATTTATTCATTATCCCTGGAGTTGAATTGATCCGTAAAGGAAAAGGCTTCCACCCTGCTTCATTCAGAGAACCATGGCAAGAGCTTGCAAAATTAATCCAACGATACATCACATGTGACAGCTGTCGTGATGTGGAAATACCATGACATCTCAAGATGCTAGCATCTTTAAGACAAAAGATAGTGTTGAATATGTCGTTCTTTTTAAATATTCTTCTACATGAGGTTGCTAGTAGAGTAAGTAAAGCTAGGGATCCAACCACTGTAATTAGCCACCATTGTTTAATTAAACCAATAGTCAATAGGGAACTAGTACTATCACACACAAGTTGGGACACATTTTTGGGACTAAATAACCTACCATATTTACATGGAAGACCTAAAGAAGAAAACAACAAGCCTCACATGGGAAATAATCAGTTAAGAGAGGAAAATGCTAATGAAACCCCAACTTCGCAAAAAATTTCTAGAGCCGAAAAGAGGTTAGCCTTCATTCTTGTCTCCTATCCAGCTAAGTGTAGAAGGTCTGAAAGGCTAGCCAAGGAAAAACAATTGGTAGAATTTGAGGGGTATGCACCAGAAAGTGAACCTCCAATGGAACAACAACATGACTCACCATGAATTATAGAGGAAGAGATAGCCCAAGTTTTGGAAAACATTGAGACCTTCTTTTATTCCGAGGAAAATGAAAATTGTTGTGAAAATGCAGTCGGGCCAACTGCTAATCCTTTAGCCTCTACCCCCAATTCTCATAATATGGAGATCATTTCATCCTCACCTAGCATGCATGATCAATACCATATAGAAGAATCAGGTGGAATGATAGACTAACAAGACTTTTCTAGAGAGGGAACCATCCCTAATGACCACAATTCTGAAGGAAATTCCATTGCCACTATGTTGATTGATGAAGAAATTAAAACTCCTCCAGATTTTATTTTACCATCCTCACTCGCAATACAAATTATGGAACCTACTGAATGGTTAACAAAGAAAGATAAAAGGAGAATTAAGACATTAAAGCAAGAAAACTTGAATATACGGAATAATATGGAACAACTCAGGAAACGGCTCAGAGATTACGGCCGAAAGAAAATACAAACCAAGACAACTGGTGAGCATTTCCTTACTCATGCAAGAGTTCAGATTGAGGAAGCCCCCAGTACTCATGCAGGATTTCAGACTGAGAAAACCCCCATTGCTCATGAAGATTTCTAGACTGAAGAAATTCCCCTCACCTGAGTAGAGAACCAAGTTGAGGAGATTCCCACTAAATCTATGGGAACCCAAACATATATGAATATCTCTCTTATTACAGTTGAGCAATGAGTCAAACAAATCTACCAGAGACCATTAACCAAGCCACAAAAATTGAGGTGGTACCTCCCTACTCCCATCTGATCAAGCAGACCATTATTCAAATGCTAAAACATGAGTTGGAAAGGCACAAACAACTTGTAGTACCCAAAGCAGAACATTAGGAATTGTTGCATAAATTTAAAGCCCTGACCATCACTTAGGACAAGACTCATGCCAAGTTTAGGAAGGAGAAGATGAAAAAAAACAATTGCGGGGGCATCTTAAGAAATCAGTAGAATAGATCAAAGAAATATGCTTTGTATACTCTGATATATTGTCTTGCAGGTCTCTGGCAAAAAATTATGCCATGTTTTTGCTTGAATGGTACCTCTTATTAAAGGTAAAATCCATATGGGTTGGCCAACCTGTTGAGTTTAATTATGTCTCTGATTTTATCAAATTGTTTCAAGAACAGGAAGACAATATTAGATATATTTTATGTGAACTATATATGCACATTTTTTTCTTGGAGGAGCAAAGGGGCAGAAACCCCATTCCTTTCATTGGGGATGTACAATTCAAAGCCTTCATATATTTTTCAAATAATCAAATTAAGTGGCACGAAGCCTATAAAATATTTCAAAAGAGATAAAATGGATTAGACCTCTGGGTCAGAGGAGAACCTAGTAGTCTTTGCATTCTCTCTTCATAAAGCTTAAAAGGTTCATGCAGCGAACTGGAGTTGTTCCATCATTGGTTCCCATACATAAGCATGTCCTTATTTTCAGACTCGAGTATTTTAAAGACATCAAGGAAGAAGCCCTACATGCAGCAAAGAAGTGATGGTCGGTATCTTCTAACGAGATTAAGAATAGAGTGTTAGATTAAGAACAGAGAACCTTTTGGGTACAAGAATTTTCGAACAGCAGCCAACCAGATAAAACTATAAAATTAGATGGTCCTGTCCAAAGGAGCTACGTGGATTGGATGTTGATATCGATGCCCTGTCATCTGGTATCTATTGTATGGATATAATGTTGAGTACGATCTCCCATAAGGTGCAGAGAGCGAAGCCTTCAGGGTTCTTAGAAGTAAAAATGGATTTTGTATTTATGGTGAATAGTCTTACCCAGCGTACTCTGTGACTTTGTTACATGAGAGTCATCTTTTTGCATGAGGACATGCAAATAGGTAAGTTGTGGGCTAATGTGGGGTCACGAAAAAGGTATAATTCCTTCATTATTTCCTTGTTAATTATTAGATTTTTAGCCAATATTGTCCTTAACTGGTAATAATTCAAGAGAAAAGAGTGATAAAAGCAAGTTGAGAATGATATAGTTAATATAGATTTTTCTGATATCGAAAAGGTTATAACTTGGGTAAATAGTTATGCAGATCAGCCTAAATGAATGATTGTTGTTCCTTAAGATATATGAGTAGATGTTGATTAAGCCAATGATGTATTAATAGCAGTTACAACTCAATGTACAGGACACGGTTGGAAAATGAAGGCAACAGGAAACTAAATGATACTATATGGATATTTTATGGTTGAAGGAGCAATCGTGAGAATATTTCGATTCTTAGGATAGCTCTACATTCGTTATCAAGATGTACTATATAAGACAGTAAAATAAGAGACAAATGTTGTTCGATTATTTTCAATGTTCCGATTTATTATTTTACTATATGTCACAGATCACAATCTAGGTTAAACCTTTTTGGGTTATGCTATAAAAAAATTTGAGTAATGAGGTTGAATGAGATTTCATCTTAGTCTTTTAGATTGACCTTGTTTAGGCAGTACTTCTGGGGACCGTGGTCCCAGTCACCAAAGGTTTCATTGTCTACTATGTATTATGGAGTTGAATTACCTTTCTGTAATTTGCATTAGTTGTAAAATCTTTTATTTACTCTTGCATTTTCCATGAGTAGTCGATTGAATTCTGCATCTTAAATGTTGTTGAGTGTTTTTTGAAATTTTTTGATTAAATAATATTACTTAGATGTAGGCGTGAATGTATGAATTTGCAAGTTACTTTCGAATTACGAATTTTCTAGTAATTGTGTGATTCATTTTTTTTCCCTCATGCATTGGATTTACTGAGAATTAGATCAAGATAGATTGAGATCCAGAATATTTCTTTTACTAGAATTGTAATTACAGGAGTTATTGTGTGTTGTTATCATTTCTGCAACGGTAATGATTTTACGCACTTTGTCATAGCCTAAAACTTTATGATTGCATATAATTTTCCGATAGCCTTGAAATAGCATAAGAATCCCAGGTTGATCAAATAAATGAGATACATTTAAGATTTTTTTTCAAAGAGTCATATTAGTGCCCAACAAGTACCATTTTCCATTTAACTCAACCTTCCCTCCCTTAGGAAGAAATGGTCCCCATTGTGTCAAGTTCTCTCAGAATTTTTTGTTGAATATGAGCCAATGAATAGAACAGCTTGTTGGCATTATGGCTGATGTGTTGTCCTTGATGTCAACCTCATGGTTTTTTTACACATTCTTGTCACATTATGATTGAGTGCAAAACTGATGTGCCTAGTTATATCTTGAAAGGAGAATGTGCTTAATGATAGTAAAGGTGTTGCAAGAGTCTTAATGGTTGTGGAGGAGCTACAGTGATTTTTTGAAATGTTGTAGGTAATTAAAATATTTTTAGAGGTGATTCAGAGATGGGGAAGTGTACTGCAAGCTCATTCATATGTTGCATTTAAAGTAGATTAAAAAATGTGAATTTTGTGAACTTAACACTACTTCTGTGAGAGAAAGTCATGTACATATGCAAAAATCAAGAATAAGAATCGCATACTGATCCAGGTGGCTCTAGAGACACTCAGAGGTCAAAGAGGGCTTATAATAGCTCAAATTAAAAGTGGTCATATTTTTCTCAAACCGGGTCTATATCGAAGTGCTCATCACCCTCATTCCAACAGTGTGAATGACACTCTATTCTGAGCTCAAATGAAGGGGATAGGGTTGGTAAATGTTTTGGTAAAAGAGGGCCTGTGGGCTAGGATTAATGATCCTACAAATTGGCTAAGTTTGAGGCATGGAAATTATTTCCCGAAATTGGTTGAATTTGTCAAACACCTAATTTGTCTAATATCCCTTAATTTCAGCAAAAATTAAAATATGTAGTTGTTTTAAGAAGAAAAAAATATATAATTATGGGGGGGCAGGCTACCACCCCAACAAACCCCACTCTGCATACCATATATATTTCAAATATGCGATGGTGAGTGGTTAAGCCCCGCTACCACTGGAGCTCACCATACATTATAATATTAAAAATTGAGAATGGTTGGGGGACAGGCCACCCCCGACGGACCCGCCAACCCCTAGTGGAACATAAACCATACATATAATGATTACCGACAGGAATGTTACCAGTATTAATCAATGACATGTCACAATATATAAATGGGTGTTGAATTTGTAAATCATTTCCACTTTATATAAAACAAATTGTCGAGTTAGGGAGGCGGGGGATTCGAACCTCGACCTCCACTGACCTAGCCAGCTCCGTCACCAATGAGCTCATGGCTCATTCTTTGGTGGCTCCACCAGAGAAATTTATTTAAACCTTACACTGTCATTTTCATGGGGCATAGCGAGGCACAATGGATGAGGAGCGGACAGGGGGCGGAACCACGATCCGAGCTGAGGGCGGAACCTTGCCCAGGGAATATTGAGGGGTATCAAAAGATTCCTTGGGAGTAGAAGGTGACTTTGTCATTTTTTGATGAATGGATAGTCATCTTTGCACGATTTTACCCCAGGAATTCAGTGGTGATATTAGTTTCAGTAACTGGGATCTCCATTTTTCGTCCATCTTCATAAGTGGAGGTATATGATGCAATTATGTTATGCTTCCTTTTGTTATTACTGAGATGATGTATTATTCTTGAGATCCATGTTTAACACTATGTTGAGGGATGCTTCTTGTCACATTATTGTGAGATTGTATTAGCTTTTCATATTGACAGAAAGCCAATTTTGAGTGAGAGATCTTGTAGGGATAATCTCTCATGGAGAGAGAAGCCACTTTTTTTTGAAGCTATATGTCCTTGTTATGACAAATAATATGCTATGTACATCATCATCATTTACAACTTTATATAAATCAGCATCCACTCTCTTCACATCAAGCCTGGAGACGTAACCCAGACTGGGTGAACTCCATTATCAAATGTGTCATGTTTTTTATTTGATGATCCTTGATATGTTTCCTCTTGTTTAAGAATTCACGTGTGGTTTTTTTATGCTCTTTTAAATGAAATTATATTAACATCACATAAGTAAAATATCTTGGATAAATCTGGTAGTTGAACGAACACAGATCATGTTTGGTATCAAAGTAGTATTCTCGCTGATGTCAATTATGAGTGTGAACAATTGAACGTGAAATAATGGAGTATGACAAAGAAATGTACGTGGCCTTCCTTAGGATGTCCAAAATGGTGGACATAATGTATGAATCTTATGAGAAGAGAATAGAGGAATGGGAGAAAGAAGGAGAAGAGAATGATGCTCCATCCACACCTTCCAATGAAAATGCATCTTCTTCATCATCTTCTCATCATTTGAATGAGGATATCAACCAAGTAGAGAATTTTGAATTGAAGAGGCTTCTACAAGAAGAAAAAGAGGAGAATCAAAGATTGCAGCTTCAGTTGTGAGCCACGGAAGAGGCATTGGAAGAATTGAAGTGCAACAACTAGAGCCTTCAAGTAGAGGATGTTGAATTAAGGAGGCTCCTACAAGAAGAGAAAGAGGATAAGAAGAGATTGTAACTTCAGTTACGAAACATGAAAGAGGCCTTGGATGAGTTGAAGTGCAAAAAAGGCTTAGAGAATCCCTTATCACCTGTTTTAGAATCGATAGTTGAGGTAACAATGTTGATCGATCTTTAGTTTCATCTTCACATGATGTTATTTCTGTTGGAAATGTGGAGGTACCCATTATACAAACTGGCATGATATTCCTTACCAAGATGGGGTACAAAGGAGGAGGACTTGGTGTTAATAGCCAAGGCATGAATTGGCCATTGGAGGTCGTGCAAAGACCTCGATTTACAGGTTTCGGATATAATGAAGGAGAATGCTCAAAAGTATCAAAATTTTCTGATACATTGTTGAAACTGTCGAGGAAAGAGAATGATTGGAACATTTCACAATCATCCCATGATAGTTCACATTGCAGAGAAAGAGTTGAGGCAAGCTCTCATTGCCATAATTGCATCAGAGACACCCAGGAAAGATATAAAAAATCTCAGTATTCTAGAGTTCATTTTTATTACAAGTACATTGTTAATAATGAATGAAAATCATGGCATCTAAAGCTTTGTATTTTTTGTGGTTTACATAACCATGTGGTTGTTGAGTACTGGAAGAGAATGGCAACATGAAAGAGTATGAGGCATGGAAGGCCTTCTCCACGTCAAGAAAAGATTCGTGTTAAGCAGGTATGGAGGAAAAAGACTTATTGCAGACATTGTGATAGAGGTGGTCATCAATGTTGTGTAACCAACTCCAAAAATAGAAGAAAAGAGATATCAATGCTTAGAAATAAGCCACTTGAGGGGGAAACTCTGGGTCACATTACATAAATGAACAATTCTTAGATGATACAATTTAAAACCTTTCTATATATAAGAGTCCATGGGGCCATAATGTAATCCTAGTGGGGCCACAATGTAATCCTACTACCTGCACAATAATAATTTAAGGGCAATAATAATAACAATATGGGGGTTATAAGGGTACAATAATAACAATAAGGGGTTACAATTAACAACAATAAGGGACTATACTAGTAATACATACTCCACATGCCCTCTTCTTCAAGTGTTGTCCTCAACGCTTGAGTAGCTCCGGGTGCTTCTGTATAAAATTCTCATCCTCCCATGTAGAATCTTCAGTGGGTAAGTTCTTCCACTTGATGAGATACTCTAAAATTGATCGATTCCGTAGATGTCGAGTTCTTGTTTCCATGACTGCTTCAGGTTCCAATATGATTTTTCCTTCCTCATCAAGTTCTGGAAATATTGTTTGAATCGGAATATTTTCACCTATAACCTTCTTTAAGCATGAAACATGGAAAACTGGATGTACTCGCGAAGAAGCAGGAAGCTCCAATTTGTATGCCATAGTACCAATCTTTTGCAACACCTTGTAAGGACCATAGTACTTTGGCGATAATTTATTATCCTTCTTAGCATGCTTGAGGGACATTTGTTTATATGGTTGTAGCCGTAAAAATACCCAATCTCCTATATCAAAACTTCTCTCGCTGCGATGTTGATTTGCCTGTTGTTTCATTCGCTTTTGTGCCAAATTCAGGCTATCCTTTAAGAGTTGGAGAACCTCTTGCTGATGCTCGACGTGATCTTTCACTGCTTGAACCTTCAGATTTTCCCAAAAAGATGATGTGATCGATGGTGGATGATATCCATAAAGTGCCATAAATGGGGTCATTTTTGCTGCAGTATGGAAGGAAGTGTTATACCACCATTCAGCGAGAGGTAACCACTTGACCCATTGTGTTTGTTTATCAGATACAAAACAACGAAGATATCCTTCCAAACATTTATTTACTATCTCTATTTCACCATCAGATTGAGGATGATAAGATGAGCTATGAGTTAATTGAGTACCCAAACAAGAAAATAACTCCGTCCAAAAATTTCCCGTAAAAATGGGATCTCTGTCGCTCACAATAACCCTTGGGCTTCCATGTAGCTTTTGAATTCTATCCACAAATGTAGTAGCAATTGTACTTGCTTTAAATGGATGAGATAATGCAAAAAAGTGTGCATACTTGGTAAGTCTATCAACTACCACCATGATGACATTCTTGCCTTCGGACTTCGGTAAACCCGTGATAAAATCCATTGAAATCTCCTCCCAACGTTGACTTGGAATGGATAAAGGTTGTAGAAGTCCCGGGGTCTTAATTGTCTCCACTTTATTCTGCTGGCAAACCAAACATTTCGCCACAAACTTTTGAATATCAGATTTAAGGCCATCCCCAAAAAAATTCTTTCTTCACCCTGTGGTAAGTTTTTAAAAATCCTGAGTGTCCTCCTAAAGGAGAAGTGTGCAATTCCAGAAGAATATTTTGTTTTAGTTGGGAATTCTTACAAAGATATAAGCGATCTTTGTACCATAAGGAATCATTTTTCCAACTAAATGCATCAGATGTACTAGGATCTTGCTGCAACTTTTGAATGAGTGTCCATACATCTTTGTCCTTCTTCCATTCATCTCTTGCTTCGGTTATCCAATCTGGTTGGATAATAGAAATGGCACAAAGCAATGCTTCCACCTCTTCATTCTTTCTTGAGAGTGCATCCACAACAACATTAAGCTTTCCTTTTTTGTAGATTATTTCAAAGTCATAACCCAACATCTTTGTGACCCATTTTTGCTGCTCTTCTGAAGATAGTCTTTGTTCCAAAAAGTGTTTAAAACTATCATGATCAGTTTTTACCTTGAAGTGTCTTCCCATTAGGTAAGTTCGCCATTTCTTTAGTGCATGTAGTATTGCTAACATTTCCTTCTCATAAATAGGTTTCTGTAAATACTTTCCTTTGATTGGACGACTTTCAAAAGCAAAGGGTCTTCCTTCCTGCATTAAAACTACACCAATTCCATTTCCTGAGGCATCACATTCCACAATAAAGGTTTTTGTGAAGTCTGGTGTAGCTAAGACCGGTGCTAGGCACATTGCCTCTTTAAGACGTTCAAAGGCCTTAGTTGCTTCAGGAGTCCATGGAAATGCATCTTTCTTCAATAATGTTGTTAGAGGTGCTGCTATTCTCCCATAATTCTTAACAAACTTGCGATAATACCCTGTTAACCCGAGAAATCCTCGCAACTGCTTTATGGTTGTGGGGACTTTCCATTCCTCAATGGCTTTAATTTTGTTAGGGTCTACCTTAACACCCTCGTGAGATACAATATGACCCAGATATTCCACCTCTTGTACTCCAAAGAAACATTTGGATGTTTTTGCAAATAATTGTTTCTCCTCCAATAGTTTGAGCACCCTGTCAACATGTTGAACATGATCCTTCCAAGACCTGCTGTAGATTAGTATATCATCAAAAAATACTAGCACAAATTTTCTAAGGAATGGTTTGGAAATGGAATTCATCAACCCTTGAAATGTAGAAGGTGCATTGGTAAGGCCAAAAGGCATGACCAAAAATTCATAATGACCCTCATGAGTTCGAAATGTTGTTTTTGGAATATCTTCAGTCTTCATTCTAATTTGATGATATCCTGAACGAAGATCCAACTTGTAAAATAAATTGCTCCATGTAATTCATCCAATAATTCATCAATCACAGGAATGGGAAATTTGTCTTTAATGGTGAGCTTATTGAGCTCCCTATAATCCGGACACATTCGCCATGATCCATCCTTCTTGTGTACCAATATTACAGGAGCAGAGAAAGAACTTTGACTAGGTTGAATTATACCCGCCTCTAACATTTCTGCAATCATACGTTCAATTTCGCTCTTTTGGAAGTAAGGATATCTATAAGGCCTGATGTTTGGAGGAACACTTCCTGAATCAAATGAATAGCATGATCATGATCACGAATAGGTGGGAGTCCTTTGGGAGTTTCAAACACCTTGGAATGATTGTCCAAGACTTGTTGGAGATCTGCAGAAATAGATGATTTTGATGTTGGAACTTCTAGTGACCATAATTGTGCAATTACGCCTCGCTGTTCTTTCTTTAGAAGCTTTGTCATGACATTAGAGCTTATTATCCTTCCTGGCTTCCCCGCAATACCCCGTAATTCGACTTCCTTTCCTTCTGAAAAAATTTTCAAGAAAATTTCTTGAAAATTAAAAGCTACCGTCCCCAAAGATTGTAACCATTGTACTCCTAGTACAACATCAACACCTCCTATAGGAATGGAAAGCATTGGACTAGTCAATACATATTCCCCCATGGTTAGCTTGATATTATGGCATTTTCCAGAGCAATTTATAATTCCTCCATTTGCAACCATCACTTGACATTCTGGTGCTGGGTATAGGAAACAATTTAATTCCTTGGCTACCTTACAATGAATAAAATTATGGGTGCCACCTGAATCAATCAACACTATTACCTTTTTCTTCTTGATTTGTCCTTTTATCTTGAGAGTTTGAGGAGTGGTAATTCCTGCCAGTGCATTACACGATATGGTCGGATTCATTTCTTCCTCTTCTAGGGCTGGTTCCTGGTGTATATCCTCTTATTGTTCATTTTCTTCTTCCTCTTCACAATCTATGTAAAATAATTTCTTCTCAGCACACTTATGACCTTTAGTGTATTTTCTATCACAACTGTAGCAAAGCCCTTTTTCTCTTTTTTTCTTCCAATTATTGTGGTGTCAACCTTGTAGGTTGTGGAAATCTAGGCGTAGCAACACTTCCTTCTTTATAGAAGTGAGTGGTAGGCTTCCTTGTCGCCATAATTTTACATTCAACTTTTCTTGCCAACCCGAATGCCTTCTCCAATGAATCAGGTTCCAAAACGCGAACTTCATGTTGGATGTTATCCTTTAAAGTGCCTAGGAAGAGATCAATCCTGTGTTCCTCTGTAAGATCAGTTACCCTTATATTCAATTTTTGGAAGTCCTCAATGTGCTGCCCCACTAAACCCTTTTGTTTGAGATTTATCAATTGGGTAAAGAAGGTGTTGCTCTTTGTATCCTCATAATGTGCTATCATTTCCTCCGTAAAAGTTGACCAAGTGACAATTTTTTTACGGGAACAAAGCCATCGATACCATACAAATGTATTTTGTTCTAAATGTAAAGTTGCAATGCGTACCTTTTGTGTGTTTTGCACGTTATGGAGATCAAAATATTGCTCCACCTGTAGTATCCATGTTACAGGATCCTTTCCATCAAACTTCCTCATATCCATTTTTGGAATATGGTGGTTCTTCCCGCCAACATTAGAGTTTATGAAATCACGATTAACATTTATTTTTTCTCATCATGAGGTTCTTCTACTATCTTTTCACCATTAGGAAACATTTCTTGTATCAACTTGGTCAAACCTTCGATGTCTGCTTTTAGATCATTCTTCATGTTTTTCATGTTTTTTTCCATGTTGTCTTTCATTTCATCCATCTTAGCTTCCATGCCATCTTCCATGCCATCCATCTTAGCTTCCACGCCTTTCTTCAAAACTTCCATTTCATTTTTTGTTGCTCTTTGCGAGAGTGAAATTTGTTGCACTTGCTCTTGTAATTTTGATAGATCATGTTGCAATTCTTCATCTTCATGAGTCATAGTAGAGCCTTCTGAAGGCTTAATGGGTGCTGAATTATTTTTATGGGGCATCTTTTAGAACCCAATACTGATATCTATTCTACAATATGCCCTTGGAATCAATTAAAATTGATTCTTCAAAGACTTAGCAATTCCTAAAAAATACACACCGTTTCTTGCTTTTGAGGAGCTCGATATTGAAATTGGATTATCTTTGTTATTGCAGCACTTCAATATTTTAATTTCAGTACCGACGTAGCCCTCTGAAATATCTTTCTAATGCCACAGGTCTGACCTGATTTGGATTCTCCAAGACAAAGTTGTGTCCAATCTCCCACAATGACCTAATTATGGACTGGTTCAGTAGAGCGAATTTGTATGAATTGCCACGTGTCACTGTTTCATCCTTCAGCTCTGAAATTGATATCCAAGAAACTACAGTCCGTGTACTTGTAACCTCTTTTGCTATGATCTACTACGATGCTCAGAGAGAGTTATGAATATTTTCCCACAATCACCTCTTTGAGATGCAATTCGGGAACCTAAAAAGCACTACTCCTTCCACATCATATCCCTAAAAATATTGTGAACCAAGATCTGAAATTTTTGATTTAGGTTTCCTCAAAATTTTGGCTTCACACCCTAAAAATTTTAGCTTCTGAAACTTCGTAGAAAAAAAGTTATAGCGAAAATTCCACGATGACCTGTTTGGAGCAGCGAAACCCTAGAATCCAAAGCTCTGATACCAAATGTTGTGTAACCAGCTCCAAAAATAGAAGAAAAGAGATATCAACGCCTTATAAATAAGACACTTCGAGGGGGAAACCTCCAATACATTACATAAATGAACAATTCTTGGATGATACAATTTACAAAACCTCCTTTCTATATATAGGAGTCCATGGGGCCATAATGTAATCCTAGTGGGCCACAATGTAATCCTAGCCGACCTAACAATAATAATTTAAGGGCACAATAATAGCAAAATGGGGGTTACAAGGATACAATAATAACAATAAGTGGGTTACACTAACAACAACAAGGGACTATACTAGTAATATAGGGACCTAACAATCAAAGGGCCACGTGTTGGAGGCTCCATCCAGAGAAACATCTTAAGGACAAATTTCTAGTGTAGAAACTAGCTGAAAAAGTTATTCAACAAAAAAATCCATCACATTCATGGTGGTCTTCTTTATTAAGAAAAATATGGTTTTTCTAGAATTGGTTAACATGTCATGGCCTAGTTTTTGTAAATCATGTGTTGCAACAAAAATATAAAATCGATGATCTATTTTCCATCTCTTGTTAAGAAATGATGATGTTTTGGCCTTGTATTGATAGCTAGGGTATTGTTTCCATTATGATGTAAACATGACCACAGAGTATGTGTTATAAAATCGTGGCAAGTATGGGATGCTTGGGTCATAATTTTTCATGTAGTTGAGCATGTAATTTTAAAATTTGTACTACATGTTTGCAGAGGCTGCAGGCGTCGGCTCATCTCTTATGGCTCCGAAGAACATAGGTGAAGGAGAAGGAAGGGTGACTTGTCATGACACTTGTGGTATAGAAAATTTACACGATAGTTTCATATTATGTTGTTTCTTTTGCAGGACCAAAATCTCCTTAGTTGGGAGGAATTATCCAGGTGGCTCCAGAGACACTCAGAGGTCAAAGAGGGCTTATAATAGCTCAAAATTAAATTGGTGAGATTTCTCTCAAACTAGGTACACATCAAAGTGCTTGACATCTTGATTCTGATGGTGTGAATGACACTCCAATCTGAGCTCGTATGAAGGAGATAGGGCTGGTCAAATTTTTGGTCAAAGAAGGCATGTGGGCCAAGATTAATGATCCTACAATTGACCAAGTCCGAGGCATGGAACTTGGCTCCTGAAAGTGGGTGAATTTTTCGAACCCCTAATTTTTCTAATATCCCTTAATTTCGAAAAAAATTAAAATATGTAGTTTTTTTTTAAATAAAAAAAATATAATTATGGGGGGCTGGGCTATCACCCCCGCTCCGCATAACATATATATTTCAAATATGTGGTGGCGAGTGGTCAAACACCACCACCACCAAAGCTCACCATATATTATAATATTATAAACTAAGAATGGTTGGGGGGTGGGCCACCCCCCACCCACAGCGTACCTACCAACCCCCTGTGGAACATACCCCATATATACAATGAATATTGGCGAGAACGTTACCGATATTAACCAATCACATGTCACAATATAGAATTGCACACTGGCTTTGTAAAATGTTACCAATTTATATAAACACTTTTCCGAGCTAGGGAGGCGGCAGATTCGAACCCCGACCTCCAGCAACCTAGTCGGCTCCGCCACCAATGAGCATGTGGCTCGTTCTTTGGTGGCTCTGCCAAAGAAATTTATTTAAATATTTCAATATCATTTGTACGGGGCAGAACAAGGCACAGTGGACGAGGAGAAGATAGAGGGTGAAACCACGATTCAAGCTAAGGGCGGAACCTTGACCACGAAATATTTAGGGGTATCAAAATATTCCTTAAGGAGGAGAAGGTGAATCTGTCGGAATTTGACGAATGGATAGTCATTTTTGCATGATTTTGTGTCAAGAATTAAGTGGCAGCGTTAGTTTCAGCAGCTAGGCTCTCCATTTTTCGGCCATCTTTAGAAGTGGATAGATATGATGCAATTATGTTATGCTTCCTTTTGTTATTTCTGAGATGATGTATCATTCTTAAGATCCCTGATTGACACTATGTTGAGGGATGCTTGTTGCCACATTATTTTTAGATTGTATTATATTTTCATACTGAAGGAAAGCTCATTTTGAGTGAGAGTTCCAATAGGGAGAACATCTCGTGGAGAGAGAAGCCACTCTTGTTTGAAGGTATATTTCCTTGTTATGACAAATAATATGTTATGTACATCAACATCATTTACAGCATTATATTAAGTGGCCTCCACTCTCTTGACACTGGGCCTAGAGATGTAACCCACACTCAGCGAACTCCATTATCAAATGTGTTTTGTTCTTGATTTGTTGATCGTCGATATGTTTCCTATTGTTTAAGCATGCACATGTGGATTTTTTATTCTCTTTTAAATAAAATTCTAAAAACATCACATAAGTAAAAGATTTTGGATAATTCTAGCAGCTGAAGGAACCTGGATCACATACACAACCCTATGCATGCAAAAAAATGAGCATTTCCCATGGTAATCTCCCAATATTTTGAGTCGAAAACATATATTTGATCCCGATAAAAATTACCATCAACAAACCCAAGGGATTTTCTTGTGGTATTGGCAAGAAAAAATGTTTATAAAAGGACAATGAGATTGAACAATAGTGTGTGCATTCATAGTGTTGATTGTGATTTGTTTCAAACAAGTGTGCACCGGGACACAAGGAAGAGGCCCAAATCTGAGAGATCTGATGGAGATTTTATATAAATAATATTGTTTGGTATGACCTCTAATGTATGAGTTAACTTTCTCTCGGGAGTAAATCTAATGGTTTGATTTATGTAAAATCATTTTTTCTGTAGTGATCTAATTATGAAAATTGATATGTATTTATAAACTTGAGGTTTTTATGAAATGTGTAAGTAAAATTTTATGTCTTTTAGGAAATAATTCATTTTTCAAAAGTAGATAATATAATGGTTTTTAACTTGGTTTTCAACATAGAAATAGAGACTATAATACCATCTACAGTAACACAAGACAAAAAAATGATCAAGGAGTTCATCCCTCTTGGGCTACATCTCCTCATCCAACTTCCAATGTTGGGCCTCATTCATTAAGTGCTCAAATATGAGATTACATGGATTTACAATGCTCAGAATTGAAAATAATGTCTCCAATGGCTCCATAATAGAAAAAACCCCAATTTGAGCTCTTTTTGGGCTCAATTTGGTCAAAAACTGAATAATTTATGCTATATAGAGGTTTTTCTACTAACTACTCTACAAAATGCACTGACCTGCTGATAGTTCAACGAATCTATCTTTTCCACAACTGCCAAGCAAAAAAAATTCCCGATGCTGGTGAGATTCATGCTCATTTGGGTGAAAATTCTTGCCTCTTTTAAATTCCCAATCACCCCTATGAGTAGTAAAAATTGGGCCACATGTCCCAAATTCTCGTCATTGTCATAACTCTACACTGGCCCATTATAACCCCACATCTGAACTGAAGGTTAGGTTTCGTGGTTCCAGGGTTTTCTTGACCTATGTCGAACTGTGGTTGGGTGATGTGCTTCCAGGGGTCTATCAACCCCACATTTAATAGTGGTAAGATGTCATGTTACCGAGGATTTGGGCCAGGTTTAAGCTCGAGCCCTCAACTCCCCTTCCTGCGATATCGTGGGTGTGGGGTGACCGGGGACTAAGGCTTAACCCTTGCCACATCCCCCATATAAGAACTACTGAAACCTTAAATATAACATTGTAACTATTGTGGTAAAGCCCCAACGGTAGCGTAATTGTAACATGTTGCATTGCCACTCCATAGGTCTCGTGTTTGACTCACCCAAAGGCTCATTCAGCCATAAAAAAAAATTAAATGACCATTAGGGAGCCATGTGGCTGCCCACCATTGTCCCACATGGCTCCCATCGATTGGGCCAAAAAACCACTAATTATGGTTTTTGAGCTTCTGTGGTTATTGTTTATTGCATAAATTTCCGGAATATCCACAGTATTAAGAAATAATTGTCGATGTTTGGAATCCCAACGGGGACCCATCTTTAGGAAAATATTTTGAATGAATAATTAAAGAAGGGTAGAAGGTCAGGGTTAATATAGTGATAAGGAATTGGAGGTCTCCTTCCCTTCTTTCAATCTTAATTCGAGATTTTTCCTGATAACAGATATCATCCCAAGAATCCCCTTTGTGTAGGGATATAATTATGGTTTTTAGGCTTCTGTGGTTATCATTTATTGCAGAAATTTCCTTATCACTATATTAACCCTGACTTTCTGCCCTTCTGTCATTCTTCATTCAAAATCTTGTCCTGAATAGGGGTCCCTGTTAGGATTCGAAACGTCAACCATTGTTTCTTAACATTGTGGATAATCTAGAAATTTCTGCAATAAACCACTAATTCGACCAATCAAAACACAGCAGATTCAAACCAATATAGAGAGGCCACTTGGCAGCCTGCCATTGGCCCGAGAGACCAAGTCACATGTTAACTAGGTTTCTTGGGCTAATGGCAAACTGCGAACTGGCTTGTCCGTATTGGTTCGAATATATTGTGTTTTGATTGGTCAAATTGGCAGTTTGTTGGCCTAATGGATGTGAGCCACATCAGCCAATGGTGGGAATCCACGTGGCATCCCAACGGTCATCTAAAATTTTGTTATGGTCGAATGAGGTTGCGAGAGAGTCGAACACAAGACTAGTGGAGTGGCAATGCAATGTGTTATTGTTACGCTATCGGTGGGACTTAACCACTATAGTTCCAAGGTTTTATTTACAATTTTAGTAGTTCATATATGGGGGAGGGGATCGAGGTTAAGCCCTGGCCCCCGGTCACCCACGCCCACAAGACCACAGGTAGGGGAGTCGAGGGCTCAAGCTTAACCCCAACCCAAAGCCTCAGTAACTGACACCTTACCACGGTTCGGTGTGGGGTTGGTATACCCTCGATCACACATCACCCAACCACAGTTCAGCGTGGGTCAAGAAAGCCCCAGAACCATAGAACCTAACCTGTAGTTTGGACATGGGGTTATAATGGGTCAGTGTAGAGTTATGACAACATCGAGAATTGGGGAAATGTGGCCCAATTTTTCCCACTCACGGGGGTCATTGTGCATTTAAAAAAGGCAATAATTTGCACCCAAATCAATGCAAATCTCATAAACGCCGAGCGAAATTTTCACTTCATGGTTCCATAAAAGGTGGATTTGTAGAATTTTTAGCAGGTTAGTGCAGTTTGTAGAGCAGTTAGCATAAAAAATTCTCTAGAGCATAACTTCTTCAGTTTTTTACCAAATTGAGCCCAACAAGAGCCTAGATTGGGGTTTTTGACTATTTTGGAGCCATTGGAGACATTATTTTTTCAATATGAGCACTTTAAATCCATGTAATCATATATTTTAGCATTTAATGAAAGAGGCCCAACATTGAAAACTGGACCATGAGATGTAGCCTAGGAGTGTGAACTCCTTCATCATTTTTTTGTCTTGTGTTACTTTATATGGTATTATTGTCTTTGATTTTATGCTGCGAATGAGTTAAAAACAATTATCTTATGTGCTTTTGAAAATTGACTAATCTCCTAAAAGACATAAAATTTTACTTGCACATTTCATCAAACCCTCAAGTTTATAAATACAGATCAATCTAGTAACAGATCTTTGGTTTTTTTTAAGGTTAATTTTGTTGCAAGTGTTTTCTGATGCTTACAAGGTTGAAGCTCAAAACAAGAGAAGGAAATATTGTGGGAACAAGTCCTCAAGCTATTTCAAGGAGAGAACATTTACCTCAAGTTTCACCTCAAGTGTCACCCAAAGCCTCGTCAGTCACGACACATGAAGGAGGCCCTGACACTATGTCTGAAGATGAGAAGACTTTCAAAAAAGCATTCTTTGAAATGAATGAAATGTTGGAATTCCTTTATGAGGAAAGGAACTCAAGGTTGCAAGGAGAGAGCTCAAATCCTCCAGGAGGAAATGGAGAAAATGGTGACAAACCACCACCTCTACCTCCACCTTGATCTTCACCCTCATCTTCTTCTACCTCAACCCCTTCACAAACACCTCCACATTCTCCAAAGGGACATAGTAAAACTACTTTGTTAAAACATGACATAAATTTTGAATTTCCTATGTATAATGGAGAGGTAAATGCTGAGAAATTCGATAATTGGCTTTGTCATCTTGAAGTGTAATGCAGGATGCAACGGATCAAAGATGATGATACCAAGAATCAGATTTCTTCTCTAAGGTTGGAAATTGCAACACTCATGTCGTGGGTGGCCAAAAATCAAGAAGATCTCAAGAAAATAGGTAATATTATAACTTCTTGGAATGATTTTGTAGTTGCACTAAGAAGACAATTTTATCCATTAGCCTACATGTAAAAGGATATAATGGATTGGCAAAACTCTAGGCAAGCTAAGGGTTAGAGTGTGCAAAGTTATACCCAAGAGTTTAGAAGAAGATATTTGATTTTTGGTGTAGATTTATCCTCTCAAGACACTCCACACAAATATATTGGAGGTTTACATAGTTACTTGTGGCACACAATTCTCATGTTAACCCTACAAATCTAGACAAATTTTGTGTACATGCAACTCATTTAGAAGCAAGAGGCAATAATGTTCCCAATAGTATAGAAAGAAGTCATTCAAGAGTGGAGACAAAGGAAATGGTAAATTTAAATGCAAGGGGAAAAAGAATGCTTCCATCAAGAAAGAGGGAGGAAATCTCACATGTAAACATTGAGTAAGGCCATGATGAAGACCATTGTTGGAAACTTCATCCTGAGATGAGACCCAAAAATTTTAACAACAAAGGAAAGGAAAATATTGTTGCAACTACATAACATGATTTAGGATCTGATTCCGGAGATGAAACAAATATCACAGCCATGGGATTGAAAGGTAAGGGCTCTATTGCAAGTATTATTTCTTCTAGTAACCTCAATGAAACTCAAAATGATAAAGAAATAATAGATATTTTCCATATTAGAGTCATCTAAAAAAATAACAAAATAGACACTTTGTTTGATAGTGGATCACAAGCCAACCTTATTTTAGAAACCTTTGTCAAGGAACTGAATTTGGAAACCATTCCTCATCCTAAACCTTATCCTTTGTGTTGGTTATGTGACAATGCAAAATTGCAAGTGACAATAAAATGTGAATTGAAATTCACCATCACTGCAAACTTCATTGATGAGGTAGAACATGATGTAGTTCCACTTGACATATGTGGTATTTTTTTGGGAAGCCCATATATTTATGATAGAAAAGACATATTTCATCGCTATGAGAATAAGTATCATTTGTTTAAACATGGGACTGAGTATATTGTTAGAGCACATCGCAAGAAATTAAATTTATCTCTTGTGAATGTTGGACAAATGAAGAGGCTTGTTAATTATAGCAAGTATTTTGTACGCTTTTTTATCAAACCCAAAAATGATGTTGAGAATAAAGCCTTCCAAGGATGTGATGAAAGGTTAAAATTTGATTTGATTGAGGTTATTAAGAGGTCCTATGATGAGATGTTTCAAGAACCTAAAGGATTTCCTCCTAAAAGAGGAATCAAACATGAGATCCAATTGCAGCAATATTGTCTTCTTCCAAACATTGAAATTTACAGGATGTTGGTCATGGAGAATGCATAAATCAAGAAACAAATCCAAGAGTTGTTTGATAAAGGGGTCATCAGACCAAGCACATCGCCATGTCAGGCACGTATTGTTTTAGTGCCAAAGAAGAATGGAACATGGCACATGTGTGTGGATTTTAGAGCCTTGAACAAAATCATGATAAAGAATTGTTACCCTCTTCCTCGAATTGATGATTTACTTGATAAATTGAAAGATGTTGTTTATTTCACTAAGTTGTACTTAAGGAGTGGCTATCATTAGATTAGGATTGCAGAAGGAGACATTTAGAATGCAGATCTCAAGGCAAAGCAAGGTTTGTTTGAGTGGTTGGTTATGCCATTTGGGCTTTGTAATTTTCTTTCTGCATTCATGAGGGTTATGAATGATGTTGTAAGGCCTTTTCTTGATGATTTTTTTATAGTATACTTAGATGACATACTGATTTTCAGCAAGTCTCATGAAGAGCACGTCAAACATGTTAGGAAAGTTCTACATGTCTTAAAGAAAGAAAATTTGTTTTTAAATGTCTAAATGTGAATTTGGGATAAATTCTTTACTATACTTGGGTCATATTTTTGGAGGGGGTGAGTTGAAGATAGATCCCTCAAAGGTTGAATTCATTTTGAATTGGCCAAAACCCAAGACTGTAACAGATATTAGAAGCTTCTTGGGAGCATACCAATATTTGAGAAAGTTCATTTCTAACTTTTGTTCCATTAAAGCTCCATTACATGCATTGCATTAGAGGAAATTTTAGCCTAAAAGTGGCCTCCTAAGGAAAAATAATAAAATAAGAGATGAATTTTGGAGGGAAAAGAGGAAACCTACTTTTTTTAATTGTATTTTTGACTTATCTCCTTATAGGTGCACTCAAATTTCAAGTTTGGACACTCATTGGATGTGAAATTGAATTCCAAATCCAATTATTACCCATTGTGCATACTTTTGAGAAGACCCGCATCGATAAAAATTGAAGATACATTAAAAAAATGTGTTGAACACGCTTTTTTAATGTATCTTCAATTTTTATCTATGTGGGTCTTCTCAAAAGTATGCATAATGGATACTTGTTGGATGTAGAATTTAATTCCGCATACAACAAGTGTTTACACTTGAAATTTGAGTAAACACATAAGGAGATAAGCCAAAAATACAATTAAAAAAAGTAATTTTTCTTTTTTTCCCACCAAAATATTTATGTGTTCCTCTTTTTAAATTTAAATGATTTTGATTGGTTTACATATTATGACATGGAAATTACATGAAATTTTCATGAACACTTTTAGGATAAAATTTCCTCTAATGACAAGTGTGAAATGGGTTTTTTAGTGGGGAGGCAAACAACAGAAATAATTCAATGCATTGAAAGAAATAATCAGTACAACTCTAGTGCTTGCACTTCCAGATTTGAGACAATCATTTGAGATACAAACCGATGCAAGTGACTATGCAATGGGAGCAGTCTTAATTCAACATGGTAAGCCCATCTGTTTTTATTCTGAAACTTTTAATGTTGCAATTATTAACTATCCTACATGTGACAAAGAATTGTTTTCTTTGGTTCAAAGTGTGAAAAAATGGAAACATTACTTGATGGGTAAGGAAATTATAATTCACACTAGACATCAACCACTGCAATTCTTGCAATCACAAACTAAGCTACAACAAGCAAGGCACTTTAGATGGATGGGTTTCTTACAACAATTACACTTGGTGATAAGCTATAAGAAAGGTATCTATAACAAACTTGTTGATATGCTATCTAAGCCAATTATTATTGTATCCATTATTCTTAAGAATAATTCTATCATGCATGAAAGCTATATTGAGCAATATTCTTTAGATGAGGATTTTAAGGATGTATATGCAACTTTGTGTCAAGGTAAGCAAGTAAAGTTAGATTATCTGATGTTATTTATGTGATGTCAGTAAGCCTAGCAATAGAAAGTTGGGATTGTATACTCCACTTCATCTTCCTCCTTGTTCTTGGGAAAGTGTTTCTATGGATTTTGTCGGAGGTCTACCTATGTCTAGGAAAGGTCATGATTATCTTTATGTAGTTGTGGATCGTTTCAATAAAATGTGTATTTTGATGACTTATAAGAAGCAGGTTATAGCTGAACAGACTGTACACATGTTATTTCAAAATGTATGGGTGCATTTTGGGTTTCCCACATCCATTATTTCTGATCGATATTCTCGATATTTTGGAAAATTTTGGTCAAGCTTATGGGGACTCATGTACACCAAATTGAAAAAGAGCACAAAATTCCATCCACAAACCAATGGCAAAATAGAAGTGGCGAACAGAATGGTAATACATCTTCTTCGTGGTTATTGCAGCAAGAATCCTAAATTGTGGGATTAACATTTGCACTACATTTAGCATGCTTACAACAAGGCCAAGCATTCATCGACTCAAACATATCCATTTGAGGCATGTTTGGGATACTTAACAAAATATCCTCTAGATTTTATCTTTGGGAAAGATTTTTCTATTGATGTACATAGTGGCATAGATAAGGCTAAGTGATTCATTGAAAAAGTTCAATTGGTGCATTAAATGGTTCAAGAAAATTCGGAAAAGATTCAAGCCAAGTACAATACAAGACATGATAAGCATCGTGTTGATCACGATTTTCAAGTGGGAGATGAAGTCTGTCTTCACATTATCAGGGAAGGACTCCAAGGAGAAGGTAAAAAAACTTAAACCAATTAGATATGGTCCATTCAATATTTTATAAAAGATTGGTAATAATGCCTTCCGGTTAGATTTGCCTCCATATATGCAAATCTATGCAGTTGTTAATGAGCCTCCTTTAATTCAATATCAATGAGACAATGTTAATATTCCTTCAATTGAAGATTTCTCTCCTAAATATTTTGAAGAATTGTAGCAAGACACCATCCTTGACAAGAAAAAAATAACTTCAAAACGAGGGAATGTGCAGTACCTTCGTGTGGGGCTCAAAGGCACAAATCCAAGCAAAGCCAAATGGATTGAGAATGGAAGGGTGAGGAAATTGTAGCTTGATCGCTAGAAGGTAGATCCGGTAGAAATGAGTTCGTAGGATGGAGTATTTTCTACCAAGCCACCTTTGTTTAATGGAATAAAATTTGTATTTTGGAATATTAGAATGAGGTCATATTTGCAATCTGTTAGACCAAATGTGTGGGAAGCCATTGAAACGAGATATGAATATCTGGGATCCATTCCTACAAATGAGTCAGGAAAGAAATAATATGAGAGTAATGTCAAAGAAGCTAATTCCATACTAGGAGGACTTGTAGAATATGAATTCGTGAAAGTAATGTAGCTCAACATCATGAAATAAATGTTGGACAAGCTAGTCAACAACTACGAAGGTGAAACGAAGGTAAAAAGTGCTAAATTAAAGTCTTATAGAATGAAATATGAGTCTCTCAAAATGCATGAAGATGAAATTATTACAAATTTTTTCCTTAGAGTAGACAAAGTTGTAAACACAATGAAGGGTCTCAGTGATAAGATTGAATATGCTATGATTTTTGAAAAGATATTGATATTGCTAACCGCTAAGTTAAATGAAAAATTTTAAGTTATTGAGGAAAAGGGTGATTTGAATATGTTATCTTTAGAAATACTCCATGGAATTATGAAAACCTACAAAATGATAACAAAAAGGGATGCATCATAAATCAGATAAGTTTCCTTCAAAGCTACATGCAAAAGAAAACAAAAGGAAGAGCCTAAATATGTCAACTACATTTCAGATGAAGAAGAGGCAAACTTTGTGAGGAAGTCATGAGTGGGAACCAGAAAATTCAAAGGTAAACTTCCCTTTAAATGTTTTCTTGTGGTAGACTTTGTCACTATGTTGCTAAATGTCCATATAAGGAAAATAAGAAAGAAAAATAAAATAATGTCTCTAAGAATGTCAAAAGGAAATTATCTATAAAGAAAAGTTTGTATTCTAATGAATATAGTGAAGACATGCCAGATGATCAGATAGAATAAATTCAAACTCTTAACACTAGTTATAAAATTATTTTGGGTCTCAAAGATCAGTTGACTAGTGAATTAGATAATTGTGTAACAGATGACTTAATGAATACATTGAAAGAAATTGATAGATTATGGTTTTCAAACTTCTGTGGTTGTCGTTAATTGCAGAATCCGGATTATCCATAGTATCATAAAACAATGGTCGATGTTTTGAATCCCAACAGGGATCCATCTTCAAGACGAGAAATGAATGAAGAATGGAAGAAGGTCACAAAGATCAAGGTATAAATAGTGAAGGATTATGATGATGATAAGAGCCAACAACAGATTTTGTTAATTTATTTTAAAATAAATTTTATTTTATTCTTTATAAAAAAATTAAAATTTTTTATAAATTAATTTTAATTTAAATAATAAATATTTAAAATTTTATTAAAATTATTTATATAATATTACTAATAAATTTCATAATTTAATTTATTTTTTAATTTTTAAAAATTCTAAAAAAAAAATTACAATTTTTTATTTATTATAATTTCTCAAGTGCTACTAAATTAATTTTAATTATAATTTAATAAACCTAATTTAAAATTTTTATTTAGTTTCATAATTTGTATTTAATTTCATAGAATTTTAATTATTTTTTAAAAAGTTTTAATTTTTTTTTAATTTGTTAAAAAAAAAATTAATTTAATGTCTAAAATTTTTATAAATAAACCTTCAGAGTTAGTAATTTTTTTAAATTATTACCTAAAAATATTAACCTAAAATAATATAATCAAATTATTAAACTAAGGGTTAATTAATTAAATAATCAAATTATTAATCATTAAATAATCAAATTATTAATCTAATAATGATTAATAATTTGATTATTTAATTCATTAATCCTTAGATTAATAATTTGATTATACTATTTTAGGTTAATCTTTTTAGATAATAATTTAAAAAATTTAGTAACTCTCAAGGTTTATTTATACAAATTTTAGACATTAAAAAAAAAAAAAAAACTCTTTTAAAAAATAATTAAAATTTTTATGAAATTAAATATAAATTATGAAACTAAATAAAAATTTTAAATTAGGTTTATTATATTATAGTTAAAATTAATTTAGTAGCACTTAAGGAATTATAATAAATAACAAATTGTAAAAATAAAAATTAAAATTAAAAAAAATAAGAATTTTTAAAAAATTAAAAAATAAATTAAATTATGAAATTTATTAGTAATATTATATAAATAATTTTAATAAAATTTTAAATATTTATTATTTAAATTAAAATTAATTTATAAAAAAATTTAAAATTTTTATAAAGAACAAAATAAAATTTATTTTTAAATAAATTAACAAAATCTGTCGTCGGCTCTTCTCATCATCATAATCCTTCACTATTTATACCTTGATCTTTGCGACCTTCTTTCATTCTTCATTCATTTCTCATCTTGAAGAAATTGATAGACTCATGAATATAAAAAAAAGTTATACAAGTTAAAGAAAATAGTATTGTTGAAGAAATAACTCTGTTAAATACTCACCTAGAAGAAGCCAAACAAAAGGAAGAAATTTTGATGAAACAATTTCAAGAGAAAGAAAAGCACTACGAGAGTTTAGAATCAGAAATTGCGATCCTAAGGGAAGAATATGAGAAAAAAAAAAGAATCATTAATATTGGAATCTCAAATGGATAAATACATATGAATCATTATAAAATATTATTAATGAATAGCACTCTCTTTTAATTAAGACAAGCATTGGATATAATCATGAAATTTAAAATCCACAAGAAGATGACAAGGACCTTAATAATACTCATCAAAAGAAAAAGGAATCTGACCACCCACAAAAAGAAAGAAAACAATATTAGATACATGACCAGTTCTTAGGCATAAAAGATGGTTTGACTGTTATTGTTTTACTTGTAACTTGTTTGCGCATAAGGCTTCAAATTGTAGATCTAGGAGATGGAGTAGAGCTAAACAAGCTTCTAATTACATGAGGAACAGAGTGTCACAACTTTTGAAACATAGTCAAATATTGTAGGAAGTCCAGAATGTTCAAGCCATTAAAGCAAGAGAAGAAGATAATTCAAATTTGGAGGAAGAAGTGGCAATAGCCATAGACGTAGGGAAGACAATTCCTACTGCAATCTATTGTATTTAATGCATATTTATAAAAAGGACTACAAAATTAAATGTGAACTGCATAAACTCATGGAAAGTGGATGATGGCAATAGAGGAACTTGATGACTATCGGGTCCACAAGATCAGTTTGTTGAAAGAAGTGCATGATCTCATGGGGAGCTATGCATGTGTGTTAGTTCATTAGATCAATTGTGATGATTAATTAATGTTTTTTTTATGAAGGTGACATATGGTACTAATGTGGCATCTTCTAAAGTGATTTTATTCAAGAAAAACAGGGAAGTATGAGCTCAAGGGGAGCTATGGCTGGTTTCTTTTAAGTAAAAATCAACATTTTATGTTTTACATGCGCTTTTTATTAAGGGCAGTCGTGTATGTGCATTTATTTACCATTATGAAATCGTGTATTATCTCCTACAATTTAAAGTGTTTACATTATCTTTTGAACATGGTATATGTTTTTTTATTAGGCATGTACATAAGACCTCAGGGGGAGCAACACATGAAAGGAGGTTTACTTGTCTACTGGTTCAACTTTAATAATGCTAGATTATTCTTTTGGTGATGTTTTATGATACTAATGCTACATTTGGAAAATCTATTGTGATTAGGATTGGTGATGAAGAGTTGGCACAGGTTTAGGGGGATCATCTTCTATGCTTCCAATGGTTCATTGTTGGCATTATGGATTCCTATTAGAAAAAAAGAAACATGGGCACTAATTATCTGATGTTGGTTTATTATAGATTGTTGATATGATCTATGATGAGTTTATCAGTCTTGTTACATTGTTTCTTCAACACATTGCTTATTGTTGGAAGCTATATATGGTGTTTTCACTATGTCATTGTTGATGTTGGCTGATATTAAATATGTTATTGATCCGTGCTATTCTACTTAATGGCTTGTGATGCTATAGGTATTCTTTGACTTCACATATCATGCTAATGAGTCTCTTGTTTATAGAAAGCAATCAATGTGATATCATATGCCATTGTTTATGAACGTCTTGAATGTTGATCACGCATAAAGGAGATCCCCATATACTTTGATGTTGAAATGAAGAAATAATAATGGTCATGTTCTATCATATATTGTACTTATATTTGTTGATGGATTCCATGTATTGACCATGTATATGTATCATCATTATCCAATATTTGGCGTATTGGTCAAGAAGCAACCCATGTTGTAAACATTTTCAAATTTGGCAATGTATGGGCTATTGAAGATCAAAATCATTTCATGTATGTAACCATGTTTCCTTTGATCATTAATGTAATCTTGGGTTCATAGAGTCATTGGTCGATGATATTCATGCTTAGAGAAGAAGTTTGTACCAATAATTTTTACTTATTTACAACCATGTATTTGCTTCATAAATCCATGTACTTATATTGCATATCTCTAGAAGTTATCATATATGCTCAAGGGGAGCATAGTCTATAATAGCCTCAGGTTAAAATTTCATGTAATAAAGTTATTAAATTCAAAATAACACCAAGGTCATGGGACAGGAATTCCAAGATGAATGTTAGGAATAACATCCTAGCAGGTGTTCACTTCGATTTATTATGGCTAAGGGGAAATTGGAAAAGGATTTTAAAAGGAAAAAAGGAATTATTGGCATTTTATTTATGAAAATAAAGGCAATTAGGAGAAAAGGAAGGTGAAAGGTCACAGGTTTCATGTGAGGAGGAAAATGAAGGAAAATAGAGGAAATTGAAGAAAATAGAGGCCTCAATGATTAAAAAAAAAGGATTTTGAGGATCAGTGCACAACATTTTGTCAATTTTTCTTTAGAATTAGTCTCAGAGAGAGAAGAGTACCAAGAGAAGAAGACAAGTAAGCATGTAAAGGAATGCAAATGAAGGACAAGGAAAGCAAAGGATAATCAAGGAAAAGTTGGATCAAGTGGCTTCAGTGGTAATAATTGTGGGTAACAGGTTGAATGTATGATTTCTTGGCTATTTTTTTCATGCATGGTATATGCATGTGTGTAATTAGTTCTCTTGTTATCATTGGCATGGTTTTTTCTAGATGTGACAGTGGTTTTAGCCGCTCCTTTCCATTTTCAAATAGCCACGGTGTGATGGGATTCATTCTTGGTTGATCTTTGGATTGTCAAAAGGTTTTGGATCTAGGTGAGGTGGTCTCAAGAAAATCTCAAGGGTTGGGGGTGGAAATGGTTTTCTCTGAGAGGCCCCTAACAAGTGGGTGGAGATAGGAAAAATCCTCAAGGGATGGTGAAGGAATTCTAATGCATCCAACCTTGGTTTGGTTTTGGTATCTTGGGTCCTGTTTAGGTGAGATCACGGTAGTGTGAGGCTAGAGGTGGTTTAACCTATAGCTTCCCTTGGTTTTTTATGCATTTTTTTATACCACGACATCCCACATTCATGCTTGGGATATGGCATGGGGTTGATTGGTTGAAAGAGAGATTTGGTTCATCCCAATCTATGGTCAGGTGGTACATGGAAGTCCCTGACTTGGTTGGCTTTTGCATATGATTGAAAATATCTATTTTCCCTTATAACGCATGAGTAATTATAATTTTATTATGTGGATTTAATGGTTTTTCTATCATTATTATTTATTTGGTTATATGATGGTTATAAGCATGGTTTTAATTTATGGCTTTTATCATATTTTCATTTGTAAATGAATCATTATTGAATGCATGACCTAATAGATGTTATTTCAGCTATTATGAGAGGGGACTAGACCTCCTTAATGTTTCTCAGATAATTTTCAGATCTCTATGTTCATATATGCATTCATGACTTGTAGATTTCATGTTCACCATGTGTTTGACAGAATGATTTTCATGGTTATGCCTTGATACGTCAATTTCTCGTCTAAATTTTGTGCTAGATGCCTTTTCCTTGTGTCATTTATTATTTTGGAAAGTTTCATCAAGTTCTGGGAAGTGATCTGGAGACTAGCCCTAAAAAGGTGGCTCATGTTTTGTGGTCGCAGGCACAAAACTAGGTAAAAAATACTGCAGTCGCTCTCTTGCAAGCTTATACATGTGACTGGAGGGTTACAATCAAATTTAGGCAGTGTTGTGCCAACGTTTGGGGATCTAGATCACTAAAAAGGAAGTTTAACTCAGGGTTTGGGAACCTAGAAGGGTGATTTAGTTTTTTGGGGTTCTGTAGCTCTTGAGGAAGGTCAGTAAGGTTTCTTTTGTTGACTCCATTTACTTAAGGTGATATAGGAGGTTGAGTCATGTCATAGCATCCCTCGGCTCATGTTTAACCTGAAAGCTCGATGAAAGTGGGTAAATGTGGGAGGGGTGGTTACAGGGTGGTATCAGAGCTTCCATGTTCAAATACTTGGAATGGATGGGCAAAATGTTATTGTTATGCATGCATGTTGGTCGTGTGCATGCATGATGGTGGGTATGGTTTTCATGTATGTATCAAGTGCCATAGTTTATGTTATCTTTTATGATGTTGATGTGTTAGCTGAAATGGATCAGGAGATGTAGATCATTAGAGCTATGTTGCAGCATTGGACCTCGGGGTAAAGAGTAGATCGTCATACAAGTTTGTATGTTGGGCATGTAGGTATGTTGGTTAATGGTTTTTATATACATTATGGTTATATACATGCTTTTAATCCTATTGTTGTTGTGGTTACATGCATGATAGATTCTAGTTGATTAGTGTGGTCATATGCACATGCGTTAGATAGTCATGTATGGTAGTTAATTTGTTGTTATATGCATTGCAGTCATACACATGATGATTATGGTCATTGAATTTAAGATGTTTATGTTATATGTATCGTGCTAATCTAGATTTACTTGTGAATATGGTTATGGTTATGATATTTAGGTATGAGTTGATATATTTGTGATATTGTGTCGTACTAATCCGGACTAACTTGTGCATATGTGATAGCCTCCCTTGAGATAAATTGAGGTACGAGTTTGATTATGCTATTTATTTATCTAACCCGGTATCTTTATAAGTTATTTTATTTTTTGATTTAGTGTGTGATATGAGTATGTTTCTATAAGATTGCATGAATTAATGATCTTGTTTTAAGACTGGTTTTACTAACACATTATGTGTTGAGACAATTGATATTTATTTCAGGGAAATTGGGTGCTAGTTGTAGTTTTATGACTTATGAATGTGAGTTAATTGTTGATTATGACATGGTTGTTAGTCTTGGTGAAGGATGATTTCAACTTAATAAATACAATGCCTTGATCTTTGGAACACATGGCTGACATATGTGAACGGTTGCAGGGAAACATGCTTGGGATTAGCGTGACAAGGTAACAGTTTATTTTTTTATGTAAATAACAGTGGGGTTATGTGATAGCACATAATAAGACTCAATGGTAGCAAGGAAAAAGGTAAAAAAAAATAATCGGGTGAATATTCTTTAGCTATGTTTGGAAACTGCAATTCCAAACGAATGAGTACTTTGCATGAATACAGGAAGTATTCTTAACCTTGGTTTTGTTTGAAATTATGTAGATATATGGTATGTTGCATACATTTATTTGATAGGTATAATACTTAGTTTCTAGTTATGGCTTGATTCGTCAAGGAATTGGTGTCCCTTGAGAGATGATATATGTGTGTGTTCAGTTAGAAGGCAACATACTGGCACAATAAGGTAAGGTAACCAGTATATTGTTATGTTTATTTACACACTGAAATTTATGTGTTTATGGTAGTATGATGTAGGGGATTGCATGGAAAAATAAACTGCCATGAAATCTTGAAGAGGGCTCAGGGTGACCTTTCCCTTGGAAGCATTGGAAGTCCATGGGGATTGAGTCATTTTTTCTGTTGGAAGTTTTCTTCTTTCAGTGTTTTGTGTTTTTTTTTGCGCTTGATTTTTGGTTTTGATTATGTCTAGTGCATGGCCATGCCACTTTGTTTGTGATGTCATATTGTTATTGTTTTTTCAGGGTTCTCTTCTTGTTTGTTTATTTTTCTTTCCTTTTATGTTTTGAGGGTATTGGAAATTTGTTTGGGAAAGAGGAAAGTTGGTGGAGCTCGGGTAGAGATGAATAAAACCAACAGGTAATGTGAGACCCGAATGAACCTTGGTGCATGAGTAAATGGAAGCTAAAGGCAAGAGTATGACATTCAGTTGGATTAATTGGGTCCATTGGGATAAATCGACGGTGGAAGGATAGTCATGAGAAAGGTAACAAGAAAAGTAAAGTTAATCAAAAATGATAGAGTGATACAGAGGATCTAAAAGGCGCATAAAGTTTCATAAAATACTCAAAATAAATTTTTCAGATTCTTTTCTAACTAGCGCCATTGCGTAGATTTCGTCGTTTTGAATCCAACGCAACTTGAATGGGCGAAAAAAATATCGTATGAAAAAGTTACAACCAGTTAACGTTCAGGTCTAAACATGGAAAAAAATAAAAGGTTAATAGGTCAAAGTCAACGCTCAAGGTTTCACAGGTCGATGGTCAACTCATGGTTTCAGCAGTCAAGGTTCCAAGATCATGGTTTCGATTGACACATGGTGCGTCTAGGTTTCGACAAGTGTCATTATGTGGTTGGTTGAATTCAGAAAAATCCTGGGGTGACACATAGCCCACTTAGGAAAGGCCATGTGGCCCGGTCACATTAGCCAAAATGTGTTACGTATTTACCAAGCAAACCCTACAAGATTCAAACCATTGACTTGTCTACAAGCATTCTCATGCCTTACCAATACTCGTTGGTGGTTCTTGTTATGTATAGTGGAGATCTTCTATTTAAAATGTATTACTGACGCATATGGGGGGAAGGAATATGATGGGAGCCCACCATATCCCCTAACATACATATCTATCCACCATTTTAACATACACCTCCACCATGAAATTTAATATATATGTTGTATGTGGTTATGATATGGTGATAAACCATATCCTTTGTTAAAAACTTTAATTTTTTCCATATATGTAATACAGCCAACCTCTGACATATCATAAAAAATTGCGCTCATAAGGATCAAACACCCAACCTCCACATTTATAACTTGGGTGCTCAACCGTTGAGCCACAAGCTCATTTTTTGAATAAGTCACAGTGCCAAGTCCTTTTTAGTGTAGTAGAGAGTTTTTTGGCTTATTTTGGCCATTTAGAAACCGTTTTGAGCGCAGAAAGAGTCGAAATAGGGGTTTTGAGACCTTATGAAAACACTGGTGGAATTATTTTGATCAGTTGGAGCTTATATTTTGATGTACATTAATTTTTATCATTTTTAATAAAGAGGCCTCCCCAATGAAGACCGGGCCCGAAGACATAGACTTGAAGATAGACAAACTTCGTTATCAATGTGTTGGTGTCCTTTTATCTTGTGTGGTTTGTTGTTAATGTTTATTTGCTACAATTTCCTTTCAATTTTTCTATGTCTTTTAAATTGACCTCTTTTAATGGTGATTTTAATTACATGTAAATACTATTAAAAAGTTAATAAACGAGTATCTATTTCGATTAGGATTTCAGATCAATCAGGTATCAGAGCAGTTATTGATAATTTTCTTTAAGTTTTCATGATCACCAAGAGAAAATACAAGCATGGTGAAGAATGAAATGTTGAAGGAGATACATAAGTTGGCTCAAGAAGAAGGACAACTCAAGGAGAAGAGATGGTTGAATAAAGAAGATGTGATCATCCTTTCAGATCTGATGCAGACTTTGTGGATGCTTTCATGACCTTTCGATCCACGGTTGAGGATATGTACCATGATTTCAACAAGTCGAAAGAGGAGAATAATCCTAAAGACGAGGAAGTTGAGGCATCACATTATGAAAAACCTAAAGATGAAGGACCATCTAATTCAGGTAAAAAGATAGAAACTGATGATGATAAAAAATATTCTTTCTCTTCTCTTTTTGGTGGTCAACCTGAATTGTCTTCTCCAAAACCTTTTCTTAAATTGGATGTGAAATTCTACTTAGCCATGTAGAATGGTGAAATCAATGTTGAGAAACTTGATAACTGGATTAGACAAATGGAGGTGTATTGTAGTGTGCAACATATTTCTGACGATGTGGTCAAGATTCGATAGACTTCTCTTCGTCTAGAAGGCACAACACTCATCTAGTGGCAAAGTAAGTTACAACATGAGACTCAAAAAATTGGTAAAACATTTCCATCATGGAATGATTTTTTTTTTGCACTTAGAAATAAATTTTACCTGTTGGGATATAAGGAAAAATCCTTAATAGAATGGAAAAGTCTTAAAGTTAAGAAAGGACAATTGGTACAGGAACTCAGAGATGAATTTCGCAAGAGGGAATTAATGCTTTATATTCCCTTACATACACAAGAAACTCTAATGAAATATATAGGGGGATTACCTGAATATATTTGTAATATTGTATTCATGTTTAGTCGTACTAACCTAGATGAAGTGGTTGTTCAAGCAACTTACACTAAAGTAGGAAAATATAGAGTTGGTGTATCATTATAATCAGTGTCCAAAAAAGAGGGAAAATCCAAGAGGAAAAATTCCATTAAGATGGAAGAGGAGAAGCTCTCTTGCAATAATTTCACAAAGGAAGGGCATGATGAAGAACATTTTTGGAAACTACACCCTGACAAGCAACCAACATGGTCTAAAGGAAATAAGGGTAAGAAAAAAATTGCAGCAGCAATAAAGCCAACAGATTTGGGTTCATGATTAGCTGATGAGGCTCAAATTGTAGTAGGTTTGGTAAGTAAATCTGATCGGATGGTATTGATTTTGATAATTCTTGTGATAAGAAGAGATGTAAGTTATTGCACATAAGGGTCATTATGAATAAAACTAATATTGACACTTTGATTGATCGTTGATCTCAAGTTAACTTAATTTCTGAGAAAGTGGTTAAGCAATTCGGGTTAAAAACTAAAATGCATCATAAACATTATACGTTGAATTGGATGAGAAAAATTCGTAGGTTGCAAATAACTAAGCAATGTGTGTTACAATTTGCAACTACATCTCAATTTGTGGATAAGGTAACATGTGATGTAGTACCACTAGATTCATCTGGAATGGTCTTAAATAGATCATATTTATATGATCGGAAGGCAACCTTCTATAGGGAACAAAATTAGTATCACTTGTTTAAAAGGGGAATTGAATATATTGTGCATTCTCATCCCTAAATGGGCAACAAAAAATTTTCAAACAATGGAACAGTTAAAGAGGGAAGATTGTGCAAGTAAAACTATGTTTGTACCATCAATGACACTTATGCATAAAAATTAAAACAAATCAGAAATGTGTGCTTAAAGAACCAGAAATTGTACAAAAAGTGTTTTTGCGTGATAAGTTGAGTTGTGTTCCAGTTATGAAGAGTCAACAGCGTACAGTTTCATTTATGTCAGTATGTTCAGTGTTGTTATTCAACTTGTTTATTCAACACAGTATGTGGATGATAACAACAAACATGAATGTAGATATGGATGTAAAATGGAGTAGCGTGCTTTGTAATTTTTATGTTTTACTGATGATTTTGTGGATGAGTAACATGTATATATTCAAAATAGGTTGGCCCAAAGATATCGGATAGATGGAGAGACATTGTCTTCACCTTCAAATAGTTTAGAAAACCTTTTGGTGGTCCAAAATATCTTAGTGGGGAGGAATGGTCTGAAATGATCAAGAAGTGGTCTGGAGGATCTAAAAGATGCTCAAAATTTTGAAAAATGCTCAGAAATAAAATTTGTTAGATACTTTTATAACCAATTCCATTGTGTATATTTCATCTTTCTGAATCCAATGCAACTTGAACGGGAAAAAAAGGATATTGTATGATGAAGTTACAGGCAGTCAAATTTTAAGTCCAAACATGGAAAAATGTCAAAGGTCAACAAGTAAAAGTAAAATCTCAAGGTTCCACAGGTCAATAGTCAACTCATGGTTCCGACAGTTTGGGTTCCAGCCTCATTATTTCGGTTGAAAAATAGCTTATCCGAGTTTCGACAAGTGTCATTAAATGGTTGGTTGAATTCAGACCAATCTTGAGGCAACAAGTGGCCCACTCAGGAAAGGCCACGTGGCCCTATCACATTGGCCAAAATTTGTTATGGATCAACCAAGCGAACCTGATAGGATTCAAACCAACAACCTGTATGCAAACAATCTTGTGCGTTACCACTACACCACCGATGGTTCTTATTATGTATAGTGGAGATCTTCTACTTAAAGTGTATTATCGACGCATATGGGGGGAAGGGATATGGAAAGAGCCCGCCATATACCCCAACATACATATCTATCCACCATTTTAACATCCACCTCTACCATGAACTTTAATATGTACGTTGTATGTTGTTACGATATGGTGATAAACCATTTCCTTTGTTAAAAACTTTAATGTTTGCCATAAATGTAATACAACCAACCTCCGACATATCGCAAAAAATGATGCTCATTGAGGATTGAACACCTAACCTTCACCTTTATAACTTTGGCTCAACCATTGATCCACAAGCTCATTAGTTGAATAATTCACAATTCCAAGTCCTTTTTAGTGCAACTGAGAGTTTTTTTGGCTTATTTAAGCCATTTGGAAACTATTTTGAGCACATAAAGAGTAAAAATAGGGGTTGTGAGGCCTTCTGGACACACTAGTTGCATTATTTTGATGAGTGGGAGCTTATATTTTGATGTAAAATCATTTTGATCATTTTTAATAAAGAGGCCTCCCCATTGAAGTTTGAACCCGGAGACGTAGGCTTGAAGATAGTTGAACTTCGTTATCAATGTGTTGGTGTCCTTTTCTCTTGTGTGGTTTGTTGTTAATGTTTATTTGTTTCAATTTCCTTTCAAGTTTCCTATGTATTTTAAATTGATCCCCTTTTAATGGTGATTTTAATTACATACAAATACTATTAAAAAGTTAAAAACCAGTATCAATTTCGATCGGAATTTTGGATCAAAGTAACTGGATTTGAGGCATCAGATGTCATGGTTATGTTGGGAACTATTATTCTCAATTTTGTGCATGTTTTCCATGGATAAAGGGAGTTATCTTAACCTTGAACTTAGTCTATATGATAACTATGTTGTGATCATGATTATGTTGATGTATATATATGTATGCATGCCATTGTCTGACAGGGTTGGAAGGGATCATGATTTTTTTATGCTAGTGTTTACATGTGTATACATATACATACATACACACACACACACACATAAGCTTCCAATGTTCCCTGACGACCCTATCAAACAACGATATATATATATATATATATATATATATATATATATATATATATATATATATATATATATATATATATATATATATATATATATATATATATATATAATTGCAAGTGTACTTTATTGATGATTCATTAATGAGGTATGAATTGAATTTATTTCAATTCTTGTTTAATATAATGATAATTATGTGCTTGGTACAGGAAAGCATGGAAATTCCCGGTTTGGGGTGGTTGAAACTGATTGCAAGAATTAGCAGTAGTAGTGAAAGGAATTGGAACATGTAGTAGTATGTTGATAAAGAACTTTAGGAGCAGGGCCATTGTGGGATAGTGGTACCCAATAGTGTCCAGTGATTTCCATGAGCATGTTATTACTGGTATGATGGTTTTGAGGTAGGTATATGCCTTGGTTTTTGGACCTTCTGATGCAAATAAACCTTGTCAAGGGATGGATCGATAGAGAAAGGGGATGTTAGGGAACTTGGAAGGTGAGTGACTGCATGGAAGAGGGTTACCAAATTTCCCAAGGGACTATGTAGCTGAGAATGGAAGGCCAAGGAATGTTTTTTTTTTGTCATTAGCATTGCCAGATGGAATCATATACACATTGGGAGTGTTCCCTCAAACAATGAGTTGGTAACTGTTCGCTAAAGGAAAATAGGTAGTGCAAGGATTGTAGCACTGGACATTGGATGCATGTTTTACTTTGGCAATGGATTATGGACTTCCTGGGAAGGAAATGAATCCCAGTACTACTTTGATTGGTGGGTGTGTTCCTCTAGATTCCCTTGTTGCAGATGCAGGCATCATATCCTTTTATTTTCTAGTTAAATAAAATGTGTATATGTGTATATGTGTATATTATTGTAAATATTATATAAAGTTGGATTTATAAAGCTCCATAGGCTATATGCACTACAAGGAAAAGACCCTCTAGCGGAGATAATAAAGGAGGTTTTTAGTGTTATAAAATTGGCCAAAATTGTCAAAAAAAAAATATGCTACCACATCTGTTTCTGGGAATGGAGGTTTTGGGGGATATTTTAATGGAAATTCAACACAACTAAAAAAAAATGGGCGGTCGGAGGTTATTACGGATGTTTTTTCATCGGTGTGCTACTCTGGCTTTAACGCACCAGTGCGTACAGGTATAAGGCGCCCCGGGGTGGTTAAAGGAGAATGCACCGGGCCGTTAAGGTATAAAACAACATCGGGCATAGTGTTGATGATACAACGCACGAGGCCGTTCTAATTGGTCTTGGGATTTGAGCGGTGCCAATAGGTCGTATCAACAAACCATGCATATACCTTTATGATGCACCGGTGCACCATATCACAAAAAGGCACCGAGATTTATAATGGTATCAGTATTCATGCGGTGCACATGGATCATACAAATGCATTGTTGCTTATAGATACATAAACGCCTCGGTACGCAGTATCACACAAACGCACCGATATTTATAACTGGTATCTGTATTTGTGCAGTGCCCATAGATCATAAACGCACCGGTTGACAGTTACTGACACGCACCGGTTTTCATTTTGTTTTTTTTTAGAAACATCGACCTATGACAGTCCAATTATTGTGATTGTTTTAAATTCATTATTCATCAAAAGTCAACACATCATATAACAATATTCATATTAATTACATTTTTATTAATGCATTTGAATGTGATGTTTGGATTAATTTGTTATATCATATCAGAATTATTGTGGTTTTTGAAAATTCATTATTCATCAAAAGTCGACACATATATATCTTATAACAATAGTCATATGAATTAAATTTTTATTAGTGCATTTGAGAACGACAATGGAGAACGCAATAGCGACAATGGAGAACGCAATAGAATAAATTAAGGCATATTTTATGATTATATAGATAATATATATGAATAAGACAATCTTTATCATACAAAATAGGATAGTTAATATTCGTATCCCTTTGTCTTTCAATTGCGACACTATGTCCATTACATTAAACAAAATGTCTGATTTCACAGACATATTTCAAAAAATAAAACACCTTGCTTTGATATCAAAACATAGTGATCATCATTCTTCGCTTGAACTGATGTCACTGGTAGAGCTACTTCTATGACTTGGGTTATTTTCAGGAATGTTGTGTTCACGGCGTTGATTGTTTTCTTCTTCTTCACCTTCCATCTACAAACATAAAAATAAATTGAAATGAGTGTATAAACATTGGTGAGAATAATGAAAATTGCAATATTAAATAATATACATCAATGTAAATCGAAAATAAAAATGATGTACCATAGCGACAATTGACTCATAAACTATACACATTCTTTCAAAACCATGTACCATGCCCTTTCAAAATTTCATCTGTTGGCGCAGTTCCATACTTTGTTTCCTGCAAGTTTTATACCCCATAAAAAATCATATATTTAATATAAAAGATGTTTTTATTCTATTAATTATAGACAGAGCTAAGTAAAACAAGATCGATAGATGCTTACAAATTCCACAAATAAATTCTGATATGCCAACATATACTCACAACCCATATTTAACCCAATTTCAATCAATTCGTCTGATGGTTCTTCTTTATATGTTAGCACCTGTTTGAAGACATTCAATGATTATTTTTGTAAAACAACTTAAAAAATACAAAAATGAAATCTAGTTAAGTTGTTATAAGGAAGTAACAATTACTCACAAACTTAGAGATCAACCATTTTCTTCCTTGTCGTCTTGTTTTATGTGTTGAATGGGTTCCATTTTCTTTTCCTTTCTACAAGAAAATTCTTGAAAATTAATATTTAATGCTAAATTGTTAATTTGTTGTACCTAATGATCGAAAAATTAAATGATTACATATTACATTTGAAGCACGTTGTTGTTGTTGGAAAGAATGTCTATACATTCATTCCACTAGATCCCTCAAACTTTTATAAAAAAATTTCCCCCTTTAGTTAACTTCCAGCACCACTCCAGATGAGCTAAGGAGCAACTAATTTTCATTTGCATGTTCTATTTTTTTTCTTTTCTTAGAACAACATTCCTTTTCTAAGTTGTTGGTCCCTATACAACATTAAACAGATGTGAATTAGTAGATTGTTTGACACATGTTATCTAATAATTTGAAGTATATTATTAATGATAATTAAAAAAAGAAACTCATATTGGATCGATAGTATTTTTTCATTCACCTGATTCATCCTTTTGCAATTTTTCCATTAAAAGTTTATGCTCTTCTGGTCCTAGACCAAAAATAATCATATCAAGCTTCGTCATTTTGTGGCTCTGCATGATACACAGTAAACAATACATATTAGTTAAACTTACATATATTTCAAAAATAATATTTTTTATAAAGAATTTACAAAGAACTTGCTTTTTTTGCTTTTCTTGATGTGTTAACAGTATTTTTATTACTTAATCTCTTGTCAAACATTTCTTTATCAATTTGAAACATGTACCATATCATTCATTAATATATTTATAAATAAATTCTCAAATTTTCAGGTAGAAAATAAAACTCAAGACACCGGTGCTCCTTTCATGAGGTCTGCACCGCTGCTGGTGTGTGGGGATATTAACAACGCACCACAAAACAAGATAATACAACGTACGGTGCGTTGGGTATTATAAACGCACCGTAAAAAAAAGTGTAATAGACCTAATGGTGCATGGGGTATTATAAACGCACCGCAAAAACGGTGTAATACACCGTACGGTGCTTGCCTAGTTAAATGGAGCACCGATGCCCTATTTCAGATTTGGCGCACAGATTTAGAAAAAATGTTTTCATTTTTTTTACTACAGTACTTGCGCAGTGCGCTGTATAATACAGTGCACCAGTGTGGTAGCGTATGCAGGGTGCACCGATAAAGAAAAATCCATTTTTTCAAAAATTCACGCAATTTTCGAATGGATTGGGATCCGACTATGCAAGTCATCTCGTGGGTTGGATGTCAATATAAAATGAAAAACCCTAATTCTGGAATCACAGAAACATGGAGAAGAAAGGGAAAAAACAAAAAAATGAAGGGTTTAGGGTAAAAATGGATAAAACTACAGAAAAAAGTAAAAAAATTAATCAAATTTAATCACGAGATGGTTTCAAATTCTATGATACATGGTTTGAATCACTAGATGTTTAGTTTCTAATTGTCTGAATACTTCTGTTCGAATGTATTTCGCTGCTCCACAATGCCCTCCTGCTCTCTTGCTCCAAGTCTGTCTCCTACAAATATCTAGCTGAAAATTTTAGCAAAAATAGTGAAATAATGAAAAGTGTTTAATATTTAAAGAATTATTTTATGAAATTAGATTTTCGAAAATATTTTTCCTCCCATTTTTCAAATTGCCGCTTTTTTTTCACTTAAAGAAAATAGAGTTGCATTTTTTTTATTTGCATTTATTTGTTACCAGTGCGGAAGAGTTGTGACACACCGGTGCTTCTCATTAATACGACGCACCGATGTGTGTTAGAATGATAAGCGCACCGGACTGTATAATGTTTTTTTTTTTTTTTGTATGTAAGATCATAATAAAATAATGATAATTATAAAGTACATGAGTTTATTTTCATTATTTTCTAAACTTTATTATGTTACAAAAATTCGTATTATTCTAGATTTGTTATTTTACAATTATTTGCAAATTTACAAATTTAAATATTTTAATAAAATCATTTCACATTAATACAATTAAAATTTTCACATTAATAGAATTAAAATTTTACGACTATTTTACATACAATTACAATTACAATTACAATTACAATTTTACATTAATTTCATATACATGAATTACGATTATAATCACAATTACAATTTTAATTTTACATCCAATTACATTTACAATTTTACTTAGAATTACATTTACAATTACAATTACAATTTTACAAATATTTTACATACAATTCAATTAAAATTACAATTACAATTTTAGAATTTTACATACAATTACATTTACACTTTTACATAGAATTACATTTACAATTACAATTACAATTTTACAAATATTTTACATACAATTCAATTAAAATTACAATTAGAATTTTAGAATTTTACATACAATTACATTTACAATTTTACATAGAATTACATTTACAATTACAATTACAATTTTACAAATATTTTACATACAATTCAATTAAAATTACAATTACAATTTTAGAATTTTACATACAATTACATTTACAATTTTACATAGAATTGCATTTACAATTACAATTACAATTTATAAATTTTTTACATACAATTCAATTAAAATTACAATTACAATTTTAGGATTTTACATACAATTAGAATTACAATTACAATTTTACAATTTTTCATATATACACTTACAATCACAGCATAATATTTAATAAATATCATGGTCATTTAATATTAAATTAATTAATAAACATCATCGCGATCATGATAACCATCGTACAAACATCATATTCGACTAATAAACATATTCAAACATCAAATTAACATTATATATTAACATCATCACAACATAAACATCAAATATACATTTCAATATATCAAATAACTCATGATATCACATATACACATCTATCTGCAAGCTAAACATTAAATGAACATATCTAACATGACCTAAAAATATGCACCACATCATGATGATCACCAACATGAAAATTAAGTACAATTGCAACATGAACATAAAATACATGGACCATATATATATATATATATATATAACTGAATAATGTTAAAAATATACTACTGTAATATAAATGTCATGGATCAGACGTTGGTGGTAGTATAACAACATCAATAGCAATACAAGTGGATGCATGCTCAGTAAATTTGGGTGCAACCTCGACAGTCGATGGTCGAGCCTGCTCATGATCATGATCACTAGTACTGATGGATGCATCCGTTGGTGGTAGTACAACATCAATATGAGCAGTAGTAGTGGAGGCCTGATCAGTCAATAGTGCAGCCTCAGCAGTCGATGTTCCACCCTGCTTATGATCATGACTAGTATTGATGGATGCTGCAAGCTGCTAACTGGACGTGGCCAATGGTCTAGCCTCATCTCCATGATGACTGTCAGATGCTGCCAGTGGAGCCTCATGCTCATCAAGTGCACCGCGAGGTGAACGATCATGAGATGCATGTGAGTCGCTTCTCGCGGACTGTCCATCACATGCCGCAGCTTGACTATGCCTATAGCTATAGACAGTCCTCCTCAGTCGCGTAACATCTGTCGTAGCTCCTACGACATGCTGCATCAGGTCGTACATGTCACGTGGCATGCCTCTCCACATCCGTAACAGCCTATCATCAGTCTTTATGTCTCTGTAATGAGCGGGCCTGATGCCCACATCAACAATCAGTGCACAGAGTTGGTTACCCAACTCCATCCTATATCTAGTCTTAGGTTGACCACGCCTAGCAAAAGGCGGCATCGGTGCACCATGAGCAGGAACATGTATCTTTATTGCACCGACCTCATCCTCATCATGATCATCCTTGGCATCATCCATGTCCTGATTTTCATCATCAGGATCCACACCTGGATCATGTGGTGGACCCGGCATCTCCTCACCATCAAAAGAGCCAATGTGTGCAAAATAATACACAACAATAATTAGACAATTTCATTACACAATTTAATAAAAACAAGTTAAATAACATGTTAGAATAAATATAAATAAAACAGTAATAATACCTCTATCATATGGCGGCTCATTAGTTGTGAAGAGGATGTTGGGACACCCTCGCCAATATAAGCCAGCATAAGGACATGGGACCATAATGAAGGGATGCAGCCCGTCAACACTGGCTAGTAAGTCCAGATTTGAATCATGTGATATCCTGGCTGGAAACAAAGTGTCTCCCTTCTTGGGCATCATCTGCCCCCACATGTGCATCCGAGCTTCAAACATCGGCCTACGAGGTTGTCGAACAAAACTAGGTCTCATCTCTGGAAACCTCTCAAGAAATAAACAAAACAGCTCTGAAGCAAAAGGGAAGTTGACCCTCCCTTGTGCATGAGCACGAAATCTATCTCAATCCGTACAAAACTTCCACAAAAAAATGGCAGACCACCTGACAAGTTATGGTTGTTGTACTAAAGAATCAACATAATACAAAAGTGAGCAACTAATGCATTTCCTGTCACTGGTGTTGTGAGGCACTGCACGTCTTGTCTACCAAAAGCACCTATACATAACTGACCTTCAGGTACCAGAAACTTTGAAGGAGACAATACAAGTGCTCCAGTGTATCTCTGGGAGTAAACTATCTGAACCCCTACTACACAACCAGCTGGCACATCTAGGAATGAGGGAAAATCCACCCCTCTCCTTGATAGTCCTATAATAAAATAAATATCCTCCTTAGTGGGTGTGTACCACTAGTCAGGACCAACCTGGAAAGCCTGTCGGTGGGCATTCGACCTGCTGATAAGATATCTCAACAATACACTATGGCCCTTTAGGGAAGTAGCCTCCTCATAGAACTTGAGGAGGCCTACCTTCCTAAGGATCCCCTAGGTATCTACAGTAATAGGGCGAGGGTATGCATCTCTCTCCCTCTCTCGGGCCTCCCATTGGCGAATCATGTCATATTGTTCAGCCTGTTGTTGTTGTTGTTCCTCCTCTTCTCTCTGAATCATTTCCATATTAAATAAAAAAAATTATTAAAACAGACATGTATTTAGAAATATACATATATTTTTTTTTGAAAAAAAAAAACAGACAAGTCGATGCGCCATAAAAATAGTCACGCACCAGTGGTGGTGCGTCTTAAAAATGTAGCGCACTGGTGCCGGTGCCCTACTAAAATAAAATGCATCGACCTCGGTGCAACTATCTATTTTTTAAGCACCGTTAACTATATCAAAGTTCAGAATAGCAGTGCACTGACTAAAATATAAGCCCCAACGCTTATAGTCATGTCAGTGCACCGACTTCATGACAATTACATAGTCGATGGTGCGTTCTTTTACCCGGCCTCACCGTTGACCCTCTTGGAATCCAGAATGCAGTGTGCTAACATACACCAGGGCAGATAATTCCGTCAACGCACCGCACTGTGATTGTCGTGGTCAACGGTGCGCCTGGATAAATGAATGCACTGCCTTTTATTTTGTTTTTTTAGTTTAAAATTATTTGGGACGCCTTTCGGTACCACCTCGGAAATGGTGCGGATACCGTTAGTACTGGTGGAGGTACAGCCTGTAAATTTTACAGGTAGCACCGCTATCCAGTGTGAGTAGAACAACTCTTTTTATTTTTATTTTTTAATGGTTATTTTTAAGGTTATTTCAATTTCTAATCCACTAAAAGGCTTAATTATAGAAAAACTAGAAAAATTCCTGTACATTTCGCCGTCGAGGAGGCATATTGGCTGTAAAATTTGCCCACCATTTTTCAAAATGCAAGCTATAGATTGGTGGCCAATGCAGAGTAGCAGTGCGTGCAATGGGTGCAATGAGAGCACCAATGTCAGGGCGGCTCAGACAAGAGGAAATAGCACCGGTGCTTGAGAGCTCTAGAGCACTGAGGAAAGTGAAAAATGAGGTTTTTTGGCCATATTTTTTTTTATTTAACCTTGTTCTGGTGCGCAGGGTTTTATAGGCGTGCCAGTACACTTACCTACAACCGCACCGGGCTGTGTCAAATTTGGCACGTTGTTTATACTTCACCGGGGCGGTTCTCTAACACCGCACTGGGATGTTTCAATTTTGGCACGAAATTTTGATGATGCACCGGGGAAAAATATCTGTAAAGCACCAGTGTGGTATAGTCATAAAGCACTGGTTTTTTGGCCATAAATATTTTTTTATGTAACGTTATTCCAGTGCGTGCGGTTTATAGGCGCACCGGTGCTCTTGGATAAGAACGCACTGGCACATTTATATTTTGGCGCGGTGTTTTATGATGCATCGGCGCGGAAGAGTGGTGAAGCACTAGTGTGTTACAGTAATAGGACGCCCCAGAGGTGTGTGTACATCGCACACACTATCCGGTGTGCCAACGTTTCATGCGCACCGGTGCGTTCTATGGTAGGGCACGCACCGATAATTGAGAGCTCAGGAGCAATGGAAAACTGAAAAATCAAGGTTTTTTGCCGTAAATTTTTTTTTAATTTAACCCTTTACTGGTGCACGTGGTTTATAGGTGCACCGGTTCTGTTTCTTACAAACGCACCAGCCAGTTTGTGTTTTGGTGCGATGTATTATGGTGCACCGGTGCAATTTCTTTCTACCGCACCGGGTGGTTTCGGTTTTGGCGCGGTGTTTTATAATGCACCGACGCGAAAGAGTTGTTATGCACTGGTGCTATAGAGTTATACGACGCACCAGGCAGGCAGGTACAGAGTGCACGGTGTCCGGTGTACCAATGTTTTGGTCCGCACCGGTGCTTTCTCAGTTCCAGAGCACTGGGGCGACGTTTAATGATAAGCGCACCGAGAGTAAAACATCCGCAAAACCCTCTGCCCACCAACCTCCTCTAGTAACCTTTGCTAGAAATGGATGTATGGGGTATTTTTCTATGGGGTTCCTCAAAAACATCTACTAGAGGGTCTTTTCCTTGTAGTGATGGTTATTTGTTGGTGGAAGAAAATATGCATAAGTATATGTGGTTTTTATAGTAGATACCATAATGAGTTGTGTTATAAAGCTCAAGTAAATGGTATGATTGTCATGTTGGTTTTGTTTTTCAGCAGGTTTTTCATTGTAAATATTGCATCTAGCTAAGTTATAAAGCTCCATGGGTAGTATGTTTTGGTTTTCAACAGTTTTGTTGGTCATAAGTGTCATAGAACATGGAGGATGGTCTTTCCCTAAGGGGGAGGGTTCCATAACAGCCCTGGGTTAAAATTTCATGTAATAAAGCTAATAAAGGAAAAATAATACCAAGTTCATGGGAAACATATTCCAAGTTGAATGTGGGACAAACATCCTAGTGGGTGTTCACTTCGGTTTATTATGGTTAAGGGAAAATTGGAAAAGTATTTGAAAAGGAAAAAGGCATTATTGGAATTCTATTTATGAAAATAAAGGAAATTAGGAGAAAAGGAAGGTGAAATGTCACAAGTTGCATGTGAGGAGGAAAATGAAGGAAAATAGAGTAAATTGAAGAAAATAGAGGCCTCAATGATAACAAGGCTTCTAAGGATCAGTTCACATTCTTTTGTCAGTTTTTCTTTGGAATTACTCTCAGAGAGAGAAAAGTGTCAAGATGAGAAGACAAGAAAGCAAGTAAAGAAAGAAAAAGGAAGGGCAAGGAAAGTAAAGGACAAGAAAGGAAAATTTGGATCAAGTGGCTTCAACAGGAATACTTACAGGTAATAGGTTGCATGTATGATTTCCTGGTTGGTTTTGGCATGCATGGTATATGCATGTGTGTATTTGGTTCTCTTGTTGTCATTAGCATGGGTTTTTCTAGGTGTGACAGTGGTTTTAGCCTTGCCTTGCCATTTATGGATAGTCATGGTGTGATGGGATTCATTCTTGGTTGAGTTTTGGATTTACATAAGGTTTTGGATCTAGATGAGGTGCTCTCAGGAAAATCCCAATAGTTGGGGGTGCAGATGGTTTTCTCTGGGAAGTCCTCAATAGGTAGGTGGATACAGGAAAATTCTTCAAGGGATGGTGAAGGAATTTTGAGGCGTCAAAGTTTGGTTTGGTTTTGTGACCTTGAGACCGGTTTAGGTGAGATCACGGTAGTGTGAGGGTGGAAGTTGTTTAACCTCTGGATTCCCTTGGTTTTTTATTCATTGGCTTATCCCATGAGATCCCACTTTAATGCTTGTAATATGGCACATGGGTGGTTGGTTGAAAGATGTTGAATTTTGCAGCAAGAAACATTGAAAATGGAAACCATAAATGGAATCCAAAAAATGAAAAACATAAATAGAATCCAGAAAATGGGACCCAGAAATGGTATCATATGAGGCTTCTAATTTAATTTTCCCTTAATTAAATTGGAAAAGAAATTGTAATTTCATCTCATGAAAAATTGTATTAGTTAACTCAGTCAAGAAGACTAAGTTAGCTTATGAAATTCGAGTTAGAGGTCAAAGAGGGGGAATGAAAAGGAATTTTTTATTTTTAGGGGGTCTAGATATAGTTATTTGTGAGTTGTAATTAGTTAACTCAATTAATTGAGTTAAAATCAGTTTAACTAGTTCTAACTAAGATCTGAGCTGGTGATAAGTCTAGTGAATTAAATCTTATTTAATTCACAAGTAGTGATCAATCAGTTAACTGATAAATTGCTATAACTAGTTGTTGCATGTCAGTTCTAAGGAAGGCCCAGTTGAGACAGAGGTTAAAGGGAAGATAGCTATCATTTGTATAATTAGAAAATTGTACAGGTCATGCATGAGGTCATCGTGAAGGCATTGAAGGATTGTGCAATCATTAATTGTTATTTCCTAATTAATAGGGGCTCAATTAGCCCAAGAATGCGTAAGCAAGGCAGGCCAAGTAGAGTCAAGAAATAAGGTCGCAAGCTAGATCCGAGCTAGATCAGAGTGAGACAGTCAGCAAAGTGCAGGTGTTTCTCAGTGTGAGAAATAGCATTGTAATGTTTTATGATCTTGATCATATGAAATACAAAGATAGAGGGGTTTTGAGTAGTTTCTTTCCCTAGACACTTCTTGTGTTATGTAATTGTGGGATCGTGTTTTTTTTTCACAAATTGTAGAATGATTCAGTATCTTTTTTTAGTACATTATAAGATCAGATTGAATCATGTTTGGTAGATTTTCTACATGGTATCATGGCTCCAAGAATCAAAATAGAAGAGAAGAAATTGTTTTTTTCTTGAACATGTTCGAATTTTCATATTTATTCTTTAGGATCCAGCAGCGTATCAAGGTGTTTTTCAATAGCTTGAGACTCGAATATTCTCTTTAGGGAAATTTGAATTACATAGAATGGAAGGATGGGATGGAGGTAGTGCTCTAGGACAACGGACTGAAGGAATTCATAAACAGTGATATTCCCCAACCCACAACAGCATATGCTCAACTTCTTGATGCATGGAAGAAGAAGGTAGCAAAGGCAAGAAGGATCTTGTTAGAAGGAGTTAGAGATCATATTTTCTTGAGTATCCATGGGAAGGAGACTCAATATGCTATGTGGAATGCCTTGTCAAATATCTTTCATAATAGCAGCGATCACAGTAATTTGGAGTTGAAGGAAAAGCTCAAAAAGGTCAAGATGGAGGAGGGAGAGATGATTCCAAAACACTTGACGAAGTTCACTAAATGTCAATATGAGCTTAGAAGTGTTGGTGTGACACTATCTGAGGATGATTTGGTGAGCCTAGCTCTTCTAAGCATTCCCAATAGCTAGCATAGTTACCAGGACTCTATGAATGGGAGGGAGAAGTTACCAGACTGGGAGAATTTTTTGTCTGACTTGGTAATAGAAGAGATAAGGTGGAGCACCAAAGATGAAGAGGGAAAGAGAGACTTGTCCAAGATCTAGTGTTTTCACTGTCATGAGCACAGGCTCTATGCCTTGAATTGTCCATAGAAGAAGGCAGACAAGAAGGAGCTTGCAGTAGTAGCGGGTGAAGCACTAGTTTCACATTTCGAGCTTGATTTTATGCTCATTGCATGCATGGCCCGCATTGTAATGGAATGCATGTGGTATCTATATAGTGGTCCCTTGTTCCATATGACAGGGAATAGAGATCTCTTCAATGACTTGGAGGAGAAGGACCTCCTACAAAACATAGAGTTTGGAGATGATGGGAGGTATACTGCAACTGACATAGGTACAATTACCTTTCAGAGGGATTCTGGCTCCCCTCTTAGGCTAACATATGTTTTGTATGTTCTGGGACTAAAGAATAATCTTGTCTCCGTAACGATATTGGAAGACCATGGTTATGATGTCATATTTAGAAAATAAATGTGTTCCTTAGACACATTGCCATGTTACGGGTGAAACAAATTGGTGTAAGAGTCAAGAAATTGTATGATCTTGAGGTCGAGGATGCATGAAAAGCTTTTAGGAGAAAAGCAGAGTTTAGTGGCTTGGTGGTTGAGAGTGAGCACAAATTACCTCTCAACATGCAGTTTCAGAAGAAATCTCAAAAGGTTGTGGAGCATCCACAATTGGAGAAGCAGAGAGGAGACCGAATGGAGGCATCCACTCAAGCAGAGACCTCCATTAGGGGGGAAGTTCGAGCCATATGGGTAGAGGGAGCACATGCATCTATACCTCTAGATGAGAGGTTGGGAAATGTGCAGAAAAAATCCCAAGAGAATAAATTTGGGCAAGATCCATTGAGATGGTTTGTCTCATGGATCGAACCTAGCTACGAGGAGCCCATAGTACATAGTAGCATGAAGGATAAGTAGGATTGATGCAGTCATATGTCATGAAGACATAAATCAGAGCAACAAATGTCAGATACTAGAGCGTAGATCATAGTTGGCAGTAGTGCAAAGTTAGCAACAGCACAGAGATTTCAGTAGACAATGCAGTAATCAATAGTATTCAGGGACTCTGATGACAGATGCATCATACTAATTTAGTTTTTGGAGGCTATTCAGTTTCAGGAGTTGCAGGAGAAAACAACACTAGATAAGTGTTGCAGGGAGAACATTCCAAAGGTACCATATCAGGATAGATTTAATTCCTTTCTTGTTGAGAGGGAGTGTTGAAATTTGCAACAAGAAACATTGAAAATGGAAACCATAAATTGAATCCATAAAATTTCACCCGAAATGGTACCATATGAGGCTTCTTATTTTATTTTTCCTTAATTAAATTGGAAGAGAAACTATAATTTCATCTCATGACAGCTTGTATTAGTTAACTGAGTTAGGAATACTGAGTTAGCTGATGAAATTAGAGTTAGAAGTCAAAGAGGAGGCATGCAAAGGAATTTTATATTTTTAGGGGGTCCAGATATAGTTATTTGTGAGTTGTAATTAGTTAACTCAATTAATTGATTTAAAATTAGTTTAACTAGTTCTAACTGAGAGATGAGCTAGTGATAGGTCCAGTGAATTGAATTTGATTTAATTCACAAGTAGTGGTTAATCAGTTAATTGATAATTCACTATAAATATTTGTTGCATGTTAGTTCTAAGGAAGGCCCAGTTGAGACAGAGGTTAAAGGGAAGATAACTATCAGTTATATAATTAGAAAATTGTACAGGTCATGCATGAGGTCATCGGAAAGGCCTTGAAGTATTTCACAATAATTAATTGGTATTTTCCTAATTATTAGGGGCTCAATTAGCCCAAGAATGCGTAAGAAAGGTAGGTCAAGAATATGCAAGAAAAAGGTTAAATACTAGACCGATTTTTCTTATATCGCAAGCTAAATCCAAGCTAGATTAGAGTGAGAAAATCAGTAGAGTGCAAAGGCTTCTCAGTTTGAGGAATATCATTGTATTGTTTCATGATCTTGACCATATGAAATATAGAAATAGAGGGGTTTTGAGTAGTTTATTTCTCCATTACATTTTTTGTTATGTGATTGTGCGATCGTGTTTTGTTTCCGAAAATTGTAGAAGGATTTAGTATCTTGTTTGAGTACATTATAAGATCAGATTGAATCACATTTGGCAGATTTTCTACAGAGATTTGGTTCAGCCCAATCTATGGTCGGGTGGTACATGGAAGTCCGTGACTTGGTTGGATTTTTCATGTGATTGATAAGATTTATTTTCCCTTGTAACTCATGAGTAATTGTACTTCTTATTATGTGGTTTTAATGGTTGTTATATCATTGTTATTTATCTGGTTATATGTTGGTTATAAGCATGGTTTTATGACAGATTCAAGTTACGGATCTTATCATGTTTTCATTTGTAAATGAATGGTTATTAAATGCATGGCCTAATATATGTTATTGTAGCTATTGTAAGAGGGAATTATACCTCCTTGATGTTTCTTAGATGAGTTTCACATCTCTATGTTAAAATATGCATTGATGACCTATAGATTTCATGTTCTCCATGTGTTTTATGGATTGACTGTCATATTTAGGCATTATTAGGTCAATTCCTTGTCTAAGTTTTGTGTTAGAGGATTTTTCCTTGTGTCATTTATTGTTTTGGAAAGTTTCATCAAGTTATGGGAAATAGTTTGGAGACTAGCCCTGAAAAGGTGGCTCATATTTCACGGTCGCAGGCATAGAACTGGGTAAAAAATACTTCAGCCTCTCCCTTGCAGATTTATGCATGTGACTTGAGGGTTACAATCGAATTTATGTTTGGGAGTCCATATCACTGAAAAATAAGTTTAAATCGGTGTTTGGGCACTTGGAATGGTGGTTTAGCTCTTGGGGGTCCTGTAACTCCTAATAAAGGTCAGTAAGATTTCTTTTGCCGAATCCATTTCCTTAAGGTGAACTAATTGGTTGAGTCATTCCATAGTAGCCCTCGTCTCATGTTTACCCTGGCAAGTCGGTGAAAGTGGGTAAATGTGGGTGGGGTCATTACATGGTTAGTATGAAAGGTTATTATGTTAATCAGAGTCATATATTGCAGTTGTGCTCCTTGGTTCATAATAGTAAATCAGACTTGTAGTGTTGAGAATTTAGGGGGAGTACTTCTCTCAGCTTGGTTCTGCCTTTTTCCCTTGATGTCGAAGGGAGAGAGAAGGACTTGGTTTTTTATAGGACGTTGACACAAAGTCCAAAGGGGGAGATTGTTGGCATTATGGATAATGTGTTGTCCTTGATGTCAACCTCATGGTTCTTGTTACACCATTTTTTGGTCATCTAACCTTTCATCATTAGATGGACCCAAGTACACCATGTAAGACCAGTTTTACCCCAAGTAAAACTGCTTTCACTATGTTAATTAGGAAACCCCAAAAGGAATAATTAATTAAACCATAATTTAATTATTATTCCCAGTCATATTTAACCCAAAAACAAAGAAATTAATGAGATAAACCCATAGTTATCTTATTATTTTCTAGGAATAATTATTTAAATAATATTCCTTGTTAAATATGACCAAATCAACCACCATTAATCAAATAAATCATTATTTATTTGATTATATCCCAACCACTTCCTTAAAAGGATAAATAAATCATTTATTTATTTATTCCTCACTAATCAAGGGATTTGACCCAAGTCAAACACCCTTTCCCTCCAACAAATAATAATAAAATATTCCATAGAGGTGGATCTAGATGTGATTAACATTATTTTAATCATGCACCAAGATCTAGAAGGACCCAATATTTTGTTATAAATAGGAGGGTTTCCCCCATCATTCTTCACCTTTTGTTGCATACTAGATCACTCTGGATCTATACACTCGGTCTCATTTTCTGCCATTGTTGCTCCCATTGAGCTCTACCTTCTACATTGGGTTTGCTACATCTACAAGAGAGAGAAAGCTTAGATCTGAAGTGCTGAGGACTACAAAGAACCCATCCCATTGAGGAGATCTGGATACACCTTCTTGTTTCCTCCCAGGTGCCCTGTAATATAAAATTCATTCAAAAATCGTGTTCTTGTCTTGTCTGTTGGATGCATGGAGCAAACTCTTTACTTTACTGCTTAATATCTTTCCATTTATAGATCTGTTTGTTGCAGCACTTTAACTACTAATTTCAGATCTAAAGATGTTTTGCAGCCATTATTGTTGTTAGGGCTATTAGTTATGCGTAGCTAAAGTGGTTCTTTTTCGTACACTTCGACGAAGAATTCATACTAACAAATGGCGACTCCACACGGGTTTTAAATTACGACCGCTGTCGTTTTTCACATTCCTGCATATCCAGCTACTTCAGGCCCTAGGGCTTCTTTTCAGCTGGTTAGTTTTCCTCTTTTTATGTCATTTTTCTCACATAAAACCTAAAAACATTAAAATTTCTAACTTCCGTGTGTTTCGGCCCTATTGCGCAGGTGGCGACACCGGCCGCAAGTGAGACGGCAACTTTTCGAAAATACGCAGCGAGACAGCTGGAACGAGGGGGGTCGCACTTTTTGGCCCTAAACACTGCGACACGGACACTCCGAGGTGCGCCCTCGGCTTGTTTACGCCCCTCCCGAGGATCGGTCGAGCGCACGACGACTTTTTCCGGCATTTTTTTTTGCACTTTCTTAATTTTTAAACACGAGGGTTTCCTTCCTCATCTCAATCGCCTTCACGAATGCGATCTGTTTGCTCATCTAAGTGACTTACAGAATACAGCAGGGCTTTAGTACCCTCCACTTTTTGTGGAAGAGTTTCAGCTGTTTCAGCCGTCGGTTTCAGAGCTTCAGCCCTTTCTTTTTCCAGATCTGTGACCTCACTTCCAGATCCATCGAAATCAGCCTCTTTTCCTTTCAAAATCACCTCTTGTCGTTTTGTTTGGACCTCCCCTAAAGGCCTCTGCCTTGCCCCTCCCGGCTTTTTGCTGATTTCCCTTTTTTCCAGCCACCTTGCCCCTGTCTCTTGGTTGTGATCTGCACCCCTTATCTGCAGCTTTATCCTCCGGATCTCTGTCCCCTTTGACCCTAGATCTGTTGAGCTTCGTTTGTGTGTGTTTCCATAGTTTTTCCCTTTCTTTTCAGCATAGTTTTGAGAGACCTACCTTCTTGGGTTAGATAGATGCACAAGTAGCTGTTATTTTTCTGTTATTTCAGCATTTTATTCTGTTCTCTGTAGGTTTATTTTCAGCTACGCAGCACACTTTTTTTTTCTTGCTCTCAAAACGGAAAGGGTTTAAAAATTAAAATTAACGCACGCCACACACTGACCCTAAGCGAAGAAGCGCCTGGTTAACACCGCCCGGCAAAGACTCTAAAATCAATTGTCACTGCACCTTTTCTGCCCTTGACCGTAATTGATTCTGTCCCCTTGTTGCCCCTGTCGGTTTCCTTCTTCCTGTCATCATTGCGCCCCCAAGGCGCCTTTCCCGGAGACTTCTTGGCCTTCACCCTCAGTTTCTGGTTGATCAACCTGCTCCGCACCGCCGTCGTTGAGCCAGTCCACCTTCGAGTCCGCACTCCGACTCCTCCCCTCATTCCTCGGGTCCTCCTTCCCCTCCCGGTTCTCCTGCCCCCTCCACCATGTCTGGCCCAGGGCGTAACGCTAGCGGTTCCCCCGGCCCCAATGCCGGCCCTACTTCTAGCGGAACCGTCACAACCACTACCCCGGCCACCCCCATGCTGCCGTATATTGCAGGCCTCAGCCTCCCCGATTTCCATCAGTTGATTAATGATCCCATTCACCACAATGCTACCTGGCCCGCTATGCCCACCAAGCTACCCTTTGATATCCCTAAGTTCGAGGGCCTTAATGGAGAAGATCCAACCAATCATGTCCGGTCTTTCCACATGTGGTGTTCCTCCAACTCCATTACCGATGACTCCATTCGTCTTCGTTTGTTCCAACGCACGCTTACCGGCGAAGCTTCTAAATGGTATGTCGAATAGTCCACTTCCTCCCATACCACGTTCGAGACTCTTGCCCAAGCCTTTTTGTCGTACTTCCAGCTCCCTCTCCGATACGACACTGGCACGGAGCTCTTGACTTCATTTAAGCAATCCTCTTCCACACGCCTTTCTTCCCATGTTCAAGAATGGCGACGAAGACGGAGCTTATGTCGAGCCCCTCCCTTTGAAGATCGGGTTTACATGGACTGGTTCCTACGCACTCTCCCGTCTCCCATCGGCAAAGATGTCGCCTCTCACTTTCCTCAATCTGAAGAAGCCGCCCTCCAAATAGCTTTAAAATATGACCTGATCTACGCTCAATCTGGTTATGTTTATACCGTTCTTCCTGACATCCCCAGGCACGGTGGCGCTAACGCCCCGGGGGCATCTCATTCCGCCGACGGTATTGTTGGATCTCTTTCCCACCCATCTGCTCACCCTCCTATGAGCTATGGTCTCCCTCAGGGAGGGGCCAACACCTCAAGCACTCTTCCCCCTCCCGGCAACATGTATCCAGGATACGGCATGCCTCCTCCTTTTGCCCAACCTCCTGCTTACCTCAATGTCGCCCAACCCAACCCTTACTTTTGTCCACAGCCTGGTGCGCCAGCTCCTCCAGCATATGCGCTTCCGCCTCCCTTGCCTCCTCACGAACGCAACGGCCGCCCGCCCCTCCGGGCAAGTATTTGCACGGCGAGGTGCGATTAATCCCCCTTCTTCTCCGGCGGAGGAGCAACCGAGGAACACATACCGCGATGACTTACGAGCCCAGTGCCGGTGTTGACCCCTAACACCCCAGCAACCGACCTCGGGCATTCGCGCCCCACCGGGACGGACGGGCGACTTCGCACGGAGCAAGCCACATTGGGTGTTGCGGTGTTTACGGTCACTACACTCACGATTGTCCTCTCTTACCCCAGATGCGACAGATGTGGGAGTCTCAAGCCACATTGCGCGGACGACACGCCTCCCCTCACGCTCCTCCTAATGTGGCCACTACCCCGCCAGCTGTGTTCACTGATCCTTTCCCTCAACAGGGATTTGTGGCTACCCAACCCCCCGACAGCCATGCAGCCACACCCTCGTCCATTTCTGGTTCCTCTGACTACCAGATCCTTATGATGCGCTCCGATCCGTCCCCTTCCATCGACCTTCACCTTCAAACTCGGTCTCGCCAGTACCCCAAGCCTCCTGCTCAGTCTGCCCCCGAGCCTCCATCTTCAGGTTCTACAGAGCCTCTTTCGACATCCAGTGGCCCCTTGCACATCCCTCAACCCAAAGTTGAGGTTCATCCAAAGATTCCAAAGGGTCGAGCCGCTCAATCGTACAGTATAGTAGATTATTTGGCGCAATCCCCTGCTGCCATTTCTACGCTAGAACTCCTCCAGTCGTGCCCTTCTCAAAGGAAGGCTCTACTATCTGCCGTGGGCGCTGTTGATCCTGCTGATGACCAAATGATTGTTTTTGACGCCACTCAATCGGACCATCCTCCTCTCCCTCCTTCCGTTTCTTTCCAAATCCCAGTCAAAATCCGGAACGCCACTGTATCCCGGTGTATAATTGATGAGGGGGCATCCACCTGTGTGATGTCCGCTTCGGTTTGGAAGCAACTCGGATCCCCTGAGCTGGCCCCTTCCATGATCACCCTTCGAGCGTGGGACGGTCATGCCTCCCAACCCATTGGCCTGTTTCGTAACTGTCCCATCACCCTCGCCGGTAAGACCGTTTGCGTTGATGTCGAAGTCATTGATGCCCCTCTCGACTACAACATTCTATTGGGGCGAAGCTACACCTACGCCATGTCTGCTGTCCCATCCGCGGTTTTCCGCAAGATGTCTTTCCCACACAATGGGAAGATAGTCACTATTGACCGGCTATCTTATCATGAGCCGCCGTCTCAGACCTCCTCCGAGACGACCATCTCTTCTGTAGCCAACAAGCAAACCGTCGATTCTCTGACCAGTGTCTCCCCCGACGTCTACAAAGATTCCACCTTGCTTGGTACTTTCCCTCATCTTCCCCCTCCTTCGGTCACTGATCCCAGCTTGTCGAATGTTTGCATGATGCAATCGTCTCAGGCTGCCCATAAGCGGCCTGCCTCGGCTAGTCAACAACCATCCCCCCGCCCTCCGCAACTAATTCCTAGCCATTCATCTCAGCCAGCCGGACCTCCTCCTTCTGGCCCTTCCCCTACAGCTGGTATCCCTGAACCCCTTTATCCTCCCGGATCAGTTCCCCCTGGCCTTAACCATCTTGGAGCCGTCCCTCATGGTCATTTCCCTGCTGGGCAGATCCCTTTCCTAGCTCCCCCTCCCGGAGTATATTCTGTCCCCGTCATGGCCACCCTCTCCCTCCCTAACTTGACCTTGGGCATCCCGGTTTGGTACCTTGATCCCCCAGCCGCCACCCCCCCTGGTCACCCCAAACCTTACATGGCTTTGACACCGGTTCAACCGGTCCCCCTCGCTTCCTCCATAGCCACTGTGCCCCCAGCACCTCCACAAGACCCTTCTCCTGTTGTGACGGCTCCCGGGAAGAAAGGCAAAGCCCGCAAAGGGGCCACCAAAGACCAAACCACCACGACCGACCCGGCTCCTTCTCCGCTCGCGAAGCCTTGTGCCTTATGTGATGTCATTGGTCATGCCACCCATGCTTGTCCCGAGTTACCTCGTATCCGACCCATGGTAAACGTCGCGTTCCCCGACACTACGGTCCCTGAAACTCCCACTCCTTCTTCGACCATCCCCAAGAACCCCAAGACTCTCCGCACCAACAAGCCCTGTGCTTTGTGCGGGATCCATGGCCACTACTCCCATTATTGTCCTCACCTGACGCATTACCGTGCCTCGCTTGAGGTGATCCGCGAGTATGAGGTTGAACAAAATCAATCCGCCTCTCCCATTCTCGCGCAGTATGCTTCAGGCCAGCCTGAGGATCCCCCCGCTCCCATCCACATCCCCCCCCCTGATGTTCAGATGATGGAGTCTACGGTCACCATTCTTTACCTATCCTCCTCTGCACGACACTCAGAGCCTAGCCCGCCTGCAGCCTCCCCTGTTGTGTCTTTTGATACTCGAGATCACTCCACTTGTGTCTCTGTTGACCTCCGCAGCCCGAGTCCTCGCCATGTTTTCGATAGCTCTCATACACCACCTTGTTTGAGTCTTGATCATCCTGCCCCTTCCTCCTGCCATTACCGCTCGATGACTTCTGTACCCTCACGCTGCCGTCATTTCCTTTCATCCCCTCATTTATTGTCTTGTCACACCATTTTGCGGGACCCCCCGTCCACACCCTTTATCGGTTACGCCGATGGTGCAAGTCGCTACTCCAGGAATCTTGCCTCGGCAGGGTGGGCCATCTTCACCCCCTTGCATGACCTCGTTCTGTCTAACGGGGTATGCATTGGTTCTGCCACCAACAATCAGGCCGAATATGATGCAGTGCGTGGCCTATTAGCTGATGCCCTCTTGCATCGCATCCGCCATCTGCACGTTCATTTGGATTCCTTCAAGTGAGCTGGCAGCAATGCAACTGATAATTGTTTATCGTGTGCACTGCTCTGTCTTTGTTTAGACGCTATTTACGAGTGGGGTCTTAGCCATGCGTTTGAAACCATAACTTTCAACCATGTGCCCGAGACAGTCACTACGTACGATAGTATTGCAAACCATGTTCTAGATTGGCATTTATCACACACAATTCATGTAGACAATAACGATAAATCAACCATTGAACGATGCATATCCGCAATATGTGTCGCAAACCATGTATTGATTGAGTCCATCTGCTGCGAGTACATACGACATGCCCATAGCATGTTCCAAAAGCGGGGGCACCATGTGCCCCTCCATACATGTACATAGTATGCCCACGACGTAACTACAAACAAAATCCAAAAAAAACAACTGGGGGCACCATATGCCCCTCCATACACTATAGGGGGCACCACCTGCCCCTACATACATCAGAGGGGGCACCATATGCCCCTAATCACTATCTGGAGGCTCTCGGGCCAATGGCTCTGCCCCTGCAGCATGTAGACCACGCATAGCTTGACCAGCCATCGCCATGCGCCGCATGATACCTCGCCACTCCGAGGGGAGACCAACACATGGCTCTATGTACTGGTCGTCTAAATCCTGCCACCCGCGCTCCGATACTCTGGTCAAAAGCTGCTCACATCTACGGCGGATGTCCTCCAGTAGGGCGGCTGCATCCTCATTCTGCGTTGCTCTCGACCCACTCGGACCTGTAGCTCTAGACGCTGCCGGTCGTCCCATATATCCGGCCGGTTTTACCGGTGCTATATCTGCCTACCAAAAGTCCCTGAATCAGTATCATTATTTACTATTCAAAAACTTTAACATGCCCATATAAGAATAGCAATTTGTCACTTACCATCGGGCCCCCAGACTCGACCAGACGGAAGTGGCAGATCCGGATCCCCACAGTAGCTCATCCCAATATACGGGTAGTCGTCTATGTACAACAACATCTGATCCAAATGGGCAAAAAACTCCCGGTCGAAACACTGCCCGACGCCCCTCCTCCTCCTGCGAGGTAGTCGTCCCCAACGACGCATCACAGGCTCTCGGGCCCCCATCTGGAAGCTGCACACCAGGCCTCAAGGTCGGGATCTTCTCAAAGAAGAAGGCGCACAATAAAGTCCCATATGAGCAATCATGATTCACCTACCGCCTGCATAGCGATAACTGTTGCTTTAGCGCCACCAACATCATTTGGGCCCACCCAAAGTAGGTCCCACCCAACACACTCTCCACTATCGTCATCTGCCCACCGGTGATGTGATGGAATGCCTGGCTGCCCAGGATTCGCAGCACAGCTGCGGCCACTGCACGGGTTTCTAGCCTCTCTAGATCCCCGACCGATATTCGAGTCCCCTTGACTTGAAGACCCGGTCGACAATGGCGTTCCACGAACTCCATGATATGCCACCCCCGCGGAAGCACTGGCTGCGTGTCTCCCACGATCCCCAGTGGTGGGAGGCCGGTCAGGAAGTACACATCCTGGACCGTCAGTTCGATCCTGTGCCCTTGCACTACAAAGATCTCCTGATCTGGATCCCAATAACTGATAATCCGGGCCAGTAATGTCTCCCCTGCTCTCATCAACGGGTTCTCCACAAACTTGAGAACCCCAAATCTGGCCAATACACAACGAACGCCCTGATCCGCCTAGATCTCTGTCCGAAGTGTTCCCAGATCCCTCTCTCTCCAGTTGACCCGCAACTCTGCCATACCTGCACAAACACATTATTTTTGTCAGAGTACAGATCGGGAAAACCATAACCACACACCAAAACCCAACTCCAAGCCATAAAACAGCACCAAACCCCCCTCATCTCCCAGGTCGCAGTTTTCTGCCATTTTCTGGACCAGGTCGCACTTTTTGCCCTAGAACCTGCGTCCTGGGTCGCACTTTTTGCCCCAAAAAGTGCGACCCGGCCGTAGAGATGAGGGAGGGGCTGTTTCTGGGGTGTTGGGCCCTAAACTGCAAATCTAATCCATCAAAATGCAAGAGCAAGGTTAGGCCTCTTACCTCCAACTGAAAGATCTCGAATCCAACGGTCGGTTTGTCCGCTACGTTCGCCGCAAGATTTAGGGCCTTCTCTCCTCTCCGCATTCACCACAGCAACAATAGCAAATGAATGATTTTGGAGGGAAAACCGCCTCATTAAAAGAGAACCCCTGTTTCTTCTTTCGACTGCTGCGACCACACCGTAGCCCCGTTCGACGAACCGTCAGCACCGCTGGTTAGATCTCACCGAGCTCTCAAATGGGTTTTAATTAGTTTTTGGTGATTTGACATTTCACCCGGACACATTTTTTCCACGAAAGGTCACTTCACCACTCCTTAAAACCGAATTTCCTCACTTACGACACTTGTACTTGGGGCACCATATCGCTCCCTTACTTGTCCATGTTCGTGTCGATTTTCTTCATGAGTGCCCACCTTGTACTCATGCTTCCATGGCCCCCCATTGGGGCCTTCACTGTGTGGCAGCACTATCAAGTCGCCCTTGTTTAGAGCATTCAAGTTGAGTCATCATTGCATTCATGGAGTCTATCTTGCGTCCTTTTACACCCCACTATAGCCCTCCATTCTTCTTTGCTTGGTTCCTCTCTTGTGTCACATATCATGACCTTCAGCCCTACTGTCCCCTGTCCCTGTCGATATTGTGTCAGTCGCTTCCATGTCATTCATGCCCTTTATGCTCTAACAAGGGAAGTCGTCCATTCGCCACTCCATCCTTCCCATTTCCACCATCATCATTAGTGTCAGTCTGTCCGTCGCTCTATTGTTCTTCTCTCGTGCCTTAGTTGAGGATCTCTCATTGCCTCACCTACGGCGGACCTCCTTCTGTCGACATCAGCACATTTATTCCAGAAGCAAGGTCTAGAGGGCGATGTACCTTGGTTCCAGCTTCCACTCTTGTTCGGCGCCTCGGATCAGGCGGGGGGATCTCTCACTTCCCTTTGGCTTGATTGCTTCTCCAGCTCCTTTCAGCATGATCGAGATTCGTATACTGGACAGTCCAGTGACCCAGCAGCAGCTCTTGATGATTCCCGGGCGTGTGTGAGATGTCTCAGCCCTCATGAGGGGGTGGCCCTGCTGGTAGCCCCCCACATGCCCGGATGACCTCTTCATTGCAGCCTTTGATGCCGCTCCAGATTTTGATGATGTTGGCCTTAGCCACCTGCAGCGCCTCCATGATTTGCATGTATCAGTCAGATTTTGTGAGCCCTTCCCCATTTACAGGGGGCATTTGGGTTGTATTTATCTCATGTACTCAGATGATATTGTACTAGTCCTGGCTGTTATCCCAGGCACGGCATGTATGTGAGACTATTCATTGTATTTTTATCTGGCTCTTGATTATGCCAGCTGTACTCTATGGTTCGGTCCCTTGTTCACTGGACACACTATTCTTTTATACTTTGTCACGGCGGGCATAGGTATGCCTCCCCCGCCGCCTTCAGCACAGGTACCCTCTCATAAAAGAGACTTGTTGCACCTGCGAGTCTCGTCTCCTCAGGGTCTCGTCCTTCAGCACACTATCTACCTCACATTTCTCTCTCTGACATCCCTTTTTGCTGTCTAGTGATTGTGTTCTTACAACGTACTTCGGTCATACGATTTGCTCCCGACACTCGCACGCTGGGGGGCAATCTGTTACACCATTTTTTGGTCATCTAACCTTTCATCATTAGATGGACCCAAGTACACCATGTAAGACCAGTTTTACCCCAAGTAAAACTGCTTTCACTATGTTAATTAGGAAACCCCAAAAGGAATAATTAATTAAACCATAATTTAATTATTATTCCGAGTCATGTTTAACCCAAAAACAAAGAAATTAATGAGATAAACCCATAGTTATCTTATTATTTTCTAGGAATAATTATTTAAATAATATTCCTTGTTAAATATGACAAAATCAACCACCATTAATTAAATAAATCATTATTTATTTGATTATATCCCAACCACTTCCTTAAAAAGATAAATAAATCATTTATTTATTTATTCTTCACTAATCAAGGGATTTGACCCAAGTCAAACACCCTTTCCCTCAAACAAATAATAATAAAATATTCCATAGAGGTGGATCTAGATTTGATTAACATTATTTTAATCATGCACCAAGATCTAGAATGACCCAATATTTTGTTATAAATAGGAGGGTTTTCCCCATCATTCTTCACCTTTTGTTGCCTACTAGATCACTCTGGATCTATACACTTGGTCTCATTTTCTACCATTTGCTCCCATTGAGCTCTACTTTCTGCATTGGGTTTTCTACATCTACAAGAGAGAGAAAGCTTAGATCTGAAGTGCTGAGGACTACACAGAACCCATCCCATTGAGGAGATCTGGATACACCTTCTTGTTTCCTCCCAGGTGCCCTGTAATATAAAAATTCATTCAAAAATCGTGTTCTTGTCTTGTCTGTTGGATGCATGGAGCAAACTCTTTACTTTTCTGCTTAATATCTTTCCATTTATAGATCTGTTTGTTGCAGCATTTTAACTACTAATTGCAGATCTGAAGATGTTTTGCAGCCTCTATTGTTGTTAGGGCTATTAGTTATGCGTAGCTAAAGTGGTTCTTTTTCGTACACTTCGACGAAGAATTCATACTAACAGTTCTGTTACAAATTCTTATCACATTATGTTACATTATGATTGAGTGCAAAATTGATGTGCCTATTAGATCTTAGATTGAGAATGTGATTAATGATACTATAGGTGTTGCAAGAGTCATGATGGTTACAAAGGAACTACAGTGGTTTTTTAAAGTGTTGTAGGTAATATGAATATTTGTATAGGTGATGCAAAGATGAGGAAGTGTATTGGTGGTTGAGTCACAGGTTTCATTTGAAGTATATTGAAAAATGTGAATTTTGTGAAACATGTGCTACTTCTGTGAGAGAAACTCATGTACATACGCAAAAATAAAGAATAAGATTCATGTACACTACCCTGCGCATGAAAAAAAAAAACCATGAACATTTTCCATGGTAATCTCCCAAGGTTTTGAGACAACAATGTCTATTTGATCTCGTCAAATAATCCAAGGGATTTTCCTATGGTATTGGAAAGAAAAAAAAGTTATAAAAGGAGAAGGATATTAAAAAGAAGTGTGTGCATTCGTAGTTTTGATTGTGATTTGTTTTGGACAAGTGTGCACTAGGGTGTAAGGAGGATGCCCATATATGAGAGATCTGATGGAGATTTTATAGAAATAATTATTGGTTGGTCTGACCTCTAATGTGTGAAGTCACTTTCTTGCAGGAGTAGATCTAATGGTTTGATTTTTGTAAAAGCATGTTTCAGTACAAATATGATTATGAGAATACAGGAATCAAAGGGTTGATTATGTGTTTCATATCATGTATTGCAAAAACTAACAATTTTTTGTATTCACAGCATGTGTAATATTGCAATTGATGTTTTTGCTACAGAGATCAATGTGTTAATTTGACAGTATATGTAGAGACTTATGAAATAGAGTAGTATGAAAAAAAATTTGATTGACATGGGTGTTTCGCTAGGGCATATATTGTGTTTGCATAAAGGGTGTAATGACTAATTTTATGAGATTTGTACACTACTTGTATTCTTGAATAATGCGTACATACACATATCTTCTTCAGAACATTCGTGTATGCTCTATGATGTATGCAAGATCAGTGTCTGCTGGATAATTATGTTGGTAGAAACTTGTTTGGTTGCTAATATTATGAATTTATGATGTTGCATATATTCTAGTTTGTTGTTGTTCATAGATATAATTTACAGAGATTCGACTTGTAGAGTGTGTTTTTTCATTGATTGAATTCCTTGTGGCTTGAGGTACATAATCATGATATTGCAGAGATTTATGATGAAGGTAATGTAATAATTGTTGCTACATATTCAGTGAAGAGATTTGATGCATGGTTTACTACCAAGGTTTAGTGAAAACATGTTTTGATATATATACACTATTTTTGTTCCTAACTAGCACGTACATACACAGATCCAAGTCTTAACAGATGTGTATATATTTTGATTCGACTTTGGACAGGATCTGTGATGTTGTTTGGTTATGATAGTGAATTGGTATTGAGATAGATTTGTATTTTTTGTTGATGATTGTCAAGGATGTCTCAAGGTCAGTATGTTTGGAATCTGTTTGGCTTGGTTGGCTACTGGGATTTTCTATTGGATACACAGGTTACTTAGACTAATTATGTGTTGTTATTTAGCTGATTTATTATTACAGAAAGAGTTTGTTGACAATGTTTAGAAGAGTTTTGGATTTTTATGATAGTGTATCCTTTGGAATTTGATGAGCAGGAATTTGACTTGGTTGATGAGTAAAGAATTTGATTTTCTTGGTGTTGATAATATTTGGCTTGGTATATTAGTTTGATCAGTGATATGGTTACAGAGGGGTAATTGGTATTCTGTGTTTATTTTCAAAAAGGTTATTTGTATTCAATGATTTAGCTTAATGGTTGGTGTGGGTTCAATTTTAAAATTGGATGAAACGTTCCCTACATTTTTTTGTGTTGGTTTTGAGTTAGGTGGATCCTGTGTGAAATATTATGAAATGTGTTCCACAAAGGCGTCGAGGGTTGGAGCCTTCAGTGAGGGAGTAGGAGCTTCCTTTCAGTAGGAGCTGGTAAATTTGATAAGGGAGTAGTAGCTTCCTTCTAGTCAAAGCGGGAGAATTTTTGGAGGTTTTGTCCTCCCAAGGGTATGATCTTGTGCATTGCTAAGAGTCTATGTCAATTCAATATGTAAGAATATTTTTCTTTATAATAAGAAAGAATACAAATAATACAACAACGATGGTTTTATGGGTTTCCACCTAAAATCTCGATGTTCCCATGTTTTGATTATGTGTTATGGTTTATCTACTCTTATGTTGAATACTGCTCATGGTTACTACAAAATGTAAAATTGTGACAAATCAAGTAATTTTCATATACGTTATTTGTGTTTATTAAAAGCGCATAAACATGCAAGTTGATTCAAGGGATGCCATGTATAAAATCATGAATGTGAAATTGAAGATTAATTGGAATGAAATATTGATTCACACCCCCCTACCCAATATTTCTAACATGGTTTTGTGTTTTTAACCCATAACTGTGGGTTTGTGGATGACCCAAAACCAAGTATTTTTGAAGAAAATGGTTTTTTGTGGTTGACCCATAATCGTGGATTTATGGATGACCCATAACAATGATGAATGAAGGTTTGAGGATAGAATTACCCTATAATGCTTGTGGGCCAACTATGATACTCACAATGTATGGCCTAGAAAATGTACTTTGATGGAAATGGTTTTGTGTGGTTGACCCATAATCATGGGTTTGTGAGTGAGCCATGAACATGATGAATGAAGGTCCGAGGACAGAATTACCCTATAATGCTTGTGGGCTAACTATGATATCGACAATGTATGGCCTAGAAAATGGACTTCGAGATATTTCACTTGTCAGTATCCCAAGTTATGGTAGAAATTTGGTGGCTTATTTTTGTAAATTCTCACTATCCAATTAAATTTTTAAAGGATTACTCCAAGTACTCAAGTTTCACATTTTTTATTTCCATTATTATGATTTAATAGTCACACCATGATATTACCTTGACATCGAGACAGCTATTTTGTTGAGGCTAGAAGTACACTTTTATATAGTTAGCAAAGATAACTCTATCACCATGGGCACCCCTAGCAGCAAGAACAATAGAGGAATCCAAATATGCCTTTGATGTCACCCAGGTGTCTTGGGTGATATATCTCGTAAGTAAGTAAAGCACACTTGAGAGTATGATGCTTGAAAAAAATAGGAAAATCCCATACTTGAATGTACATAAAATATATAGGAAGCCTTGTGCAACTGAAAAAGTGAAAATAATACTAACATAGACAATTATGGTTTATCTAGTACACTGGGTTTCTAGTTGGAAAATTTCACTCGCCACAATCCATCCAAAATCTATTATTTTGAGTTCATCCTATATGTCAACTAACAAGTTCTTTGGATCGATGTCTTGGTGTATCAAATATTTTTTCATGATAATATATTATGGATTGTACCAATGATGCAATGGAATTGGTTGCTCGCTTTTCGTTAAAGCATGTACGACTCAGATAGACATGACTTTGATCATAAAAATAACCAAACAATCAAAGTATATTGGGATGCTGAAAATGGATTTGGATTTCAATTTCTCTTTGCAACTAGAGTTCTACCCTAGATTATTGGAGTTGTTTCTTAAATATATCTTTCAAAGTTATGATATAATTACTCTTCCTCTCTCTGGAAATATATAAAATTCGAAATTTCCCATGGTAGAGAGGTTTTCTAATGTCAAAATTGTTGAGATTCCAAGGTCCTTCATCCTTCTAAGCATCCTCCTTCTTTTTCTTCCCCATATTAATATCTTTCTCCCTTGTAGGAAACCAACACTACTCAAGAGTATGGTACTTGTCCAGGTGATAGGGTCAATTCCCTAGCCACTTCATATCAGGTGTGGTGAGGTTTGAACTATCGTATGATATATTCTTGGATTCATACATGTAAATCGATTTGATCTTTAAACCATAGGGATAATTTTCAACCAAGGAAAGAACCAGGGGATTTAATTTTTTCTTCATATTCTTTAAGAACATCCTAGTGATGACATCCAGCTAACCCTTGGCAGTAATTATTATTCAAGGAAATTAGTTATAGAAGCGGTCTTCAACGAACCTCATGAAGGTGGCATCCTTTTCAACAAGGAGAATGAAGAGGGTGTCACTATCCATGTTGTTGACACAATCAATTTTGGGTGGTATGGCCTTGCCTCCAATTCCCATATTTGTACAGTCGATTCAATCTTCATTTTCATAAAATATAAGGCAGTTGACAACGATTCCATTTTCGAAGGCCACAACATTGAGGCTCGACCTGGTGTATTTGAGCATGCAAGAAACATTGTCGAGGACACCATACAAATAACCCTAGTCCTAGAAGAGCTTTACATTAGTGTATATAATGTCAATATTTGTGACGTAGATTTTCTTTAGGTAGAGTTGGTGGAAAAAATGGAGAATCTTGGTTGTAATGGAATTTTTCTTGACGTTGGTGATGTTGGCAAAGTGGAGAAAGGATGACTTATTGTTGAGAACAATGTGGTCCAGCTCCAATACATAAATTTGGTTTTCGTTATCGCGAGTGGGGATGTTATATATATAACCGTTTCTACGAAGGACCGAACACACGACAAGGAGAATCATCTTCTTGATATCATGTTCCACAGTTCCCCCATTTAAGTCGATGGCCTCTCAAGAATCATGTGCGATTTTGAGGTCAATCGGGGTTTGATTCTCCGGCTTCTCACCCTAAGTTGCCTTAGTGAACTCCTAGATGGAGGCTAGGATCACGTAATCCAACTTTAGGCACTTCTTGAAGGCTATATCCATCCTCAATTGATTATTAGAGATTGACACTTCATCATTTTCTTCACCTATTTCTAAGCAAAGTCACCCATTGCCCATGGGTATTAAGTAAGTGGGGAATCTTACCAATGATAATATGTCTATAAGTTAAGGAATTGTGTTTGGGTAAAATCCTAGGGTCAAGTTCGTGGGCCTCCCCACTTGTCTTTTGGTGCTCTATAATATGTGTGTGTGTGTGTTGGCATATTTTTGATATATGTGTGGTTTGTTGTTATACGTAGCCACCAAACCTTTTATCATTTTTCCATGCATTCAACTTTCCATGTATCCATAGATTGGTTGGGCCCTTGTGCACTATTAGTTGGATGCCATGTGGTACCTACCCATTGGCCCATGTGTATGCCCAGTCACCCAGTCCTTCCAACCTACATATGCCATGTGTTAATTGTAATTCCACATCGACCTTTTATGGGCCCCACCAATTTTTAATTGGGATGCCACATGGTGGCCTGTGGGAGTGCCCCGTGGGTCCCATCTGCATATAATTTTGTTTGTTTGTGCCAAACTTCAGATGAGTATGAATTTTTCATACGAACTTGGATTGAGGTTTCATTTGTGTCGTTGGAACCGTCTCAATGAGATCTACGAATTAGTGTTATTTTTTTATGAGATTTGAGGACTTCAAATTTTGAGCCCTTTGGGATCCCCTTGGATTAATCCTCCCCACCGAGGAGGTTTTGGGCCTTTAAAAGGCTTATCAATCAACAGGAAGGTGAGGGAATTATTCCAAAAATTTATCTTTTTCAATCCATCGTGCCTTGCTAGGATGTAATCCTTTGAAACCCACTTGAAGGTACTCCACATCTCCACATCATGAAGTCATGGTTCTTTTGTCTAGGTATTTGGGAAACTTGTATTCTAGAGAAAAATCATCTGTTGATGGAACTTGACCACTCTCTTCTGGATCCATGATCATGGGTGGTTCGTAAAGTTTCAAGTTCTCAACATTAACTATGGTATACATATGCATATATCTTGGAAGATCAAGGAAGTCATTTATCTCAATTTTTTCTAAGATGGTGAATGGACCACATTTGATTGGTTTCAACTTCGTGTCTTATCCCTTCAATGTATCCTTGTTGATGTGAAGCCATACTCAGCCTCCAACCTAGAACTAATGATAAAATTTGTGTTTGTCATTGCATGCCTTATAATGTGCCTAACTCTTCTCCAAATGTTCCTTCACTTCTTGATGAATCATTTAGAGGAACTTATGAGCCTTGTCTTCATCACTTCGTTCATTGGAACCCTCATATTTCCTAAATAAAAAATATAAGGGCACTTTTGGAAAGTACCCAAAGCATGTCTCAAAGGGTGAACTTTGAGTAGAAGAGCGCAAAGCCCTATTGTATGCATGTTGAAAATAATGTATCTATTCTCCCACAACTTAGGATGTTTGCTACAATAACCTTAGATCAAATGAATCATTATCTTATTGGCAGCCTCTATCTATCCATCAACCTGTGGATGGAAATTCATAATATTTTTTTATCTTGGTGTCCATCATTTTCTAGAACCTTGTCCAAAACTCTCCAAGGAATCGATAATATCGATCTGAGACAATGGATGTGGGTAGTCTAAAATGGACCCATACACACTAAAATAAATGTTGAGCGGTCTGATCAGCAGTAATCTTATTTTTACATGGCATCAAGACACACATCTTGCTAAACCTATCCACTACCATATACAAGTATTCATGACCCTTTTTCGACAAAGGCAACCTCCCTACAATCCATGGAGATACTCTCCTAAGGATGAGAAGTAACATGGAGTGGTGTGTACAACCTCAAATTTCTATTAGTGGGCTTATAAATAAAGCACATCACACCCCCCTTTACATAGTTGGTTACAATTTATTTCATCTAAGGCCAATAACAAAACCTCTACAAATGAGGTAGGGTTTTTCCTAGTACGCCAAAGTGACCAGACACAAGGGAAGTGCGAGCTTCTCATATTACATGGACTCTTTCACTTGTAGGAATAACTTGCCAATATGCTAGAGTAAATTATCCTGCAACTGGTAGTTTTCCATTTGTGATCTGTGGGACAATCTCTCATAAACATATTTAAAATCTTCATCAAAAGCATATCGTTCAACATAGTTATCAAGAGATAAAGAAGCATTATTCATAACGATATATGCATAAACAGGAGTTCTAAAAATCATATATTCCATTTTGTTACTTGTACCCTTCTTATACTAATTCACCAAATGAAACTGTTGAAGGAATCCCATCCACCTAAAGTGACGAGCCTATTGCAACTTGGTATGTGATTAGAGATACTGTAAGGGTTGATGGTTTGTATGTATGATAGTATTCTTCCCTATAAAGTAGTGCTTCCATTTCTTGACACTTTGAACCAAGGCATACAACTCTTTGTCATATGTGAGATAGTTAATAACAACTTGAGAGAAAGTCTCTAAATGGTAACAAACCAGTTTACGATGTTGCATCAATAATGCACCCATGGAATATCCACTAGCATCTGTCTCAATCTCGAATGGATGTGAAAGGTTTGGAAAGGCTAGTACTAGTTTTTTGTTGATATTTTCCTTTAAGGTGTTGAAATCCTTTTGTTGATTTCCTCCCCACTAAAAGATCTGCTTCACACTAGTCAGGGTATGCAAAGGAGATGCAATGACTAAGAAGTTATATATCAATATTTTCCAGTATTGAACTTCTCCCAAGAATATTCTCACTTATGTCACATTTGTAGGTTTAGTATATTTTAGAATTACATGAACTTTAGAAGGATCAATCTTCAGTTTACCTACTCCAACAATATGACCCAAATAAACCAAAGAAGTTTTTCCAAATTTGCATCTGGACAAATTTATACAATTTCTCCTTTTTCAGGGTATATAGTACTTTCTTGAGATGTTTTACATGATCATCCCATGTTTTGCTAAAGAAAATAATGTCATCTAAATATAAAAGCACGAACTCATCTAAGAATGGTAGAAATACATCATTCATTGCTTGCATGAATGTTGTTGGGGTGTTGCAAAGCCCAAATGGCATTACCAACCACTCAAACAATCCTCCTTGGTTTTGAAAGAAGTTTTCCATACATCATTTTATATAATCCTAGTTCGATGGTAACCACTGTGCAAATCCAACTTACTGAAATAAACAACATTCTCCAATTGATCAAGAAAAAAATCTATATGAGGGAGAGGATATCGATTTTTCACCGTGATCTTGTTGAAAGCCTGATAATCCACGCACATCCTCCATGTGCCATCCCTCTTTGGAAAAATCACAATTGGATAACCACCTGGGGATGAGATAAGTCTGATGACTCCTTGGTCCAACAAGTCTTGCACCTGCTTATTGATTTATTCCATTTACACAACTGAAATCCTATACACGCTAACATTTGGTAGAGGGGGATATTGTTGAAGATGAAACTCATGCTAGATTTCTCTCTTGGGAGACAATCCACTTGGTTCCTAAAAAATATCATCATAGTTAGAGACAATATCAAACATTTATTTCTTGTGATAAGGATTACAAAATTTGAAGCATCAGATTCTTTAGCATCTTTTGTCCCACAACAATGAGAATACACTTTTTGCAGGAGTTGATGAGTCTCTTCATCTATCCTACACTGACAAGGGTTGAATTGGATTTCATGCAATGAGCTCTGACAATATATTCCACCCCATTTTTGACATGGTACTTGTTCTCATGCCTAAAAAAAGACTGATTTCTTGTCATACAAGTAGAGGCTTCCCAAGGGTATGCCACAAATGTCAAGTGGAACAACATCTAAATCAACCTCATCAATTAGCTTTGAAGCAATGGCAAACCTAACCCTGCATTTATTGGTGACATTGAGTTTTTCACTATCACACACTTAACCGAGAGGATAGGTTTTTGGATAACGTCTCATTTCCAACTCTGAATTCTTAACAACCGATTCTAAAATCAAATTAACTTGAGAACCCAGATCAAATAGTGTATCTATTTTTCTGTGCTTAAATACAACCCTTATATGAAACAATTCACTTCTTTTTTTTCATCAACATGAGATTTAATTTTAGAAATAGCATGAAAGGAACCTTTACCTTATACACCAAAAGTTTTGATCTGTGTCTCCTCACTAAAATCAGAACCAAGGTCTTGCTGTGTTATAGCAACAATTTTTTTCTTCCCTTTTTGACCAAACTTCTTAAGTTTCAATTCTACATGTAGCTTCCAATAGTGCTCCTCATCGTGCCATTCTTTCTTGCAATGAGTGCAAGAGGGATTTGTTTTTTCTTTATTTTCCATCATTGTCTCATTTCCCTTTCCTTTTCCTTTGAACTAGTTGTTGTGCTGGGGCTTGGTTGAGACTTATTTGGATGATATTCTTGTCCATGTTTTCCCTTGCTTTCAAGATGAATTTCTTTCACACTAGCTTCATCTACATTAGTGCGATCAAACAATAAAAATTAATGACGAAGATAATTGTGTAAAGCACCATTGTATTTCATCAAAGTTTCTGGTGAGTCTAAAGGAATATTCAATGCCAATGCTTACTTCCTAAAATCATCTATAAAACTTTGAACATTATGACCTTTTCCCTATCTTAAGTTTTACCATTCCATCAGGGATTTTTTCCTGTAACTCAATGGGTAAAATTTCCCTCTTGATGTAGAAACAAACTCGGACCATGAGAAATGAGTTTGCCATTATGTTGACTACCTTTTTGAAGCTTGCTCTCCCACCATACAAGAATTGTGCCTCCTAACCAAAGATATCCCAACTTCATCCTCTTCGATCTATTGTGTATGGAAATACACTTTGATCTGTCTAATTCTATTTTTTATTTTCTCTGCATTAGATTCTCCATTAAACATAGGAAAATCAAATTTCACATCTAACTTTAAAAATGGATTTTCAAAAGCAATTTTCTAATGACTATTGAATGATGAGAATGAGGGGAAGAGGAAGAGCTTGAACTTGAAGGTGAAGATTCAGGTGGTTCTCCTCCACCTCCTCGTTGTACTGATGCATTATCATCTGCTAAAGCTCCCTCTTTCTTTCCCTCATTTTCCTTTCTCCTTTCATAATCTGCAAACATCTTTTCCACATGAACTGGCATCTGGTAGAAGGCCTTGTGGAAAGTCTGCTCATTCTTTGTGTGTATGTGATTATCCTCCATTTTCTTTCTCCACTTTGCATGTCCAATATCAGTGTTAAAAGACTTCATTTTTCCTTCACCCTTTTTGAGTTGACTCCTAGTAAGCATCGACACTCACAATTCACACGAAAGAAGACCACTCTGATACCAATATGCATTATAGAAATTTTTAGGTCAAAATTTGGCCTCAAAACAAAAATGTACAACCAAATTAAAATTTATAAGAACCAATAGAATTCAAGATGATGATGTCAACCATGGGGGATGATTCACCATTTTTGGAGTAAAAAATTAAAAACTACTTTTTCAACTTATCTCCCTACAGTTTTACTCAAATTTCAAGTGGGAGCGCTCGTTGAATGTATAATTTAATTCCTCACCTAAGGAGTACCCATGTTGCATACTGTAGATGGAACTTGCTACACAAAAAATGAGAAATACATGAAAAAATGTGATTACAATCATGTTTTTTCATATATTTTTCATTTTTTGTGTAACAGGGTCCATTAAAAGTATGTAACATTGGTACTCATTGGATGAGGAATTATTCTACATCCAATGAGTGTCCTCACTCAAAATTTCAGTAAAATTGTCGAGAGATAAGAAAATTTGAGTTGCAAAATAGTTTTATTTCCACTATTATTTTATAATGTTCCTTACGAGACCATTTTAGACCTCAAAATTTTTCTAATGATCTGGGATATTTTTTCGGCGATGTTAAACAAAATTGCTTAAATATCATGAAAATACCATAAGCGCAATATCCATGAAGCAGCAACACAAAATGAAGACATTATAGACAATGTATCAAAGATTGTTAACAGAGTTCACTCACAAATGTCTGAGCTACGTCTTCGGGATCAAATTCAAAGTGGAGAAGCCTCTATATTATCCCAACAAAATAATGGTAAGTACATGACAATACCTCACTTTTGGAAGTGACTTGAAATTCTGCTACTCAAATCCCAATTTTGACTGCACCATTGGATTCCTTGCAAGCATTCATGAAAAACGAGTACAAACTTACAGTTAGAATATTCCAAGGATATTCATACACAATATTCCCTAGAATATACCCAAAATCTATCTCAAAAATCATGCTCATACGGCATGGTTCCACTTCCCAGAGTTCCTCTCGACCCTCTCCACGGCCCAACCTTAGTCTCCCTCCGCGATGGTCGAATGAGGACTTAAGTAAATCTCTATCGGCAGAAAACCAACATAGCCCATTAGCTGTGGTGGTTATCATTGCTATGTTAAGGCATTGAAGTTGGGGGAGGTCCTAAGGCTCAAGATCACAGGCCTCCCCACTTGGATTTTGGCGCATTATAATATATATATGTGGTTTTTTGTAACATATGTTAGCATATTTGCGATATATGTGTCACTTTTTGTTATACGTAACTACCCAACCTTTGACCATTCGTCCACGAATTCAACTTTCCATGTGTTTGTGGTTTGATTGGGCCCCTGTGGGTTTCCAACTGGGTGCCACTTGGCACCATCTAATTGAGCCATGTGGTACCTACCCGTTGGCCCACATGTGTGCCCAGTCACACATGTCTTGCCAACCTACATATGCCACTTGTCGACCATACTGCCACATTGACCTTTCGTGGGTCCCACCAACTACTGATTGGGATGCCACATGGTGGCCTGTGGGAGTGCCATGTGGCACCCTATGGGTCGCATTTGCATATTTTTTTGTTGTTTGTTCCAAAATTCAGATGAACATAACTTTTTTATACAGACTCAAATTGAGGTGCCATTTTCGTTGTTGGAATCGTCTTAACGATATCTATGAACTGGTGCCAATTTTTATAATAAGGAATTCAAATTTTGAGCCTTTTGGGATCCTCCTAGATCATTACCATTATAGCCATCCATAAGAATAGATGTATCACAACCACAGACAAAATAGCCATGGTTATGCATACGAAGCAATGGAGCAGTGACTGACATATTTTTGAAATACCATTTCTGCACAACTTCCTTTACAAAAACCTCTACATCATCACATTTCCTAGTCTTGCAAAATTTGTGGAAGTGAACCATTGATCTAGAAGTTGGGATTGAACGAGTTGTCTCTCATACCAATAATATAGCACTGTGTGACAAAAATGCAGAAAGAAACAACCAAATCATGACAAGTAGATCCATTGTAGCCTTAAGAAGTATTTTTTTCTTTCCCTCTTCAAAACTCGAATTCAATACATTAGTCGAGTAGGAGGAGGCGATGCTTGTTAGAAGGATTAGCATGTGAGAAAATTTCTAAGAGTTTATTTGTAAAGAAAGTCACCTAGATTTGCAATCCATAAGGATGACCCCCAAATCTTACGTCGAGGGTAATGATTGATATCACATGTGGCCATGAGAATCCACACTATGTCTGGTATTCATATGATCCTCAAACTTGAATCTTGATCTTGGATATGAAGGTACAAAACTCATAATTGTATAGTTCAATAATTTCCCATGATTAACAAATCACGCAGGCCTTCTTATAATCAAAATAAGAACAAAAGTCAATATCTTTCGTTATGATTTTCGAAGAGGAAGTTGCAAAGGGCCAATCACTTGCTAGACTACAAGCCATAAACTGATACATCTCATCGAAACCCTTATAAAACCGAGATTGCCATGGAGTCATAACCCTGGTTTTATGAAACCTTCATTTTTGTGGATGTGAATACTCAATTTTTTCATCGATGATTTTTTCATGGGGGCTAAGATCTAGGAAACATGAATATTGAGAGAGAAGATAAAACATATAGATTGTCTATGAAACAAATCCCAAATAACATTGATAAAAGTGAAAGAACGGAATATCTCACAACATATGACAATAAAGATAATTATTTATTAAATGAGCGAAGCTTTTACAACTACATTGTAGTGGACAAATTTGTCCTTCTGCATGGTGAGGAACATTATTTATAGTATGTTCAATGCCTTCTTGAATTACATCATTCAAGACCATGGATGGATACCATGGGGAAATACCACTTTCCATTTGACTCAATTAGATGTCTAACAATATGCAGTATGAAATATACAGAAGGTTTGGGTTTTGTGGATAAGCTTCAGTTTGAAAATATTATGATTTAGTAGTTGATATGAAATTCCCAAGTGTAAAGTGTTTTTTTTGTAAGTAAGAGTCATTATATTACCAAAAATATTTTACATAGAATACATTCATAGAGTAATTGTGAAGATTAGTGATTAAAAGAGAAGAAGTCTGCAAAGTACCAAGGCTAAAGGGAAAAAAACTAGAGATGGACCATATGTCAGTGAAAGGGAAACCAGATGGTCCTTCAGTATGATCATAAGTTTGATTGGAAAGCATGGGCCAAACAAAAATGTGGATAGGACTTACAGAATGAACGTCGATCCTACAAAAAGGATGTTTGCTAGAGTGGCCATCAAAACTTGAATATCGGAGTAATTTGAAGGAAAACAATAGAAAATAAAGAATAATGGAAGATTTGGTCAAGTTGCTTGCTTGCCCTTGGCACTAATTGGTGCTTGTTGCACCTTGTTGCAACGATCAAATGGTCATACAAATCCAAAAGTGAAATGTAAAATCCATGTGTGAAAAATATTCAATTTTTATCACATCTAATCCATTAAATTTATTTAAATATAATTAATACACTAATTTAAAACTAACTTAAATAAATAAATAAAAAATCAATAAAACACAAATTTTCTTTGTTTCATTAATATTTTAAAATAAAAAACAATTTTCCATAATTAAAATCCCATCACAACTAAAACTATATGATAGAATTTTTTTTGGATTATTTTTTTTATTATAGAAATTGTTTTCCCTATTATAAAGTATTTATTATTTATTATGCACTAAACAATGTCACATAAAATATAATATTATACATTAAACAATGTAATACAAAATGTGATGTAAATTGTTTCTATTTATTGTGTAATGTAAATTGTTTTTATTCGTTAAAGTTATCATTTGCTAATCATATTTAAATCAGATATTGTTTTTGCCGGTAGCTATTTGTTATCATATTTAAATTAAAATTTTGCTTAAGTTTTGTAATTTTAATTTGAGTGGTCATTTTATCATATTTATTGTTATAGTGGTCATTTTTTATAATATTTATATTTAAATTTAAATTAGAATTTTTCTTTCTAATATTTAAATTAGAATTTTGAAATTTTAATTATATTTAGAATCATATACATAGTAATATTTTATTTTTCTATTATAAGTAAAGTCTATATATAAAGAGATACAATGTTTATATTAAATTCCAAGTATTATTATTATACTTAACTAAGTTAAGTGTTTATTGATTTTCATTAATAGTTAATGTAATTATAAGTAACTAAAAATATATTAATGTAGTTGTGCTGATTATATAATAACATAAATATATATTTTAATTTTATGTAAAATAATAAATATATGTTTTGATGGTATTATATTCTTTAATGTGATTATCACGGAAAAAAAATTTATACACAATTTATAGATCACATAAGCCAAATTCCTAATAATAATAAATATATTAACTTTTTTTATAATTCATTATCAATGTTATTTCATATTTAGTTTTTAAAAATAGATAATTTAAATAATTGGAAAATAAATTTTAATTTGTAAAAAATCTTTCAGTAATAATCACATGACAATATTCCATTGCACAATATTCCATTGCATGTGATTATTACGGAAAGACTTCTTACAAATTATATGATGAATCATAGAAGCATAGATTCCAAATAAATTTTAAATTAATCTCTAATAATATCTATTATTTGTGTGTTTTAATAAAATAAATATTAAAATATGATATTTCACCTATAAGTTAAAATCCAAATTATGTATTAAATATAAATTAACTTAAAATTATAATAACATCCAACCAAATTTGACCCTTAAACATGATTCAAATCAATCAAAATAATCACAAACAATAAATTACCACAAGAAACAAAAGCTATACATTGAATCTCAACAACTAAATCATTGCCAATATGGCAACTGCCCAACTAATATTCTGTATTAAATATAGTTTAAAACTAATTTCAATTAACTTAAAATTATTATAACATCCAACCAAATTTGATCCTTGAACCTGATTCAAATAAGTCAAAATAATAACAGTAAATTACTAACAACAAAAAAAACATAGAACCTCAACCACTAAATCATTGCAAAAAAAAAACATAGAACCTCAACCACTAAGTCATTGCCAACGTGGCAACTGCCCAACTAATGTGAAAGTACTCCCACTGCCACGTTTCACATTGCACATGCCACCGACAACCACAAAAGATTAGAGTTTCCGCCCTGATTGAGCACATTCATCATGGGATATGATGGGAACACACTTATTTTTCGTTGACAGAGAAATTAAAGATTCGTTGACAGGGACATTAAAGATAAATAGAGAAACGCTAAATTTCTCACCAACCAAACAAAGGCGATACATATTCTGGCGGCAGAAAACGACTAAAATTATCTTATTAATAAAATAAATATTTTTTTGGTACATTTAGCTTCCTGGCGCTAAATCTGCCAGATAAAACATTTCCCAACAACGGCTTTGCAATAGAAATATAGTCAACCTACTCAATTACCAACCGCAGTAAACTAAAAATTTACACTCCCGCAGCATCAGCAACGCATCCATTGCCTGCCATAAGATCAAAGGAAAAAAACAAAATGTAAGCCAGAAATATAATCCCATTCCCAATTCTAAATTTTTGAAATTTTTTGGGGAAAGATGCTGCTATCAATTCTCTCTAACAGGAATCATCATATGGAAAGTTCTGAAAAGTTGTGATGCAGTGGTAAAAGCTGGAACAGACCATGTTCAAAACTCAGTGGACGAGCACTACTTTTGGTAATGCAGCTGAAAGTCAGTGGATAAGCATTGAGCACTACCTCTGGTAACAACGCAGCTGATTGGTTGATGTCTGGTAAGTTGGAGCATCTGGGACATCTGTAATAATGATGACCATGTCCAGAAACTATTGGACAAAATGCTTTTAGTAATGAGCTAAACAGTTGGAGCGCAGTAACACATGTAGTAATGATGATCATGTCCAAAACCCAGTGGACGAGCTGCCCCTGGTAATGCAGGGAACCAAGTCTTCCGAAATGGGAGGGTATCTGTGAAAGATATTAACACTGGTATTTGTTCATGAGGAGGTGTGGTTAAATAACGTAAGAATTTAATAAAGATTCATAACGAAGAAAAAAGGATTTTTTTTTTTTTTAATTGGATGAGTAATTCTATTTTGAAGAGTGGTCACGGAGAGGGTTTGTTGATGATTGAGTGATTTGTTAAGGCACTTTTTTGTAAAGGTTACTGGTTCAAAATCGGTGGGTGAGGGTTTGTTGATGATTGAGTGATTTGTTAAGGCACTTTTTTTGTAAAAGTCACTGGTTCAAAATCGGTGGGTGAGCTCTGTCAGAGGTAACTCTGGTTTACCTTGTTATGATTTGTGGGCTCAGAGGTAACTGTGACCACAGTTACTTTGTCTAGTATGATTTGTGGACTATTATGCCAAGCTAGGATAGGATAGGAAGTTTTCTATACAACAGCTCAATGTGATTGTGGGTGACAGCTATGATTGTATGGTTTTTCTCATCAAATTAATACATCTCAAACCTGCAATTCCACCACATATATGTTGGTTTTTTTAACAAAATTGACCACAAAAGAAAACAAAAACCTAAAGCATTTAGACGACGCTATTGTTATTAACTCTTGGGATTGCAAAGAAAGATATTCTAAACCACCACCCCAAGGACAATAGCGTAAAACGCCACACTCTGACATCTGTAAAAACTACGTAGGTTGTATCAGCTAGAAATAGCTTAGTTTTTCTACCTTATTAACTCACTTTTTTGGACCCCTATGAAAATGCTATTATAAATTTTGTATACCATGTAATAGAAAACAAGATGTAGTTTGGTAGTAAGTTGGAGCACTAATAACACTCTTAGTCATAATGATGACCATATTCAAAAGTCAGTTAATCCTTGATAATGCAATTGACCAAATCCTCCCCCAATGAAGGGTTATGTTAATGCAATAAGCATTGGTTTTTTGCTAATGAGGAGGAGGTGGTGTACTTAATAGTAGTCCCATGGTAATAGCCTTTCTGCAAATTAATCATTAGATCGCGTGTAAGTCATTGTGATGCAACGTTGATAACTCCACTCTCTGCTGAAAAAGGCTTGGCCCAAAAGAAAAAAATCCCATAATAGCCCATTACTGGGTTGGCAATGATATGGATCTAATGTTCAATAGCTGGTAGTGATTATCAAAGCTAGTGGCAGATGATTCTCGTGCCTAGGTATCTACTTTCAACCAACAGAACTTGTTAATGTTAGAGTTGTAACGAGATTCTAACTATAAGTCACCTGTTAACTAAAAGTCACCTGTTAAGTTTAGTTAGAGAACAGTGACAAAATTTGGTTAGACCTTCACAAGGAATGTAACATGTATACGTTGAATGATAAAGAAGATTAGGTTAACATCTTTGGATTAGGTGTTAAAGGAACTTAGTTCAAGTGGTATGGTTCACGATTTGTGAACTAAGTGGCGTGGGTTCAAGTCTCTGGAGACATGTTAGTCCATATGACATTTATGAAAGAGTTCTATGGTGGAATAGTGACAGGTGTTTCTACGAAGTTACCGATTGTGCCTAATGAAATGTACTTATCACTGTCTAAAAAAAACATCCCTGGATTAGGTTAACTGTTTAAAAAAAACATCCTTGGATTAGGTTAAATGATGGTGAAGATTGAAAAAATAGCCTGCATTGGGTGCACATCTGAAGGTGGGAAGAGTCCTGTACCTCTGAAAGAAGGTGTGTATCATAGGATGTTGTAAATTCACATGATTCAAACATGGTAACGACAACACAACCAAAAGTGCAAGAGTCAATTTGTAGAAATTGGCTTTATAAACAAATCAAGGAACATGAACTAGAAAAATTAAGGACAAGACTAAATAAAATCAGAGAAACTAAATAAGTTTATGTTTATCAAGTGCAAGATGGATAAACAAGCAATATACATGCATAATTTTGAGGCAACAAGTAAGATACATATTCTTATATTTAATTCGGCCCCCGAAACATGAAACTATGGATCAGTGATGGATAAAAAGCATTGCTACTATGTTTGGTTCAATATGCAGAGGGTTTTAATAAAGACAAAGGAGAGCATGAACTGGTCTTTAGACTCCAGCTAAAAATGTATAAACACATAGCTATCTTAAGTTTAAAAAAGATAATTAAGATAAAATTGGACCTTTTTCAGAAAAAAATTGCATGGCCAGTTAAATCGCTCAGAATTTGAGTGTTAACAAACTCTGTTTTTTGGGAAAAAATTTCATCAAATGTAATATGTATATACTAAAGAGCTTGGAATAGATGTATTGTAGCCATAAATTCCACACCTTTTCAGCGCATATCTTAATCTTAAGCTCTAGATGTATTGTGAAATTTATGGCAAAATACATCTATTCCAAGCTTTATAGTCCTAGAAAGAAATATTTATGCTGAAATAAAATCAGTCAAATAATTGTGAGTGACATAAAGATGCAAACAATCATAGAAAAATATAGATTTATGAGAACAGAATAGGAATTTGCTTACTTGTAATGGCAACAGAGTTGATGCTGATATTTTGCAATGTTACAATTTTGAATTATCATCCTTAATAAATGAGGACGCTCGAGCTATCAGTGAGTTAGTATAGAAACAGAAGCCTTCTGGTTCACTGTCAGCAGAGTATATATTTAGTTGCCTGCAGCCGGATTTTGTCTGAATCTTCGTTGTTTGAGCTGATTTTGAATGAACAGAAACATGTAAATATCTACTGAACTTCCATGGCTCCAATCATGGAAGAAACGGTAGAACAACAAAGAAAGTAGAGAGGCCCAAAAGCTGAAGATGATTGTAGAATGAAATAACAGAACAGGTCTCCTGAAAATGACAATAGCCAGAGTTACAATCAAGAAGAAGTTCTTTTTACAAATTGTTCTTTGAGCTTGCATTCTGCTGAAATAATGTGTATAGAATCTAGATGCAACACTTAGCTAAAATACCCAACCATTACAATTTCCCTTTCATTGTAAATGAATAAAATATTTATTGCCTCTCCTATTAACAGAATAGATGATGGATTGCATAATTAATATGATGCTTTTTCTTTTCTTTTCTAGAAGTTCAACCTCCACAATTTCTTTTCAGAAAATCCAGGGGATCCTCCTCCTGCAAAACCCAGAATGGATATTTTTTCTTTTCTTTTCCATTCAGAAGTTCAACCTCCACAATTGCTTTGGTCTAAGTGCTCTGGCCAGTCATCACTGAAAACCCCCCGCTAGTACAAGAAGACCATCTCCCAGCACTGGGACTTGAACCTGAGACCCCATGAACCCCCAAAGGACAGGATTAAGGTGACTTCACCAATTCACCTCCAGGTCTAAGCCTGATGAAAATGGGTGCTTGCTTGGTCTCTCTCTTCTTTGGGAAAGGTGTTGTATGGGTGTCTCTGAGAGAGAATTTAGTAATGCTGTGTTTGAACCTTGGCATAGTTTCCACAACATTAAAATGTCCCCTTTCCAACTCTTTTAGATTGAGAATTTAACAAAATGGAAAAAAATATAAATAGCTAATTTTAATGAAACAACACTGTAAAGAAGGTCGAGATTTTGAATGAAACATAACCGTAAAGATAAGCATACCTTGGCAGAAGAATAATAGGAGTATGAACTATCCGTAGTACTTGGATAAGCAGCTGGAGGCGGAGTACCAGTCGAGAAGGACCCAGTAGACGTTGAACCAGTAGATTGTGAACCAGTAGACAATGTTCCAGATAATCCCAGATTGTAAACCGCTGTTCCATCTGGCTTAAAGAGCCCATAGTTCCTCTCGGAGGTTGGCCCAGGCTTCATATCCTCATTGAATAATGCAAACAGGTAAGCCTGCAAAACAAGTTTGGGTCTCAAGGGAGTCCCCTGGTTCTGAGAGAGCAGTTGAAGTAAATTCCCATTATAAGTCTGAGCATTCTGAAGGGTTGCACCTGCTTCATTGGCGTCTCCCTTTGAAGGCCATCCAGTTTCGGAGACTGTGACTTCTATATTAGCATATCCCAGAGCAGACAGTGCAGAATAAACAGCATCAACCTGTGCATATAACATGTTGTTATAGCGAACATTATTGTTCGGGTCAAGAACACCTGCATTTGATTCGAATAGTACATAAGGCAGGGATATCTGGCTGGGGTCACCCTTGTATGCAAAATATGGATAAGCATTTATGAAGAAAGGAGAACCAATCTGGGACAACAAATCCAAAAGTGGTTTCATTAGGCTCTTCACGTTTGATGCGAAGGAACCAGCAGACGGTGGAAATGAACTCGCAAGTACAGCAAGAGAATGGGGAGTGGTAACTTTAATATTCATGTCTGCACCGATGCTGACGAGGGCCGAATGGATGTTTTTCATTGCGGGAACCAGGTTTGCCATTAACTGTGTGTCAGTTCCTGTGTAAACCTCGTTCCCTACTGCTATGCCTGTGATCTTTGTGGCTGGTAAGTAGGCCTTAATGTTTTCATTTACCCATTCAGTGGCCATAGTTGGATTTATCATGTTGCCAACGTTTTCATTCCCCATTCCAACAATCAATTCTATACCAGTGTTTGCAAATGCTTTAAGAACTGTCTCATTTACGCTGTAGAGTTTTACTTTGTTGATACCGTTGGTCTGCAGAAGACCCGCTACTCGTTCCGGTGATGCCAAGTCATCTGCGACTTGTCCATAGTTGATTCCTGTTGTGGAGGAACTTATTTTTGACTGAGCATTTGAAAGAACCAGTCCTGAAAAGATTTAACACAAAGTGTAAGATGCAGGATCTAATGTAAGAAGAAACGCATGAATTGGGACATTTTATATAGATTACGATAAATCGCAGTAACAGTGAAGGATATCTTCCACAGACTTCTGTGCAAGCCACTTCCAACACGCTAATGAGGTCAAATTAAAGACCTCTGAAGCTGTTGATGGGTGCCTTAAAAACATAACCCTGGACTTCAGCAACTCCCAGAGGATTTTGGTGTAAGGAGAACCATGGACATTGGAGAGCAGATACACTCTGAAAAGAAGCAACATTTGAAGGAAGGCTGTGGTATCTTGTGAAAAAGATCAGCTACATAACTGTAAAATGTTAAGATTCTTAAAATGCTCTAAATGAGAATGCAGCCAATATGGGCTTCGTATGCAGCCAGTATGGGATTCGTAAGCAGCCAGTATGAGAATGCAGCCAGGATGAGAATGCAGTCAGTAAGCCACGGTGAGGCAGAGCACGGATGCCTAACAAGCACAGACTAAAGAGTTAGCAAAAGCCTCAGTTAGGATGGGAACCTAGAGCCATCATTTTCCTCAACTCCCATTTTTTAATCAGCTGATTTAGATTTCTTTAAAAATTGGAAGAGGCTTCACCTACACAGAGTAATGCACAGCATTCACATTTTCCCCTGTCTTGGTTCAACAGATCTTCATAAAAGGAGCAAAAGAGCGAAGCAGATCGGGATCTGAGGGTCCTACACTGTACATCAAGGACCCATTGATGCATAAAATTACCCCCACTTAAAACAGAGTGTGCAAATAAAGGAGTTGAAGTTAGAATCAAAGGCAGCACAACCCAAACAATCTGTCCTGGAGAAGATATACAGTCAAAAAAAAAAACATTGGTGCCTTTCAACAGCTTCACCAACCAAACGAAGATGGAAGATTCTTTGGGTGTAATGAGTGCTGTAGCTTTGTTTAAGAAGCCCTTGGGCTCCATAACTGAAGAATGATAAGCTGCATTTCGTGGGAACTCATGAAAAACTTCTAAAAATGGCCGGTGCGGACATCCCTAAGGCCGTGGTGAGCAGATGGGTGCCTAACGAAAACATATGTACATTTGCACTGCACTCAAACACACAAATAGCCTAAAGCTCTGAAAATGCCTCCATAGAGAAAACAATGGTAGAGCACTGTGAAGTAAATGCTTCATAGACAAAAAAAATATGGCAGAGCACTGTGAAGTAAATGCTTCATAGACAAAAAAAAAATATGGCAGAGCACTGTGAAGTAAATGCTTCATAGACAAAAAAAAATATGGCAGAGCACTGTGAAGTAAATGCTTCATAGACAACAAATAAATGGCAGAGCACTGTGAAATGTTAGTCCAACAAATCCAACAATGGCCTAATCAACGTTTCTTGAACCATCTGACATCAAGAATTCGATGATAATTTAACAAACAGAGATCATTTACCCAAATGTAAAACAAAACAAAGAGAATGCAAACAAACTCTTACCAGACAGAAAAAACAGAACACACAACCAGCTCGTTCTGAGGCCTCCTCTGCCCATTTCTGAAGCTTTCTTGACAGCAGCCTCTACACGCCCAAATCTCCTCGCATGCAGAGAAATGCGAGAAATTTATGAAGTGGGTCTTGCTGTCGCTGCGATGGCACATGTGCGTTCTGCAGTGACTCACTCACTATTTTTGTTTTTTTTTTTGCAGGATAGGTAGCAGTAGCACGCTCACGCTCATTCATAAGGCTTTAATCATAAATAGTTGGTGTCCCGTCATTAGCGTTTTTACCCTTTCCCGTCGTGGGTGACGTCGAGATTTCTCTTCCCGAGTTAGATTTCTGGTGGCAGAGTGATCACGGAGTGTATATTCTTTTCTTACCAGCCTTTGGAGTGCGGGCTAATTACCAAAATTGATGTTAGAATTCACACATTAACAGAGGAAACCTCAGAGCATTTCAGAAGTGCAATTTTCAGAGCTCCTGAAATTAGAATGTGGAGAAAAATCCAAAAATTGAAAGATGACACAGGAATTTTTAAGGGAAATGGAAGGGATCGTCCATTCACTAGTATTCAGGAAGTAATATCTTCATGAATTTATAGAAATGGTTGTTCTGGGGCCTGATTCCGAAAGGTTGATTGGGCTGTTGGTTTATTCCAAGCGTGTGAAGGTGCAAGCAGAATAGGTCCGGATTCAAGTCATCACAGTATAACAAATTTTGGGGACACCTGGAGGAAGCTGCAGAGTCATGTCTTTCCACGACGGTTAAACAGTTGAAACACGATATCGTTTTGCATCGTGGGAAGTGCAAAATTATGGAAAACATAATTCTATGGTTATGATATTAATTCATGAGATTTCTATGTTGTTTATTTATATGATTATGAAACTAAATTCTAAATTAACAGATTTTTATATTAGCACTTACTACCACGATGGTGGATGAAAATATATTTATAGGTTGAATTTGTTTTTTTTTGGAATTAATATGAAGTTATATCATTCAATCACCGATTTGTATGGATTGTATTTAGTATAATAGATTAAATTTATATAATTATATAAATTAGATGGTTGATAAATATTAATATATTAAAATATTTATTTTATTATATATATGAATTATTAAAATATAAAAAATTATAAAAATTAATATAATTATCGAGATTCATTTGTTACTTTGTTATAGGGTTTTTAATTCCAGTTAAAATCACTTCAGGCTTAAACTAGGTTGGTATAAAGATACCATGGTATGGTTAAACTATTAGGAGATCCACTAAAATGTTGCATTGCAAAATATTAATAACATTAAAAATATTGTTATTTCTAAATTTAAAGAGAAAATGTGGTGTGAGAAAGATTTAGAGACTAAAAGAAAATTAAAATATTACAAGGAGGTCATCAACCCTACTCTAGAAGATCAAAAGTATCTCTCTGTTTTAACTAGCTCAAAGAAAAAAATTAATATAGCCAAAATAAGAACGAACTCTTATGAGCTCCATAGTGAAACAGGTCGTTAGACAGTTCTAAAACACCATGGGTGGAAAGGATTTGTCATCCCTTTGAGAATATGAACATTAATGATGAAAATCATTTCCTTGCCATCTCTGTGAGAATATGAACATTGAGGATGAAAATCACTTCCTCTTAGAGTGCCCTGCGTACACCCACATTAGATCTCAGTTTTATAATCTTTTTGCAATACCAACCTTCCTAGCCTTTTAACACGTCAAAATTATAGTGAGCTCGGGACGCTTCTCTCCGAGCTCTTTGAGCATAGGAGTACAATTTTAAAGAAAACTAAATAATTCGTTTCTTTAGGTCCGGTAGACAAAAGTTTGGTCTCAGTGGACGTTAACCATCATCATCAATCTAGTTGTTTTTAAGTGCGACTTTTTGAAAAGTTTTCTGGTTTATTTTTTGATCTATAGGGATTCATTGAAATCACAAGTTTGACGGGTGAACTCTACACAATTGAAGTGCCCAAGGAGTTTTCGGGGTGTTGACTCCATAGGAAATATATATTTCCCAGTCCATACACACATTAATACGGTCGGGTTATATATGTCCATCATCATATTTAAATAAGTACATAATCTACCAGTGGGCATATACAACCCGACCGCATTAATGGGCGTATGGACTGCAAAATATTTGTAGAATCCATATATGAAGTAAAAAATTTAGTTTAACCAGTTTAAACAACACAAATCAAGATTTGACCACAATTTTTTTCATTGGATCCTGGAAAACTCCAAAAACTAGCACTTAAAGACAACTTCATTTTTAATTTGTAAATAGACTTTGCTACAATATTATGGCTTCCTAATACAACATGCCCAAAAGCCATAACTCATTTCATATAACACTTGTTCACCTTTTGATTTCTGTAACTCATTTAAGCTTTTGATTTTTGTATACTACTAAGAATATTATAGAATATTTTATGGAGGTTAAATCCCTACAATCCATCTAATAACTATTATAGCCATATAAATTAATTGGTTAGTAAATGCCAATAAACATCAATCCATAATAAGCATTAAAGCATGGAACAATATTCTTGTCAATGGAGATTTACCCCCACTTTACTGTGGAAATTTTTAATCTAGAATATTTTATGGAGGTTAAATCCGTACAATCCACTTAATAACTATCATAGCCATATAAATTAAATTGTTAATAAATGTCAATAAACATCAATCTATAATAAGCATCAAAGCATGGACCAAGATTCTTATCAATGGAGATTACCATGACTTATCAATACAAGATGCCCATAAAACCCTAACTCATTTCATATATAATTTTCTTAGAAATAAATATCAACTTTTTATTTATTCATACTACTATAAATATGTGTAGATCTTCACTAATACGAAATCTCTCAATATTAATTAATTATTTAACTTATATAACTGTACTATTAATTATTATTATGCAATTTTAAGGTCACAGTCAAGTTAGACAGCAAATTGGTGTATGAGATTATTATGCAATTTTAAAGTCACCGCCAAGCCAGACATCAAATTGGTGTATGAGATCTCTTGTTTGTGGGACAAGAGACACACCTCACATACTCTACCCCTTCTGGTTTTCAACTTGTAATCTCTTAGAAAGAAACACATGCTCTAAACCATTAGACCCACTCAAGCTGTAAAATAATACAAAATCTATCAATATTAATTAAGTATTTAACTTATATAACTATACCATTAATTATAATTACACTGTAAAATAATTTATAATATAATAAATTAATTAAATAATAAATATATATTTTTCCATAATCTTTTTTGTTTGATTAAAAAGATATTTATAAAAAAATCATTTTTTTTGTTTAATTAAAAAAATATTTATAAATATTTAGCCACATTTGTTGACTGATAAATTAAATTATGATATTTTTGTTATTTAAAAAAACAAAAATTGACAAATTAAACGACTTTCTCGTCCATCGTTCAAAATTTCAAATTGAAATTAATAAATAAAATGGAAAGGCATCTCAATTGAATCTGACGTGGCGTCCGCCAATAAATCCGACTGTTTGTCGCTGGATTCAACGTTTTGCTAATATCGTGATCGACTTTTAATTTAATTTAATGACATATAATGTTGAAAAATACTATTTGTGTTCGAGGCACACGTGGACAGGAATTAGTTGCGTCAGTAAACAAACGTTTTCCCAATATTACGGCTAAAAAGTGCACGGCGTGGGGTGTGCGGTTGCTGTCAAAATTGCCACGTGGAATGCAGTTATTCGTGGGAACACGTATGATTGCAACTGCGAATACCGTCATTTGTTGGAGAAAAGAAAATCCTTTACATCTGTCACCATCATTCTGACGCAGACAGCCCATCAGTGAGTTGTGAGGGTGCGATGTGAACGTGGAAAACGACCGAGGGCTACGAAGTCTATGACGGGAAAAGAACGGCTGCCGAAAGGACGCTTTATAAGGGGATTCTCCCTTTACTTTCCGACACCGGACGGGATAGATTCCCGTCGTTCTTGATTTTCCCGTTAACTGACGGGATGTCAACTACTTTGTCGCGTTATGGCTGGCTTTTTCGAATAGATTTTATTGGCTCTAGGTTTTATTATATTACATTTTGTGCTTTTTTATAAACAACATTAAATATCATTTTAGGGTTAAAAAACAAGGGTTTGTAGTAATGCGTTAACTTTTGGGAAAAATATAACTTTTTCATAAATTGCTCGTAGCATGGAAAATTGTAAATAAAAAAAGTAGTTAAAAAAAAACTTAATGATTATTTTAAATCACAAACATAATAACAAGATTAAAAAAATATAATTGCACATTATATAAATGAAATCGTTGATGAGTTACCTTATTAGGAAAGTTGTAAGGTATCTTTCTTTTTGTCTTTAAGTGCAAATTATGTTTTCATAAAAATTGCAAATTGATATATGAAATGGAAAAATTAATTGTCAACTAAAAGACAAGGATTTGCATAAACTTTGATGAGTAGTAATTAATAGTAAGTCGCACATTTATATTTTTACTCTTATTTATTAAAGTGCTAAAGGACACATAAATAATAGTGTGCATTAACTCCTAGTAACACATAAATAATATTGTGCACTAACTCCTCCTAAGTATATTTATTTACATCTCTTTCATATCCATATTTTATCTGAATACTTGCTTAAATTATGGTGGGAACTATGATGGTAAAAATGCTATGTACGTGAGTATGAGCTATTTTCAAAGATTTTAATCTTAGCTGGTTTTCCTATAAAGCTTAACAATGAAAAATCGCTCCACAAAGATATAAAATGCATGACATAATTGTAACCACATCCAAAAATTATAGTTGAAAAATCAGAGATAGTTATCCACATGGGCCAAAGGCTACAATAAGACCTTTAAATTATGGTTCAGTCAAATATTTGAAAAATATTTTTGTAATAATATTAAAAAATAAATATTTATTTTTCAAAAGTTAAACATTACAACTTGTATTGGTCAATACTAAAGTAATACAGGCAAATGGATTGCTAGAGTGATGCAGGGACTAATAATTCTTTCTTTTCGCTTTACAACAATGCCAAAACCTATCAACAATATATAAATTCCTGCCAACTCCATTTCCATAGTTGTCTTTCTTATCCTAAACATATATATATATAATCCTGCTAAATAATTATTTAAGTGATTTTTTTGTAAATATAATAAAATAAAATAAATATCCAAAACCTAAAAATATATTAAAAAATAAGTGTATCTCATAACTCACTAATCAATTATTTTAAACCTAAATTTGTTTTCTTATATAATTAATTTGAGTTACCCATTTTCATACAATTAAATTATTATTATTCACATTATAGATTAATTATTAAATTATAATAAAATTTATTGTATTAAAAATTTATAAAAATAAGATAAAATTTCAAATCCAAAAATATATGAAAAAAGTAAAAGTCTATTTATTTCTTTATAAATCACTAATCAATTATTTAAAAAAATATTTTCCTTAAATTATAATAAAAAATTCATGATTCTTATAAAAATGAATGTTTAGTATTCACACTATTTTAAATTATAATAAAATTTACCATACTAATAAAATAAACTAATAATACATTTTACTATATTAAAAATAAAATGAAAAATAGCAAACCCACTTGAAATTTTTATATCTATTAATTTTAGATTAGGTATTCCATTTTGTCATTGAGTCAATAACCAATATTATTGTCATTGAGTCAATTACGAATATTAAAAAGCAATGTAGTCACATTATATATTAAAAAAAACTCTATTTCGGTCGGAAAAAGATCCGTCTTAAACTGTAATGTTATATTCTATATATTTTTCGCAATTTTTCTAGTCAAAAGGTTTAAACTTAAAATATGGTAATTCTCTTTTATATAAAAATTTTAATTATTATAAATTTATTTCGATTATAGGTAAAGATAGGGATTAAAAAAAAATCAAAATTTAGATTATAAGTGAAATTTAGACTTATCAAGTTTAAATTTGCACATTTATATTTTTATTCTTACTTATTAAAGTGCTAAAAAACACATAAATAAAGATATGCACTAACTCCTTATAAGTATATTTATTTACATTTCGTTTATATCCATATTTTATCTGAATACTTGCTTAAATTATAGTGGGAAGTATGATGGTAAATATGCTATGTACTTAAGTATGAGCTATTTTCAAAGATTTCAATCTTGGTTCCTTTTCCTATGAAGCTTAACAATGAAAAATCACTTCACAAAGATATAAAATGCACATCGGCATAATTGCAACCACATACAAAAATTATGGTTGAAAAATTTGAGATACTTATTCACATGAGGAAAATACTACAGTAAGACCTTCAAATTATGATCCAATCAAATGTTTGAATTTTTTTTTTTTGTAATAATATTATAAAATAAATATTTGTTTTTCAAAAATTAAACATTATAACTTGCATTGGTCAGTACTAAAGTAATACAAGCAAATGGATTGCTAGAGTTGTGCAGGATTAATAATTCTTTCTTTTCTCTTTACAACAATGCCAAAACCTATCAAAAATATATGAATTCCTACCAACTCCATTGCCATAATTGTCTTTCTTATCCTAAACCTATATATAACTAGACTAAATAATTATTTAAGAGATTTTTATCTAAATAAGAAAATAAAATAACTATCCAAAACCCAAAAATATATAATAAAAGTATATCTCATAAATAACTAATCAATTATTTTAAACCTAAAATTGTTTTTCTTAAATAATAAAGTTGAGTTACCTATTTTCATAAATTAAATTATTATTATTCACATTATAGATTAACTATTAAATTATAATAAAATTTATTATATTAAAAAATTATAAAAAAATAAGATAAATATTCAAATCCAAAAAATATATGGCAAATTTATTTATTTCGTTATAAATCACTAATCAATTATTAAAAAAAAAATCCTATACAGAATTAATGATTCTTATAATGATTCTAGTATACACAATAATCTTAAATTATACTAAAATTTACCATATTAAAAAAATAAACTAATAATAAATTATACCATATTAAAAAATGACATGAAAAACTACTTACCATATTAAAAAATAAAGTTGAGTTACCCATTTTTATAAAATTGAATTGTTATTATTCGCGTTATATTATAGGTTAATTATTAAATTATAATAAAATTTAATACATTATGAAAAATATATGGCAAAAGAGTAACCGTCTATTTATTTCTTTATAAATCACTAACCAATTATTTAAAAAAACATTATTTTCCTTCAATAATAACATAGAATGAATGATTCTTAAAAAGTGAATGATTAGTATTCACACTAATCTTAAATTATAATAAATTTACCATATTAAAAAAATAAATTTATGATAAATTTTACCATATTAAAAATAAAATGAAAAAATAGCAAACCCACTTGAAATTTTTATATCTATTAATTTTAGATTGGGGACTCCATTGTCATTGAGTCAATAACCAATATTAAAAAGCAATGTAGTCACATCATATATTTAAAAAAAAAACTCTATTTCAGTCGTAAAAAGATCCGTCTTAAACTGTAATGTAATATTCTATAAATTTTTTTCACAATTTTTCTATTTAAAAGGTTTAAACTTAAATTATGGTCATTCTTTTTTTATATAAAAATTTAATTATTATAAATTTATTTCCAAATAAAATTTGGATTATAGGTAAAGACAGAGATCCAAAAAGGAAGGATCCAAACTTAGACTATAAGTGAAGATAAGAATCTATATAGTGAGATTCATAATATTAAATTTATGAAGTAAAGATAGGACTTAGAGGTAGGGTCCAAATATTTTTAATTTTATTTTAAATAAAAGGACAATTAGACCATCATGATGATATATAGAATAGTTTATATAATAAAAAATTAAATAAATCATAACATAACACCAAAAATCAATAATCAATGGAATCCAATACCTGAATATGACTTTCACTAGAAACATATTTCTCCTCGACCTTCTCTTATTTATTATTAATTAACTGTTAGTAACCGAAATTTAAATTTTATAAATATATAAGTTGGTTTTAGCAACATAAATTTAAATGGTATAATATTCTAAAAATATATTTATATATATTCAGTTTGGAAAAATAATAATAAAGATAAAAGAGATGAATAATATTAAGAAATTTATGTTTTTTACTTATGGTTCAGGGAATTAACTCTCCCAGGTATTAAAAACCCTTAGCTTTACATGCGAGATTTAACTCCAAGAACATCAAGAAGACCTCTCAAGCAACAAATTACCTAACAATAAAAACGGACGGGTCTGTGCTCAACCACTGGAGGGCGTGGCTCGCCGCGAGAGATTAACCATTCTGGGCCAAGCCCACGACCTTTAAAGGTCTGTGGAGGCGGCGTAGTGGTAAGGTCGCTCTCGTAAAGACGGACAGGTCCTGTGCTCAATCCTGAGCGAGGGCGTGGCTCGCCGCGAGAGATTAACCGTTCCGGGCCAAGCCCACGACCTTTTATACAGTGACATGTGGTTTAACGGTAAGTTTCGCTGGGTGAAACCCACGAGATGGAGGTTCAAATCTCATTGAGTATATGGCCTGTTGTGTCTTGGCTAGAAGAGTAGGCGACCCCATAGTGGACGTCTCGGCTCTTGTTGAGGCATAAGTTAATTGCTATTGTGTGACTTGCAGGTTGTTGCACTTAGCTTTGGGTTTTATAGTGAGCGACCTTGTTAGGATTTGATCTGGGCCTTGTTAGGATAACTCTCTGATTAGATTATCTAGATGGAAAAAAAGGGAAAAGAACAATTTAGTTTGGAAAAATAATAATAAAGATAAAAAGAAATTTAGATAATATTAAGAAATTTATGTTTTTTTTACTTATGGTTCATGGGGATCTAACTCTCCCAAGGGTATCAAATCCTTAGCTTTACATGCGAGATTTAACTCCAAGAACATCAAGAAGACCTCTCAACTAACAAAATACTTAACAATAAAGACTCCACCATTTAATCTAACTCTTGACTCTTAAGACTCTAAGAAATCCATATTATTACTATATTATGTTTATTTAATATTTTCTAAATTATATAAATAAAAGTGATATTAAAATTTGAATTTAAAATACACTTAATTATTATTTATTTAATATTTTGTAAATAATTTTTTATTTAGTATTAATATCATATTATATAAAATATATTTAATTAACGTAAATTAATTATAATTAATTAATTAAAAATAATTTTAATTATAATCCAATAAAAAAATGGTGATTTCAATCCCTTTGAAGTTTATTAAATAACTCTTTCCCTCAAAATCAGCTAAGTCAATATGGTTATTTCTAACACATTGCCGTAAAGTATAACTTCATATAAGAATGAAATATGAGAGAACTTTTATTTTTAATGAATTTAACTTATAAACATATTAAGTAAATTTAATGAAATAATGAAAGAAAAATATTCCATAGTATAGTTGAAGTTATCGTTTGAATATGAAAATATTGATATAGGTTTATTACAAATTTATATTTTTTAAAGTATTTTTTAACTATTTTTGTTTTGGAGTATTTTATTAGAATCCATTAAAATAAATTTTAGTTAAATTGTTAATTTTTATTGTTTAAAATGTGTTTTTAATATATAAATGGATTCAATATGAGAGAAAGTATATTGAGCATTATTGCAAAGAGTTCACAATTCAGATTCCAACAAAGCCAAATTTTAGACAAATTTTATGAAAAAAATGCATGGAGAATTTAAAACAAATAAACTACTTCTATTCTTTTATGAATTTTACACATGCACTTAAGTCATTAATAAGATTATAAAAACACATTTACAAAGCATTTTTCATTATCATAAAATTGTATTATGATATTTGTTTTCATTTTTATTTATTTATTTATATTTTATTAATTTTAAAGAAAATTGAATATTATTTTATATGGCTATGTTAAATGTGATGTTTTTTTAATGAGCCGTTGATTTGTACTTCTTAAACCATAATTAAAAATTATTATTATTATTTTATAAAAATATTTATATAATATTTTCTATTTGTTTTTATTTGTTTTTATTTATTTATTTTTGTTTAAGTAATTTTGAAAAAAAAAAATTATTATTTTGTATGATAATATTAAAAGTGATATTAATTCATAAATTGTTAATTTGTATTTCTCGTGTTATAATTAATAATGAGTTTAATACAAGTGAAAAAGGGAATTTTTTCAAAAAAAAATCTAAGAAAAATAACTTTGTTTCAATTTTTTTTATGAATGTAAAGTAATTTTTTTATTCTTATTAAAATATCTCATTTTCCCTCACAAAATCACTTCAAATCCATTCTCATTCTTTTCTCGTTTCCTTTCTTTCTATTTACTCTTCTCTTCTGGTCTCCTTATGGTTTCATCCTCATGAAGACTTGGGTTTTAGTTTCATGGAGGAAGAGGAAGATAATATATTCAACTTTCTTCTCTTTTTTCTTATTTTAGCTTTCTCTTTTTTTGTTTTTTGTTTTAATATTTTTGTTATTTTGTTGTTATAGGTTTAGGGTTTCATGCATGGATGTTAAGGTTTTGTGGAGGAACCTCCATAATGAAGATAGTGGCTTTTAGATTTCTTTTTCCTCCCTCTTCCCTTTGTCACTTTTTTTTCACTTTATTGATTTGCTAAATTTTATTTAAGGTTTCATGCAAGGAGGCTAGGGTTCCATAGAGGAACCTCCATAGGAAAGTAATAACTTCTAATTTTTCTTCTCTTCTTTCTTTTTCTACTTTGTTTTTGCTTTATTGATTTTCCAATAATAATTACTATTTTTCCTTGTTAGAAGTTTAGTGAAAAGATTAAAAAAATGACTTTTGGGGGGTTTTGTTTAGTGCAAAAATATAATCTATGAGTGAGGTATAAAGAATGTTCCCATAATAAGTGAGTTCAAATCATAACATCATTTTATCTTCAATTACTTACTTTAACATTGTTACGGATTTGGCTAGAACTATAACCTCAAAATGAAAACTTTGACCCTAAAAACTATTATTTTTAAGGTTAAAACAACACCATTTTTTTAGAATTTAAAATTATAACCTCTTTGAAAGGATGGGCTTAATAACCACTATTATTGTAATCATAATCTTAAAATTAATACTTAAATAAAAAAGTGAGGCACACAACAACACCCCTTCCCATTTTCTCTCATGCTATAATGACAACCTTTTTGGAATGTTGGGCTTCACAAGTGGCATTTTTGTGATCAAAATTTTAAAACAACCACCCAATTTTTTTTAACAATAATACTTTTGAAATTATAATTGTAACATTTTTGAAATTGTAATCTAAAAAGTTGATATTATTGCAAACAAAACTTACTTATATATATATATATATATATATATATATATATATATATATATATATATATATATATATATATATCATATTTCAAATTGCTTAGAGATGACTTGAATTGATCCCCCGAAGACTAAGGGGTAGCTAAAAACCCCTACGTATTTGACTAATGGGTGCTCATCATAAGGAAGGGCAAAGGGGATGTAACATGTCTCTAGGTTAAATACACACAATAAAAATAAAAAAATATTGTATCATACAATAACTCATCATAGGCAAGATAATTCCTTATACGAGAGAAACCTCTTTCCTAGTTATGTCAAGCATTAATATGGTTATACAACACAAATGGGATATGAATTAAGTTGATTGTCGATATACCTTACTTATTGGCAAAGGAATTCACATTTTCTTAGTACTAGTCAGAGTCTACTTTGCTTGCAACGGAAAGAGTTTTTCATAATTCTAGAATTAGTGTAATGTTAATTTCAATGCTTACTATATATATATAATTTTGACATGGAGGGTTTATGTCCCTCCTCATCTAGGATTTACTCTTATGTGAATAAATTCGAACTACCTGGATTCTCTATTAATTTGTGATAAATATTATTAAGTCATTTTGTGATGACTTTGAAGCTTGTTATTGAAGCTTGCTTCTAGAAGAAAAATCCTTTTAGTTTCATTTGGTAACTATTGTGAATTTTATCATTTTGTTTAAGTGCATGCAATGTACAAATACCTTTAAATGTTGACCTTTATAGATACAAAAACTTATGTCTTTTGTTGCCGTGAATTTTGTTAAGGAAATAACTATGCTTATTTAATCATTGGAGTTCGGTTTGAGTCGACCTATGGAAAGAAAAGAAAGCCATGGATTGTATCCAGGTTGCTATTTGGTTGGCAAACCTGGATACTAACCCAAATTTCCACAATCCTACAGGTAGTTTTATTTGACCAAAGGATTTCTCAACGTTGCCAGTGCTCAAACCCTAACACGTTCAGAAATTGTTTCTTATTCTACCCAGACTCTTTCTTGGTGGTTTGCAATGCTTAATATTTGATACCTTTAAACCTTGAAACTACATTTCATTTTCATCTATTTTGATTATTTGTGTACCTCCATCTCTTATTTATTGAGATCTATATGTCATTGATTTAGTTCACCAAAGATTTAATATAGTTCTTTTGTTTGACCCACCCCATAAAAAATAGGATTGTTACCCAGTCGTTTCTCCCCAAGCAACCAATCATGTTTTTGCTAAGAGCATTCTTACAATTTACCTTCCAAGAACATTGTTCCTTCTACAACACTACTGAGTTACATTTTTACATCAAATATATCCCCTTACCAAGTCTGTTATTGAATCGACCCTAGGTCAAAATATTTCACTGTTAAATAAGTATTCCAAGTCAAAAGATTATATTGTTACATATTTTAATTTTAGAAATATCAATACTGACATTCACTAATTTTTCATTAACACTTATCTGATTTTTCTGTCAATTATGTTCAACCAAGAACCACAGGAACAACAACACTCCACCCAACCATGAGATCAGTCTTCACTACTGTATCTCTGCTCGAACTTGTTGCACACCCAAGATGGTTTCCAGAATAGTGGACAGTATCAAAATGCTCTTCCAGAAGCTATCTGATCATAACTAGAGCTAGCCTCAGTTAAAAATCTAAGCTCTCAGGCTCTCGATAGAGTCCACTGGGAAACCATCTCTAGAGTCTTATTATTTTTGAAGTCTTTTCGACCTATATTTTTTATTTTTTATGCTCTCCTCTTGCCTCAGGTTCCCAATACCCTCTTGGCCTTTTTTCTGGAAGTATTTATTCTTCCAATAGAGGAGTTTGGGTGGGTAACTACCTCACCCATAACTATCCAACCACCTCGTTCTGAGCTTCCTCTAGCCTTGCATTCCAAACTTGGTTCACACACAATCATTATGCAAAGAAACAAAATAAATTATAAAACCAAAATGAAATAAAATAAATAATAAAACCAAAATGAAATAAATTAAAAACATATGTCCATATACATGTCTACTTAAATTTTTCATCCTTCTCAGCCCATCATCATCCTTTTGATTGTAGTAAATAGTAAATAATTACTCACGAGGTTACTAGGAACATTACATCTCCCTCCCCTTCAGTGAAACACTGTCCTGGTGTTTTTTGTTTTAATTAATTTTCCAAAAATAAACTTGGGTACACTTGTTTCATAAGTTGTTCATCCTCCTAGGTAGCCTCCTCTAGGCTGAAATGCACCCACTGCACTTTAACCTGGATGATAACTCACTTCCGCATCATTACTTATCTCCGATCTAGGATGTGTAGGGTTTCAGACAAAAATTCCCTGTCTGACTTGACCTATACCCACATCCATAAGTCATTGTTAGTCTTTATTGCTATCACATTTTATTAATACATGTACACATATATGCATTTTATGAATTGATTACCTATATAGCTTGCCAATCAATAATATGTCTAAGGTCATGTTGTAGCCTCTACAACCCCCCTCCAAAATTTTAGCCCATACCAAATTTCAGAGCCTTTTATGGTCTTGTTTATTGTTGTCGCAAAATTTGAATTTCATTTCATTATTTTTCTTAAAGTGTTATGATCCCTTTTGCAAGATAGGCAAAGTGTTGCCTTTTGGAATGTTTTCTACTGCAGTGACATGTATAATCTTGTTCTAGTGATTTCAAGAGGTCATATTTGCATAAATGAGTTGTTTTAACCATGTAAGTACTTGTCACACTCATTTCCAAAGTTATGAGCACATTCGCACAAGTGTCGTCACGGTCGTCGTAAAGTGTATCTTTGGTGTCACACTTGTCGTAATTGGTCGTAAATTTGTCACACAGAGGAGAATGATTTGTCTGTATGTCTCAGATAATCTATGTCGTTTGATTCATCAAGTATGCTAAGTGTGTGATCACAGTCAAATTCCATCAATGTTCACACCAATCTCACTGGTCTCACACTTTTTCATTTTCTGGAAAACTTCCCAACCGAGCAACTCAGCTTCTCCAAGCCTTCCCTGAGCTGTGCACTATGTAATATCAATCCTTTGGATGTGACTTTGTTGCTTGGCACTATGAAATGTGCAGTACCGGCCTCCCAAGAATGCTCCATTGCGTAGTTTTTGTGACTAAGGCCCGACCTTAACCTCCGAAATTGCACAGTTAAGGCCTCCAGCCTAGATTTAATTTTGCAATTCACAACTTAAAGGCACAAGCTCATCCCCTTATCCTTATAAATTCACACTACACAGACACCCAGGCCTCCTTGATCTCCTTAACTGCGCAGTTGTATTTCCCATCTATCATCCCTGCTGCTTGTCCCCACTAACTCCGAAAACTACGCGTTGATGTCCCTCAACCCAACTTGAACAGTTCAAGGCTCAAGGCTCAAGGCTACCCCTTTCCTATATAAACTGTGTAGTTGTGCAGTCACTGAGCCTCCTTTTGGAGTCTGACACTTGTCCCGGGCTCAATTCATGGATGTAAATGCATCATCTTAGGCTAGGGGTTTTCGGATTTATGTTGTACCTTCATGAGTGAATTGCAGGAATAGGTACTATATCAAGTCATGGCGAGATGATAAAGGAGGAGAAGAAGGAGGAAATCATGATAAAATACACTCTTGCATTTGAACTTACAAGATGATTGATAAAGAGAAATCAAAAGGACACTAGTTGCAACCACTATCCAAGACTTGAGATCATTGGAGTCACCCTATCACCAAGGTAAGCAGAGGAGAAAAGGAGAGAAATTTCATGAAGACACTTAACTCTTAGTAGCAACAATGGCTTAACATTTCCATGTCAGTAGTGTCATGCCATGTCATGTCAAGAGTGGTCATGTTGCCACATCACTATTGTATATCATGTCCATTGTAATCAAATGTATCATAAAGTGGAAGTCCAAAGGACACACATGAATGTAAAGGGTCATGTAAGCTGAAAAGTCATGGGAAGTCAAACTGTCATGAGGATAGTCAAAGAGTCACTTTTGGTTATATACTCCCTCATTGTATGAGAAAATGACTTTTCACCTTTGTTCCACCAGCAAAGAAATAGAGATAATATCTAGTTCTTTTTTGAAGCAAGGAGTGGCTCCAACACTCCACTATTGGAGCTAGTGATGTTCATTGTATATATGTGTCTCAGAAATTTTACTTAATAACATAAAAATTTCAAGTCCAGCATGTTCTTCATGCATGACTTATAGATGTTTGTAAGACTACTATGTGGATGTTTATACTTCATGTTTGCTTTTCACATGTACTAATATAGTTGAACTATTTTAGTTATTTTAGTGCTTATGTTGTTGAGAGTGTGTTGTAATGGTTGCAACTGTTGTCCCATCCTTGTGTACTATTCCGCAAGATATTAGAAAATTATTTCTCATATTACTGTTTGTGTAATTATTTTCCCATCCTTGTGGACTATTCCACAGGATATTAGACAAACCTTTCCTAAGTTGTTGTGTGTAATGACCAACGCATCCGTTGTGGACTATTCCACTGGGTTTTAGAGGGAATCCTTCGATTCACGTGTGTCTCTTCCTGGGTGGTACTATTATCTCTCTCTTAGAAGCCCATTTTTCTTTCTTTTCCCTTTCGCAGTAGAAGAACCTTGACACAATTGCAATCAGACATTCACTAGGTGCACCTCCCTTGATTTGTGAAAGTACATATGCATCACTCTCTCTCTTGCTGAAAACAAGAGGCAATGAATATCTTTAAGAATAAGGCAACCGAGCCTTTGTTTTGGATGGGAATTCTACACCAAACAGTGTGAGGTCTAATTGGGACTTCATATCGGGGAGATCCCTTGAATGTTAATAGATCCAACACCGTCAATACTTCTGGTGCTAGAAGGATGGCAACTAGTTTTTTATGGCTGATAAACCCACTGACCCCAAAGTGTCATATTCTAATCAAGCATTAGGGGAATTTTGAGGTCTAAAATGGGCCTCCTAAGAAAAATGTACAACAAAAATAAACTTTATAAGAACCAATAGGATTCAAGATGATGATGTCAACCATGGGGGATGATTCACCATTTTTGGAGTAAAAAAGTAAAAAGATTAAAAAATAATAAAATAATAAAACTACTTTTTCAACTCGTATTTTCAAATTAAGTCCATAAGGTTTTACTCAATTTTAGAGCAGGAGTACTCATTGGATGCAAAATTTAATTTCTCATCCAAGGAGTACCCATGTTTCATACTTTTGGTGGACTCTGCTACACGAAAAATGAGAAATACATAAAAAATGTGGTTGCAATCACGTTTTTCATGTATTTCTCGTTTTTCGTGTACTAGGGTCCATAGAAAGTATGGAACATGGGTACTCATTGGATGAGAAAGCAAATTATACATCCAACGAGTGTTTCTGCTCGAAATTTGAGTAAACCCATAGGGATATAAGTTGAAAATACGAGTTGAAAAAATATTTTTTACTTTTTCCCCTCTAAAATTTGATTATGTAATCTAATATTATTTTATAATTTCCTTAGGAGGCCAATTTTAGACCTCAAAATTCCCCTAATGGAAAAATTGTACACTCTACCTACCCTGCTCGTGCTCCCGAAGTCAGTGACACTTCTAAAACACAACCCATGCAAACTTGTGAAATTTCATACAATCAGATTCAAGTTATCTGTCCCATAACCTGTCAGTTCCCAAAAGTAGTCCAATTAATCTAGGGAGTATCTAGTCTTCCATATTCTCTAAAGAAGAACAAGACTACCTTTACAAGAGTTTTGTTCAGCACTTTGGAAGACGTAGTTCTTTCCACCCTTGAAGAATTAGAAATTTCTATATAAAACACATAAGAACCTCTAGTCTTCAGTGGTGGTGAAGGAGACAACTCACTAATCTCAGGTGCAACCTTCCACAGGCTAGGCAATGACGAAGAGGAAAACGAGTTATCATATTCTGACAAAGAAGAGGAGGAGGACGAAGATGAAGACATGGTAGACAAATATATGGATTGGATGTCTCAAGGCCCACTTTCACTTCTAGGTTTGCTGCATAAAATTCCAAGGCACCCAAATTTTTTTTTTTTAAAGTATGACCCTGATAGAACAATTAAAACAAAAGACCACTTGGACAACTTCTACCTACATATGCAAACACTTGAGGTATGCTATGATGATGTTGCATGCATAATTTTTCCATGTAACCTGAATGGTAGAGCAGTTGTGTGGTACCACAGTCTTCCCTTGAATTCCATCTAGAATTGGAAGGGCTTTAAGAAAATGTTTCTTGAGAAATTTGTTGGTGATAAGACCCCTGCCATGTTGTTGAAAGAGTTAGGTAGCCTAAAAATGGAGCCAAAGGAGAAGGTGAAAGATTTCAATCAGAGGTTGAATCATGTCCTTAACATATTTCTGGAAGACACGAAACCTCATGACTCCATCACAAAGGACTACTACACTTTTTCCTTGCTAGCAAGCATTGCGCAGTTCATGAAGCGAACTGCGAAACCATCATTTTCATAAAATTTTGAAGACGCGATCGCGGTTGAGAAGGTCTTGCATGCAACAAGAGTCATTGCAGACAATGAACTAATGAAGGACTCTAAGGATGTAGGTAAAAGGTCTCAGGCCCTAGTAAACAAGGCCAAGAGAAGGAATCACCTTATCTTGAGAACTTGACCTGCTTGGTGAAGAAACTATCAAATGAACTTACAGAACTTAAAAAAAGGTCAAGTGGGACCACTGGTAGTAGCAAGCCTTCGCGATTCAACCTACTTAAAAGAACTGTGAATTTAGGTCACAATACTAATCAATCAGAATAATCTGCACAAAGTTCAAATGTAGCATTTAATTTTGACAAGTTGGGCATGATTGAATATTGTTCATATCATCAAGATTACCATTCCAAGAAAACATGCCCATAATGGAATCATGCCATGAGATCTATTGCTATGCAATTCTATGATACAGTACTTGTTGATGAGCAGATAGAGCCAGAAGAAGAAAAGGAACAAGACACTACACCTGACGAGACTCCATGTGTTGGGGGTGCAGTAAACATGTTCAATTGTGTACTTGTATCCAAAAAGAACACAACAAGAAACAACCTCTAAGTTCCCCCCGGCCCATAAGCAGACCAACTATTACAACTTAAGAAGCCAAGGGCCAACTATTACAACAAAGTTGAAAAAGAATAAACTCAAAGAAGGCTTGTTAAGGAAAATCATCCTGCCATTGAACTCAGTGAGAAAAATTTAGAGCAAGTCTGGGAAAGAGGCCTCAGCAAAATCTGACTCTACAAAAAATGAAGATAAGATGGTCACTTCTAAGTAACAAGTCAGGCTACTTCCCCGTACACTCCAATTATTCTTCCTATTGTGGACTATAACATAGTTGAAGACATGAAGAAGGCTCATGCAAACATCTCACTGTTTGAGTTAACAAATATCACGAGCCAGTGGGACATTTTGTTATGAGAACTTGCACACTCCTCTGCAGGTAATCTTTCCCCTTCGAAAAAGAGGCCAAGTATGTCCTCTAACTCTCTCAAATCAGTACTTCATACTTTATCTTTGGAAGTAAACACTCTTTGCCCACTCTTTCTTCTCACCTTCGAAATATTTAATTTCAATGTACACAATTGCTTGGTTGATTCTGGAGCATCAGTAAACGTAATTCCATTTTCTATAGAAAATAAAATCAATGCAACATGGAGAAAAAATGATGCACAGATTATTCAGCTGGACAAAACTCTTGTCCACGTGATCAATGAACTCATAGATGTGATCATTCTCTTATCATCCAACAAACGATTTCACCAATGCATAAACATAGTAATTGTGGACTTACCCGAAGCATATTGACCATTATTAAGTAGATATTGGTTGAGTAAACTACAAGGTTAATTTGCTATAGACTGGTCTCACCTATCGCTTCCGTATCAGGGAAAAGACAACCAGATTCGAGTAGACTTGGAGAGATGTATGAAACAAAACATGACCCCCTTGAATGGACATAATGAACCAATGACCTTCGCAAAAATTATTTTTGGAAATTACTTCCTGGAAACAAAAATGGGGTGTTATCTTTCACATCCATCCCCAATACCACCAGAAATACAGTTGGAGCTCCTTCCTAGTCCAACTAGTGCAAATGACTTATGTATAGTTAATAGTAGTAATAGTAGTACTAGTACTAGTGTGGTTCACAATCCTTGTACATATGATTTTCAGACTCGTTATTTTGATGGTTCAAAAACATAGGACGGATCAGGATCTAGTTGCATTCTAGTAGATCCAATGTGAAAAAATACCTTATCTCAAGCCGCTTGGAATTTGGGTGCACAAATGAAACTACTTAGTATGATGCATTCGTTTTGGGCTTACAAAGAGCCATTAACCTCAATGTTACGTCCTTCAAAGTATTATGTGATTCATAATAGTGGTACGGAGGGTACACAATACCATTCATTGTGTTTCATCTCATCTGAAGAGTTTTCAACAAGAGGTATGGTGCTTCTCCAAGCTTTCAATATTATTTATGTTCTTAGAATACGAAACACAATCGCAGATGCATTAGCCAACACTGTTGCTAGGTTGTCACCACTAAGGGATGGTTTTTCTGTTGAAATTATTTATAAACCATCGACCCCCGATAATGTCACTAATCTACGCGTTTTTTATGATGACCAGTAGTCATACTTCATTTCATGGCAAACGATGATGTATTCAAAGATGCAGTAATCGACAAGGACGAGCATGAAGAAGCATTTCATGATGCAGTTAGTAAGAATAAAGGAAACCTCGTCCCTAAGGGTGTGGTATCCTTGGAAAATTTATATGACCTGCAGAATCACTTTCGAGGACTCACAAATGCCAAAAATCATAGTTCCACGTTGTCACATGAGCATATTAATTTGGGAACATAGAAGAATCTAAAATATGATAATATGAGTACTTGTTGTACAACACAAGAGCAAAAATCCTTCATCTGCCTATTCAAGCAGTATCAAGACATATTCATGTGGATATATGATGAGCTCAAAACTTATGACACACAAATCATCCAACACGTTATACCAATAGAGGGGGCCAAAGAATTTCAGAAAAAATTAAGAAAATTCCATCCCACTCTTGAACCTCTTATCCATAAAGAGCTAAGGAAGTTTTTGGGTGCTCGGATCATTTACAAGGTGTGACACTAAACTTGGGTGTCAAATTTGGTCCCAGTCAGAAATAAGTTTGGGGGAATCCTCTTGTGTGTTGATTTCTAAAATCTTAATTGCGCGTTGGACAAGGATAACTATCCCGTGCCGTCCATGGAACAAATATTACAAAAAATACCAGAGTCTGATATGTTTTCTTTGATTGACGGATATTCAGGTTACAATCAAGTTATGTTCGTAGAACATGAAAAGCTAAAAACTACCTTCCAAACGAAGTGGGGAACGTTCTCTTTCAAGTGAATGCCATTTGGGTTTATTAACGCTAGTGCTACCTTTCAACAAGCTATGAATATCACATTCTGTGGGTTGCTCCAGAAATGTGTAGTGGTCTACTTAGACAACATAATAATATTCTCTAGATAGAGGTTAGATCACATACGCCAATTGAAGAATATTTTCAAGCGATGTCACAAATACTAAATATCCCTAAATACCAAGAAAAGCATCTTTGTAGTGTCTGAGGGTAACCTCTTGGGCCATATTATCACAAAAATTTGGATTAAGGTAGACCCATATAGGGTCAAATCAATCACACAGATTCCCTACCCAGTGAATAATATGGCCATTCAGTCCTTCCTAGGGAAGATCAACTTCCTCTGCAAATTCATCTTCGACTATGCTCAAGTTTTCAAAACAATACAAGAGATGGTAAAGAAGGATTTTGTTTATATGTGGGACAAAAGGGAAAAGGATGCATTTTCCCTTATCAAACAGGCGATCGTATAAGCACCAACACTATATATCCTAGATTTCAACAAGGATTTTTTTCTCTATACCTTCTCTTCTGACACATCTCTTGTCATTGTACTTATGCAGAAAGATTATTTGAACAATGAGCAACCTACTTCTTTCTTGAGCGCAAGTCTACAAGGACCTGAGTTGAACTACCCTTCCATGGATAAACAAGCATATGTAGTATACAAAGTGGTGAAACACTTTCGGCCCTATCTATTGAAGAGTCATTGCATTATCTTTGTCATGCACCCAACAGTTAGGCCATTTCTCGTTCAACAGGAGCTGGGTGAAAGAAGAGTGAACTAGATGACTAGTTTGTAGGAATATGACTTATAAATCAAACTAGTTCACACGATCAAGGGCCATGGTATTTTTCGACTAGTAGCAGAAGCGATAGATGCAAAAGAAGAAGAAGACCCCTCAAGGTGGGATTAAGAAATTGAGATGTATGATATCGAGCAAACCACCCCCACTACTAGCAAGAACTCTTGGTACGTGGATGTGCACCGATACCTTGAGAATGGCACCAAGCCCTCCCACTTTTTCGCATGGAAAAAGAGGGAATTAAGGCTAAAATATTTATCTTTGGTGCATGGTGTGATTTTCAGAAAGTGCCATAATGGATTATTTCTCAAATGTTTGGATGCACATGATTCATAGTAGGTATTACGTGATCTCCATGATGAACCAGCTAGAGGGCATTTTGCGGGAAACATAATGACACATAAATTCATGTGGACCGACTTCTATTGGCCCACACTATTCAAATATTCCCACGCTTATTTTTACAAATGTCAAGTCTTTCAAAGGTTTGTCGACAAGAATATGAAGTCAATCTCCCCACTGCAGCCTATCGCAGTGGAAGAACCATTCCAACGACATGGCTTCGATATTATTGGTGATATATTTCAAAATTCATCAAAGAAGCACCTCTATATTCTCACTGCGACATATCACTTCATGTGGTGGACAGAAGAAGTCCCACTCAAACAAGTGAATGATCAGGAAGTCATCAGTTTTCTACAACATAACAACATTGCCAGGTTTGGAATTCCTATGTCACTTGTTTTTTACAATGTAAAATATTTCTCATCACTAAAGCTTTATGATTTTTCATTGGAAAATGGAATATTATTGAAACATTATACTAAATACTACCCTCAGGGGAATGGTCTCGTCGAATCCAAAAATAAGAACTTTATCTGAATCATTAAGAAGACCATATTCTCTGAGCAAAGGAACTGACACTTTGCTTTGGTAAATGCTTTATGGGTTGACTGAGTCATGCCTAAGCCTTCCCTGAACACCTCTCCTTACTTCTTGGTATATGAAAAAGAAGCCATCCTCCCTCCCAACATCTACTTGCATGCTCTCCAACTTTCCCAATAGTCCCAAGGCAAGCCATGTTTGTCAATGCAGCGTAGGATAGACACCCTTCATAAGCTCTAGGAAGAAAGACTGAAAGCAAAAGAAATATTTTCACTCCATCAAAACCATATCAAGAGGTGATTTGACAAGAAATCCACGGGAAAGAAATGTTTCAGTGTGAGTGACTTAGTCTTGAGATGGGATAAAGCCCACAAGAACAAGGAAAACACACCAATTTTCAATCCCTATGGATTGGACCATTCATTGTGCATGAGAATCTTGGAAAACACACCTATCATATTCAATCACTGGAAGAGAAGACTAACTCTCTCCCTTTCAATGGCCAAGATCTCAAACATTATTTTCAATGAAAATATGGGGTTGTGCCCTACACTATGTACATAGTTTTTTTTCGTCGGTTTTCTTTTTTTCATTCTTGTTGTTTTCTTTGTTTCATGTTTTCATATGTCTTGTGAATAAAGTGTTGTCCTCATGTTGGTTTCTAGGATTGTGTGTCGATGAAGTCTAATGAGACTTGTGACACTTCAACATTTGGTTAGTCTTTGGTTAGTATTTGGTTCTCCTTCCTTGTAATGGTTTTGCATTTTGGCCAATGAAGTTCCGACGAAAAATATGATCTTTCTGTAAGGAATCTTGGGAAAACCATGAACTCGTGCCTATCTAGGAAACCTTGTGCCCATATTCGATTCTTTTGTTTTGGTGTTTTCATGCTTATCTAATATGTAAAATGGGAGAAGGAGAAAATATATGCGAGAAAAAATAAATTATAGGAACCTATATAATTCTTTGAAGGAACAAACTCTCCTTCTTTCAATAAGTCGGGATCCCTCTTCTGCCCAAAATAAATAAGTGCCAATTCACATTCCTCTTTTCAAAAAAATTAATAAAGGTGAAAGAAGAGAAAGGCTTCTTGCATAGATAGGTAAAGAAAGCAAATCCATCAGGGTAATGTTCAGGCTCTCTATAAGTGGAGCAATGTTTGCATTCCTGAAGTGACTCCGCTGGGGTATTGTCTAGGCCTACTGGTAGAGGAGAAAAACTAGAGATGAAAACTTATACTCTGAAAATATTAAACTCATGAGCTTCATTACCCTCCCATGTTTGAAAATTTGCAATAAAGATGAATATTTTTTGAGTTAAACCGAAGTGGCATGATGGGAAATTGGTTTATTCATGAGGTAAGTGGGGAAACCAAATTGATCTGCACAATGAATCAATACTCCCTGAAGAACCAAGGCCCTGCAAAAAATAATTTAACCGAAACAGAGAAGCTTTAATCCTACTAGTGTGTCACCAAGTATTGTAGCCGCTACAACTCCCCCCAAAATTTTAGCTTATACCAAATTTCGGAGCCTTCTTTGGTCTTGTTTATGGCTGTCACAAACTTTGAAGTTCAATTCATTGTTTTTCTTAAAGAGTTATTATACCTTTTGCAAGATAGGAAAAGTGTCGCCATTTGGCACGTTGGATACTACAGTGAATGTATAAGATTGTTCTAGTGTTTTCAGGAGGTTATATTTATATAAATGAGTTGTTTTAATAGTGTAAGTATCAATCGTACTCATTTCCAAAGTTCTATGCACCATCGCACAAGTGTTGTCAGGATTGTCGTAAAGTGTATCTTTGGTGCCACACTTGTTGTAACTGGTTATAAATTTGTCACATAGAGGAGAATGCTTTGTCTATATGTCTTAGATGATCTATGTTTCTTGAGTTGTCAATTATGCTAAGTGTGTGATCACAGTCAAAGTCCATCAATGTTCACATCAATCTCATGGGGCCCACACTTAGTCATTTTCTAGAAAACTTCCCGACTGAGAAACTCAACTTCTCTAGGCCTTCCTTGTGTTATGCACTATGCAATCTCAGTCCTATGGCTATGAAATTGATTCTTGGAACTGTGTAATGCACAGTATTGGCTTCCCAAGATTGCTCCAGTGTGCATTTTTTGTGACCAAGGCCTGACCTTGACCTCCAGAATTGCACATTTAAGGCCTCCAACCTGGCTTGAACTGCGCACTTCACAACTTCAAGACACAAAATCATCCCCTGAGACTTAAAAATGTGCACTGCGCAATCACCTAGGCCTCCTTGATCTCCTGAAATGCATAGTTATGCAATCATTGAGCCTACTTTCCCATCTTGTCACTTGTCCCAGACTCAGTTCATGGATCAGAATGCACCATATTAGGCTAGGGGTTTTCATATTGATGTTGCCTTGTCATGAGTGAATTGCAGGAATATGCACTATATCAAGTCATGGCGAGATGATAAAGGAGGAGAAGAAGGAGAAAATCATACACAAAGACACTCTTGCAGCTGAACTTACAAGATGTTTGATCAAGAGAAAGTGAAAGGACACTAGTTCCGACCAGTATCCAGACTTAAGATCATTGAAGACTCCCTATCACCAAGGCATGTAGAGGAGTAAAGGAGAGTTCTTTCATGAAGAAACTTAATTCTCAGTAGAAAAAATGGCTTGACATTGCTATGTCATAAAGTAGTCCATGTCAGCAGTGTCATGTCATGAGTGTTCATGTTTCCACATCACTATTGTATATCATGTCCATGGTAATAAAATGTATCGTAAAGTGGAATTAAAAAGGACACACATGAATGTAAAGGGTCATGTAAGCTAAAAATTCATGGGAATTCAAACATTCATATGGGTAGTCAAAGAGTCACTCTTGGTTATATATATTCCCTCATTATATGAGCAAAGGAATTTTCACCTTGGCTCCACCAGCAAAGAAATAGGGAGAATATCTAGTTCTTTTATGGAGCAAGGAGTGGCTCCAATGCTCCACTACTGGAGCTAATGATGTTCATTGTATATATGTGTCTCAGACCTTTTACTTAATAACAAAATTTTTTCAAGACCATCACATTCTTCATGCATGACTTATGAGTGTTTGTAAGACTATTATGTAGATGTTTATACTTCATTTTTACTTTTCACATGTACTAATATGGTTGAACTCATAGAAAATTTTAGGGGCTAATATTCGCAGGTGGGCTAATTTTCCAAGGTATTTCCAAAAAAAATATTCGCCAATTCCCATTTTTTTATAAAAATGATTCGCCCAAATTTTACAATATAAAATTATTTTACCTTAGAAATTGCCAACATTATATAAAAAATATATATAATATCACTATAAATTTTAATAATTTTACATATACATCAATAAACGTTTTATAGTTTTCATATTAGGGACTAGTGAGATTCGCCAATTTTTTAAACTTTAAAATAATTTTCCATCCTTAAAAGTTTCCCTAGTTGAACTATTTAGGTTATTTTAGTGCTTATATTGTTAAGAATGTGCTATAATGGTTGCAATTTTTGTCCCATCCTTGTGGAATATTCTGCAAGATATTAGACAAATATTTCTCATATTATTGTATGTGGAATTTTTGTCCCATGCTTGTGGACTACTCCGTAGTATACTATACAGACATTTCCTAAGTTTTTGTGTGTAATGATTGTCGCATATGTTGTGGAATATTCCTTTGGGTGTTAGACAGAATCCTTCGGTTCATGGGTGTCACTTCCTAGGTGGTAATATTACCTCTCTCTTAGAGGCTTATTTTTCTTTCTTTTCCCCTTCGTATTAAAATAACCTTGACACACTTGCAATCAGACATTCACCATGCACACCTCCCTTGGTTTTTGAAAGTACATTTGCATCTGTGTCTCTCTTGCTGACATTAAGAGGAAAGGGATATCTTTAAGAATAAGGCAACCAAGCCTTTGTTTCGGATGGGACTCCTACTCCAAACGGTGAGGTCTAATTGGGACTTCATATCAGGGAGATCCCCTGAATATTGGTGGATCCGACACTGTCAACAGGTCATAAATATATCTTTTAATAATGAAACATGAAATATGTTATGAACCTGAATGTGGCTACGAAAATATAGCTGATAATATACCGGCCCCACTTAGGCTAATATCTAGAAGCGGACACAGAATCAGGGATCCAAATTAGAAAAACCTCCCCATTGCAAGGTACTTTTCCTAGGTTTTACCCTCACATACACGTGGTCGCCCACCTGAAATTCCTGATAGCTTTGCTTTTTATCAGTATACATTTTTTGTATGTATTGGGAAATGCTTAGGTACATCCTTACCTTCTTCACTAAATCTTCCATCTCTTTCAAAATATCGGGTCTTAACATCAATTTTACTTTTGGCCCACTCCAGTTAATAGGTGTTCTGCACCTATGTCTGTACAACACTTCAAATGGACTCATTTTTAGGGAGGTGTGATAGCTATTATTGTAGGCGAAATCCACCAACTGAATATGATCCTCCCACATAGTCGGTTTTTGAATCACATACATTCTTAGCATGTCTTCAAGTACTTGATTTACTCACTTAGTATGCCTATCTGTTCGAGGCTAATACGTGGTACTAAATTGTATTTGGGTGCCTAGTCCCTCAAAAAAAGCTTTCCAAAATGCAGATGAAAACTCAACATATCTATCGGAGATCACAAAATTTCGTTCATACAAATATTATCAATTTTAATTGTTTTATAAGTAGATTTCAGTAGAATAAAATTTGCATACTTGCTCAATTTGTCCACTACCACCATTCCAGAGTCATTTTGTTTCTTGGTCTTAGGTAGGCTAGTAATAAAATCAAGTGTGATCATCTCCTATTTCCATTGGGGAATGGGTAATGGGTGTAGCAACCCAACTAGATGTTGGTGTTCAGTCTTAACTTGTTGACATTCCAAACATTTGTATAGATATTCAATCACTTCCTTCTTCATTCCTGGCCAAAAGTAATCCTTCCTCAGAGCAGTGATCATTTTTTGATAGCCCGTATGGGTTTCATAAGGTATTTATGGTTTTCATCCAAGATTAATTGTTTGATACTTAATTTATTTGGCACAAACACCCTACTATGATAAAATCAACAAGACTTCTATATTTACCTCATATCCCAGTTGGTGTTCAATGTTGTTTTCATCTTTAGCCTGCTACCACAGAAACTGATATTTAAGATCTGTTTTAGCAGGTTCTCTAATTTTCTCCTTGTAAGCGGTCTCCACTTCACTAAACAAAATCTCATAAACGTAGTTCACTTTTCTACTCAAGGCATCTACCACGCGATTTTCGTTAACCTTTAAATGTTTAATCTCAAATTCGAACTAGCTTAGAAATGCAACCCATCGTGCTTGTTGAGAATTTAAGGTAGTTTGCTTAAGGTAGTTGGTAAAACTGCTATGGTCTCTCATCAACATACATTTTTTCCAAGCAAATAATTTTTCCACATTTTCAAGGCATGAATTACAATTGTCAACTCTAAGTCGTAAGTTGAATATTTTTGTTCATGCTATTTTAATTTCTGAGATTCATAAGATATATAAATTTTCCATCTTGCATTAATACTCCCATGTTGGCTTGAGGGGTCCTAACCCAAGTTTGGAGTTATCGTACAACCAAAAAAACTCTCCAACTACTGGCCCCTTTCAGTAGTGATCTACTTGCACAGATCAATGTCTCACCCAAAGCAGTATGGGGGGGGGGGAGGTGCTCAAACTGGGTTTCCACACCCTAAGGAAGCATTTGATGTAGTGGCCCTAATCAGACTTAGTGAAGATAATATAACAAATGCGTGCATGCATGGTCAACAAGTCTAACCCTTTCGCAGATTGTCAGATAATATTTTAGTATATCTTGTGCACAGTAATTAAATATACTTCAATCAGATCTATTCATCTAACATCAACTGATATTTGTGCACAGAAGAAATTAACCATTAACAGAACTAAATACGAAACACAAAATATTCATAGCTTAAAGAAAATAACATATACTTAATACAACAAATCACATAAGAATCTAGGTTCGCCAAAAATGCCTTCTTTATTAAGATATCTTTCAATTCAGTACATTCAACCCTTCTGAGCACACAACCAGTAGAGTCAACACATAGCTAGGACTTAGGTCTCTGTGCACACAACCATCAGGAGCCTTTCTACCCATACAAAGCCAGACTTATATCAAAACATTAATCAAAACATCACAAGATAAGATATCCTTTCCTGACTCAATCCTTACATATTTATACTATCAAGAAACACACATACCATGGTCTCAAACCATGGTTCAAGACTCATATTTTTTCCCTTTAAACCCATTAAAATGATTAAGGGAATTTGACCCACCCAAAATCCCCTTTGACTACTTGTGCGTAGCGCGTACAACAAAACTTAGAAAAAATTACCCCAAAAATGCACCCCAGGGGACCCCGCTCCAGCAGGCCCCCAACAAAAACTAGTGACTTGTCTCAAGTCACTGCGAGGTGGTCACCTTCATCTTCCCTTTCAGTGCTTCGGCAGAGCTCCAGAGTTTCAAGATGAGTTCAACGCTCTACGCGGCAACATTTTGCACTTCATCGACCAATTTTGTTATTGTCGGCCTCTCAACTACCAAATTGATGCTCTGATGGGTTTGCTATAGGCTCTTGAGGGCACCATCAAGATTCTGCAATAGTTGCAGGGCTTCCTTAGCCCAAGGTTGCTTCCTTGTTTTCAATAGTTTCTCTTGGCGGCATAGGTCCTCGATTTCTGTCTAAATTTCCTTGCCTTCATGAAGTCAGGAAAGCCTCTGTGCGGTTACTAATGTGGGCGCCGCCATCCTGATCTCAGTAAATAGTTGTTCCTTGATGTGAAGCTCATTTCTCAACTACTTGACCATCGGGTCATTTTGAACAATTGTCCGAACGCCCATGGCTTCATCTAATAACATTCCATATTTTTTCACTGCGACTGCTACACTATTTGTGGCAGCCTTTACCTATGTTGTGGGTTTCGCTCTGACCTCCAGTGGTGTCTTAGGTTGGAGCTTCATCTGTAGCTCAGAAATATGTTGTTCAAAATCTGCCTAGATGGTCTAAATATCTGTGCATGATTCCTTGAGTGCAACTGCCAGGCCCTTCAACTTTGATGTTGGTGCGACTGATGCAGGGACAGTGACCTATGGCAGGTCACCACACACTGATCGCACCTCTTCTGCTATATGTTTCTTCTGCTACAACACTGTTGCTTGCTGTTGAGACTCGTTGGCATCGTGGAAGGCACGTACCTCTCGGTACTGCAATTCATCCGCTATCCTATTGTGGATTGCATGGAGCTTTCTACTTGGTAGCACCTCCAGATCGATGCTAATCTCTCCACATGCTCGCAAGGAAGTGTGTAAGGTAGGTGGCTCAACTATGATGGCTAGCACGGGGATTTGAAGCAAGCAGATATCCAAGGGAGATGGAAGCACCGTGCTGATTGGTTGCACACTTGTCTGACTGAGGCTGGAGATTGTAACACCCGCTTGTAGCTGGCTAACTTGCTTCATGCTCTCTTGTATCTCACTTTCCTACATTTTGAGCCCCTAGACACCCAACTATACTCCCTCGAGTACAGATTTGTATTGTGCTTCCATGTCGGTCCAGATATCCTTTGTGGCCGACTTGACTGTGTTCTTGATCCTTGTGAAGTCGTCCTCCATGAGAGTGATGTCCTTTGTTCCTGCCAACTTGGACACCTCTCTTTTCTTGCACGGACTCCTAGTCACCTAAGAATCGCGCTTAGTTCCTTTAGCAGTCTTTGTCTCAGGACCCTCGGTGCCTTCACCATCTTTTTCTGCTGCGTCCTTCTCCAAGTCGATTTTTTCTCCCGTCATGGTAGGCTCGAGTTCTGCGTATGTATCCTTTCCTTTCTACTGTGTCTCCTTGATGGTTCGCGGCTTGGTCAGATTTTTCAACATTGATGAAGAGCCACCCCCAATGGTGCACGACTCTAACCAAGTAGGCGACCATTCTGTTATGATGTGCACCAAGTCATCCTCCGTGACCAAGTATGGTAGGTCATACCAAAATCCTTCTACAACGCCCTTCACACAGATGTGCATGTTGTGGAACATTGCTTTGAAGTCCGCAATCAACTCACACTGCTCGTACAAGGTTTGTGATAACCTTGGCTTGGACTAAATGGCTTGGAAAAGCGTAGAGTCGAACATCAGCCAAAATTTTTTATTTTCCGTGACTCTGGCTGGGATCTTTGAGTTCCATAAAGTTGCATAGTGCATGACTTTGCACATATCTGGCTCTATATACGAGAACTATGTGTCTTGAGGCGTCTTCCATCCTATGAGCGCAATCAGGAGTAATAACCATGCATAGTAGAATTTCTTCCCTTTGTCCTGTACTTCACGCTCATTAGCTAAGAATTCAGTGCATAAGTATTGGGACCAATTGAGCTGCATGCCATTTTCGCATAGCCCTGCTAGCGTAATAACATTGGACGGTACTTCCTTTGGCCTGTATTTTCTCATCATATTGCACGCGAGGATCAGCGTGCCCATCTGAAATGCGAGATTGTTGATTTCATCTACTAAGAAGTCGCATGTATTGCGCGGTACCTTGTATTTTTCTTTGACATCTTCTGCTACATTGCGCTCTTGGCTCTTTCCTCCAAAAGTCATTGCAGGGTCCTCCCTCTGGTCAGGAAAGCCAGTGATCTGATGGATTAGCGTAGCATCGATCAGAATTGGCCCTCCTAGCCATAAATAGTCCTCATGAATGAGGAGGAGAAGTTGGTGCACACATATGTCATTAATTGGGCTGTGCCCGAAGTGCAGAATATGTAATAGGTTCAACAAACCTGATTTTTGCAGGCCCAGCGCCCATGGCTTCAGCTTGACGTGCACTACCCCACCATCATAGGGGATATTCTCTAGGTACATGGTGGGTGCAAGCTTTCAAAATTTCTCCTAGTTCACTAGGTCCCAGTCCTCCATTTTCAGCAGCGGGATTTTGGTGAACATATCGCCTTCAACAGGCACATTCTCTAGGAGCAGTGACATATTGATATATGACTGCACGTTATCTAAGTGTTTGGGGACCTTGAATGAGGCCTTTCACGATGCAACATATGCAAGAAACCGCGAGATGGGATCTACTACTTCTACAACGTCCTCCTCCATGATAGTTTATGGAAAGTCCACCATAGGCTTCTTCTGGCACTCGACAACATTTGAGTGAAAATTTGGGGTCTTTTGACTGGGTGACTTCTGGGACCCTGAGGACTTCCCTTTCTTAGCTTGCACCGACACAGGGTTCGGACAAGCCTATGCAGGGGTCTCTTCAGTTGGTGTCACATAAGGGGTGGGCTTAGTTGCAGTCATGCTTGGTGGAATTAGGTGACCCAAACCTTGACAGCGCAACTCCTCCCCAAAGATCGAATCAAGGCCAAACATAAGCTGTAGAAAATATTCAGAAATCAGAGAGCACAACTGACAAAAATAGAATAGAAATTAAAGAGAACTAATGCAACCCCTTCGGTCATATTTATAGCGTAGGCACATCTTAAATGGTCTTCTGTTGATTAATGTAGCATCATAAATGCTAAAACGACTCCAAATCTGGCATAATCTCCTCATTAAATGTAGTTTAGCCGCTCCTTCAAATAGTAAGAAGGTTGTCTTGTCCATATTTACCAGTCCAACGTCTATATTATGGCTCCTTTACGACCCAGTCATCCTCCTCGTGCAGATACTGTGCGCGCGTCACACCTGTCTACATAACTTCCATCCTTGCTGCGCAGATCCATATGTTTGGCCATAGAGTCATTTGGTGCGCGTAGGGAGAGGGTTATCCCTGTATGGTTTCAATCGACCTCCATTGACATAATCAAGAAGGTTTTCTTTGCTTAATGTGGCCAGGCGTACTGCACCTCCATCTGTTATTTCTTTGAAAATATATGGTTCGAGCCAATGCATTTTGAACTTCCCTAGGTGTCACACAAATTTTCTGTCATACAACAAAAACAAATCCTCTTCCTTAAAGAAATTTTATCTAATTTTCCTGTCATGCCAAGATTTTTTCACATGCCTTTTTCACCTGCAATGAATCGGTCCTCTTCCAATGTGACCAACTGCGACAATCATTCTTCCATAATATCTTGTTCTTCCATATTAGTGAACACTGTAATGCACAAACTTGGAAAAATGTAGTCCATCGGCATAACAAATTCCTGCCCATACAAAATCTTGAACGGTATCTTTCCTATCAGCTTCTTGCACATGGTTATGTATGCCCAAAGAATTGCAGGTATGTGCACATCCCAGTCATTTCTATTAGCATTGCAAATCTTAGTGAGCATAGTCTCCAATATCTTATTAAAATCTTCCAATGCACTATTCGCCTGTGGGTGATATGGAGTACTCTTCTAATGATGAATCTGTAATTCTTCTGTCAAAGCTTCAATCATTTGTGTGTACCTCGATCACTCATCAATATCTTAGGGTACCCAAACCGAGTCAAGATGTTCTCGAAAATGAAGTGCGCACTTGTGTCTGTACTACAATCCTTCATAGTTTTAGCCTCAACCCATCTGGTCACATAATCTATCGCAGTGATTATGTAACACACACCTGTCTTCTTTCCTGGAGGGTCAATAGGTCCAATAAAGTCAATGGCCCAATTTTCAAAATCTTGCAGTGCCATTTTTGGGTGCAACGACATCTCATCTCTGTGCGACGATTATCCTATCCTTTGGCATACATCACAAGGAAGACAATATGCATGTGTGTCACTGTGCACCATGGGCCACCATAAAACAACTCGTAGGATCTGCTACGCAGTTGCTTTCCATGCATAGTGACCTTCAATAACCCCTCCATGAGCCTTAGCTAAGATATCCCATCTCTCAAATTCCAACACATAACTTCGCAGGACTTCATTTGCACCCATATTTTACAGCTGACCGACAATTAGAGTAAATTTAGCTATGCACGCGATCATATATTTCATTTTTTGCAGCCTGTATTCTGTGGGCACACTTCTAATGGTCAAGAAATGAATAATATCAACAAAATTATCATCGAATACCTTTATAGAAAATAGTTGCGCATCTAGTAAACCATCTTCCAAGCTAGTTGGCTCTTCTCCACTTTTAATGCACGAAAAATGGTCTAGCCCAGCATTTAGTCTCCCAGGTTTCACAAATGCTTCAAAGTTATACTCCTGAAATAGTAGCAATGCCCTCCTTATAGGCATTTGTACACTTAGTAAATTCCTTTTATGGATCATCGATCCTTAAGATAGGAGAGGTGGTCAGTAAATGTTTTAATCAATCAAAGTTATTCTGACACTCCACTGTCCACTTAAATGTTTTTCCCTTCAGTGATGTAATATGTTTCTTTTGAAAATACCTCAATAAAACACCTATAATAATCGACCAAACCCATAAACGACTTTATGTCAGCCATTTTCTTAGGTATAGGCCATTCCATTATCATTTGTATCTTCTCTGTTTCCCTAGTTATCTCATCTTTAGTGATAATATGTCCTAAGTATTGAATTTTTTCTTTAAAAAAGTGACATTTACTGTATTTTGCATAAACTGATGCTCCCTTAGGGTCTACACGATAATCTGAAGATGCCTCTTATGCTCCTCCATATTCCTAGAATAGACAAGAATTTCATCTATAAAGATTAACACAAATTTATCTAAGTAATGATGAATGTCATTGGGGCGTTGGTTATTCTAAAGGGTAAGACCACAAATTCGTAGTGCCTATAGTGAGTTCTAAAAAATGTTTTCTATATATCTTCCTCCTTTATTCTTTTTCGGTGGTAGCCAGACCACAAGTCAATCTTTGAAAATATAGTTGCCCCCTTTACTTGATCGAACAAATCAACAATGCAGACTAGATGGTATTTATTCTTAACCGTTAATTTATTTAACTATCTATAATCAACACACAATCTTAAAGTTACGTCCTTCTTTCTGAAAAAAAGAACTGGAGCTCCCCAAGGTGACACACTTGGGCGAATGTGCTTCTTATCCAATAATTCCTCTAGTTTCATTTTCAATTTAGTTAATTCTGGAACACTCATTTGATATGGTGCCCTAGATACAGGGTCAAATTCATGAACAATTTAAATGGTAGTGTCTATATCTCTCTTAGGAGGTAGTCCAGGTATATCTTTAGGAAAAAAATCATCATAGTCTTGTACAATGAGAATATTCTCCAAGGTGGAACTCTTCTCTTTAGAATTAGTTTACCCTACCTTCACTGCATAAACTTGGCATCCCTTCCTGATACATTTCACCTATTGAGATGCAATAATGGGTCTTAATTTCACAGGTTTCTTCACACCCTGCACTTCTTGTCTCACTTCTTCCTCATTCAAATAACTAATTGTTTTATCTTTAAAATTTATAAGAGACCAATTTTTTCCAACCAGTCCACGCCGATTACAATATCATATGATCCTAGGGGTAGTACATTTAAATTTTCAATTATTAACTGGTCTGCTAGCATTACTGGAAAACCATCTATTTTAGTTGTCACCCTTCGCTTAGCTCCCATGGATAGATATAACAGCCATGAATTTCTAAATTAACTGATTTCAAATGACATTTATCCAGTATCTTAGGGTTGATATAACTTTTTCTTTTTACAGAAGCGGTTAGTGTGATATATTAATTCCTGGCATAATTGCCTCAAATCTGATTACATGATGTTAGGCAATGCCCAGATTTTTCCATGACCAGAAACAAAATGGCTTTTTCCTTGCTAGGCCAGTGATTTTTACAGATTATATTTCGACCAATCTCCTCTATCTTCCCATGTTTGAAAATGCAAACAAACTGCTCCAATAAAAGACAATAAAACATAAAAACTAGACAGTTAAGGGATGGGATCCCAGCCTTCTTCTCCATCTTTGAGGAGGACTCCGAGGGAGAGGAGAACAACTTTATTAGCTTCAATATCAGCATCTTTGTTGTTATCTCTCTTAACATGAAAGAATTTCAAGGTCTGAAAGGATTTCGACAGGGTTCTAATTCTGATCATCAATCTTGATAGTCTTAAGTTTGAAGGAGAATAACTGTCCACAATGGATTTTATAATAGACTGAGAGTCGCCAAACACAATTGCATCATTGATACCAAGAAATTTAAGTTGCTTGAGACCTCGGAGAAGAGCCAGAGCATCAGCTTGAATGCTGGTGTTGAAGCCCACTCCCCAGGCATATCTAAGCTCAGTTTTTCCATCAGCATTTTTAACAACTCCTCCTGCTCCTAAAATACCTGGATTACCTTTTGCTGCCTCATCAAAGGAAAGGATGCTACGTGCCTGCTTTGTGCAAAAATCCAAGAATTCTGATGCATTAAGTTGAATTTGCCAATCTTTTAGAGGAGCGGGAGGCCTAGCTATATCACTGAAATGGAGGTCAAGGATAGCGCTCTAAGCAGAATCTTGATCTCTAAGGTCTGCCCCGTCTAGCTACTCTCCCAAAAAATCTTTTAACTGACTTTTGATTTTAACCCAGACTATCTTGTGATCGTTCTTCTTATCTCTGAACATCCTTTGATTTCTTTCCAGCCATGTTTTCCAACAGATTAATTTAGGTAGGACGAGCCAGGCAGCTTTGATGTGAGTGTTCTGAGGAGTGCCTCCAGGGTACGAAAGCATCCAATTTGACAACAGGTCTAAGATTCTATTGGGGAGATCGAATTCAGTACTCCATGGGCCTAAGGCCTCTTTCCAAATATCTGTAACAAATTTACAGTTGAGCATCATGTGGGCGGCCATTTCTACGTTTTCTCCACACAACGAGCAACGAGAAGGCCCAAGATAGCCTCTTTTATGAAGTCTATCATCAGTCAAGATTCTCTGATGACATAGGAGCCAACAGAAAGAGTAAATTTTAGGAATTGAGGACTAAGACCAAATCCCTTTCCATGGCTTCAGATCAGAAGGAACGTGAGGATGCGATAAAATCTACCTATAACCTTGCGAGACTATGTAACGCCCATGAGTTGATCCCTAGCCACGAGTATCCAATTTCCTGTTGTTCATAGGGGCCTTGCCATTTAAGAGGGCTAAGAAGGTTGCGTACTCATTGGACAGATTCTGGGGCACCTCAATCTTTATCCAACTCTGCCAATCACCATTCTCCCATTGAGAAATATCCCACAGTGTTTTAAATCCTGCTCTGAACATCCAATCTTTCAACAAAGCCAGAGATCGATCATTAGCCAGAGGATCGTAGCCCATAATGCGGTCCTCCTAGATTCTAATGTGCTTGCCATTTCCAGGGATCCAATGTGCGTGGAGGCTAATTAAGGAGGAGGCTTTTGCGCAAAGTTTGTGGATCATCGAGCCAGAGTTTGCTATTGGGATTGTCCAGAAAACGTTTTCTCTGCCCATGGAAGTATTTTTTCCACAAGGCTAGCTGATCCCAACCCGGATTTGGGGCAATTATCCTCCATAGCAGCTTTGCACCGAACGCTACATTTTGCGTACTAATACTCCTAAAATTCAATCCGCCTTCCATTCTGGGCAAGGCGATTTTATCCCAGCTTATTAAAGGGATTTTCTTCTCATTTTCTTTCCCGCCTTTCCAGAAGAATTTTCTTATCTGATCCTCCATTTTCCTCATAATTCCAACTGGAGCTGGCAAAACTGCAAACTGATAGATGGGAAGGCTGTTTAAGACAACTTTTATAAGCACTGTCTTGCCTGCCAGATTGAGCCAATTGAATCCCCATGAATGAATCTTAAATTAAAATTTTTCCAGCAGGGGTAACCAGTCTCTGCTGATAGCACATTTTTGGAAAATAGGGAGACCCAAATACCTGAAGGATGACCATGACGAGGAGGCAACGAATCCAAAGCAACAGGAGATGGCTTGAAGCGTGCTGGCAGAAGTGTTCCAGCAGTAGATATGACATTTGCCTTTATTGAGGCTGCTTCCTGAGTCCTCACAATAGTCATCAACCACATCTTTAAATATTTTAGCCAAGAGCACAGAGGCAGCACCCAGCAAGAGGGAGTCATCCACGAATAACGCATGGTTTATATTTTTAACACCTCTAGCAATGCTCATATCCATTATTTCTTGGTCCTGCTACTTTTTATTCAAGAGGAAGCTGAGGACAGAAGCTTGGAGGACAAAGAGCAGAGGGGAGAGAGAACACCCTTGCCTCAGTCCTCGAGAAGCTTTAAAGAAATCAGTGGCCCTCCCATTCACCAATGGGGCTATCCAAGGCTCACTGATACAAGCCTTGATCCAGTTGATAAATTTGGAGCTAAAACCAAATTTGCGCAGGACATCCATCAGGAATCTATGTCTCACCCTGTAAAAAGCGTTTTCTAGATCTAACTTGAAAACCATTCCTTTATCTTTACGAATCAAGCTTGAATGAATCGCCTCTTGGACCAGGATAAAATTGTCCACAATCCGTCTTCCCTGAATAAAGCCTCCCTGATTCTCTGGAATAATGTTTGGGAGGATGGTTTTCAATCTGTTTGCAATCACTTTTGTTATCAGCTTGTAGCCAATATTGCAAAGGGAAATATGACGAAACCTGTTGAAGGTATTGGCGCCTTTCTCCTTGGGGATGAGGGCAAGGATAGCTATACCCATGGATAGCTATACCAACCATGGATTTCTAAATTAACTGATTACAAATGACATTTATCCATTATCTTAGGGCTAATATAACTTAGGCTAACCCCTAGATATATTAAAATATATACAACATGGTTAAATATTTTACCTTCAAATTTTATCATGGTTGGTTGGTATTTTTCTTGGTCGTCTTCCAACGCAACATTAATTCTAGGAAAATTTCTCTCTACACCCCCTACTGTCGATGCCTCTTGAATCTGAGCTACTGGTTTCGCTCCCTTTCGGTAAGGGAAATTTTTAACATAATGTGATCCCACACATCCCCAACACTACAATGCAGGTCTAGATGTTGTTTCAAGTTCATATTTATTAGATTGTTTAGTAGTATTTAATTCATTATGTGACTTTGTTTTTTCCTAGGTCTTTCCTCAATTCCTACTTTGCACGTTTTTGTAAGACCCTTTAAAATTTGAGGATTTAAATCCTTTAGCATGATGTACTTGTTTTTCCCTTTCTTCTCCATGCACTTATTACTAGTGTATCCTTTTTGTTTCATCTTTTGATAACACAACTAGGCTCTTCTATTAACTTCATCCATAGTTTTGGGGTTTTTAATTCCAATTGCTCCTTCATGAACATACGTAAACAACTAATAAACCGTTGAAAGTTTCACTTTTTCTTCACGTATATATGGAACATATCTTAGAAATGAGGTGAATTTCATTATAAATTTGTCCATAGTAAGTTTCCCCAACCTAAGATCATGAAATTACTTTGCCTTATGGTCATAAAACATTCAGATAAATATTTATCCTTAAAATGTTTTTGGAAGTCCTCCCTAGTGACTTCCTATTCATCAATCTTCCGTACGGTCTTTATCTATTCCCACCATAAAGTGGCTTTTCCTTCTAGCTGATAAATTTCCAACTGAGCCTTCAAATTGTGTTCATACTCATAGATTTGGAAATAATTTTTCATATTAATAATCCAAGCTTCAGCAGTCTCTTCCTGGTCAACATCAAATGGTTGGGGTTTAATTTTCTTGAACTCTCCCTGAAGTGCCACTTTATGTCTTTTAGTTCCTTTATGGAAAAAATTATTATCCGACTCCTCTTCATTATTTTCTTGATCTCCCTAAGATTCTTGATTCTCCTCCCATTTTTTGTGTGTCCTTGCTTTGGTTCCACACTCAGGACTAGGATTAGGTTGTCTTTGATTTTTCCTATTTGAAAGTATTTTCATAATGCGTTCTTGTTCTTGCATCAATCTCTTCTTACCATCTCGCAGTATTTAATTCCCCCCTTCAACTTATGAACTATTTAAAACAATGAAATATTAGTATTTCTTAGTTCCTCGCCTAACTGAACCCACATTTTTAGGTTATTTGTTGTGCTTGGCATTGGTCCAACTTCAATTGTTGGCCTTACTGGTTGTGTATGCCCAACTCTCCTCAAGGTGTCCCTTTTCCACCCTCTGTGGACACAAACAATTTTTGTTATTTCCTTATTATCTAAAGAGGCCACCATATTGGAATCAAGCTCTCTGATACCACTTGTAACATATCCCTAGGTTAAATACACACATTAAAAATATTCTATTCTATCACACAATAAATCATCATAAGAAAGGTAATTCATTATAAGAGAGAAACCTTTTTACTAGTTATGTCAAGCATTAATATGGTTATACAACACAAATGGGATATGAATTAAGTTGATTATCGATATACCTTACTTATTGGTAAAGGAATTCACATTTTCATAGTTATTTTTTTTCTACAATTATTTCTAGACTTTGGAGGAATCATAATCCTGGCCCTAAAATCTTGGCTCGCAAACAGAGATTTGATTATTAAACCTTAGGTTATCATGTCCCCATGCTTACCATTTATTGATTCCTAGGCTTCGAATTAGACGGTAATGGTATGCACAGAATGGGTAGAGGAAAACTGCCTGATGCTCGACCTCCGAACCTATCCATTCACCTATTTCCTTTTGTAAATTAGCACCGAGTCTGAGGGAAAACCTAATGGTCTTAGAGTTTTCTACAATCAGGTGTTTTCATAGGTAAAATTACAGATATTTATTTGTTTGGTAGATACTTAGTTGTTTTTATGTCTTGTCTTTCTCTCTACTCCAGGGCTTACCCTCCTATAATATGACTGATGCAACATTTTCCTTTAGGCATATCAATTTCCTTCCTGACGACAATAAATTTATAGTGGACTTCGTATAGGCTCAACGATGGGTAAGATGGTTTATTTTATTTTATTTCCTGCAAGGTGACAACCATGTCTATAATAATTTGATTAATATCCTGTATCTAGTGTACAGGGTTCGACTCAGGGAAGATAACCTAGAAATTCTAGGTGAAGCATTTTTTTGAGTCTGGGTTTTTCAAAACAGCTTGAGCTCATTGTTTTCATTTTCATTAAACCCTTAGTTTTCTAGATTATTTTATCTGGTTAACATGCAGGTATAAATTTTCCAGCCCTACCCACATTTCTCTAGAAGTGCCCTTTGCTGCTATGTGAGGTATGATACGATCCTTCACACCATCTAGGATCAAACATTTGGCTCTTGCCATGTTCTTCTTGAAGGCTCTCAGATGTGTTGCATCAAGTGGCTCTGTAGTTGCGCTGTCAATGAGGGAGTTTAGATCATGCTCATCAAGGAGAACCTCAATCCTTGATTTCCAAATAACATATTTGCTACAGAGCCAGCAGGAACTGCTCCAGCTCTTACTGCTGTGCAGGAACTGTGTCCTTCAGCTACGCTGGTCTACTATGCTACCTATTCTGTAACTGAAAAATCTTACCCCTATGTCAACTCTCTCAGAGGCAGAAATTTTCTGCATTAGATTTCCCTCTCAGCTTGGACAACGTAATTTCTGAGAGGGTTTGCTATTTCTTACACAGATGCCAGTATCTCCTGCGCTGATCTGTTGGTTCACCCTTGTTTCTCTTGCACTTCAGCTTGAATAAGCTCTGATACCATGTGAAAAATTCTAAATCTGGATTTTTACTGCAACAAATTTGAATTACTTCTCCTATTATTTTTCATAATTATTTCATTACAGTGAAATACCGAAGTAATTACTGAAGAAGTCTACACAAATAATGTTGTAGAATAAATCTAGTGCTGAAAAAAACTGAACAAAATAAAGTGAAAAACATATAGTTTTGAAAGAAACTAAACAAAATACAGTGAAAAACATCCACATTTGAAATAGTTATTTTTAGACTAAGTCCTCAGAAAATCCCAACTCGGCAAAACCGGTGCAACAGATCTGAGGGTTTTATACTATTAAGCAACAGAATCTTGAGTACAACTAGGGTGCCAATATCTGACTCACCCTTCAGAGAAATCTAGACAACTGACGAAATTGTGAGATATACCTCACTTTGTAGGTCCTCTTCTGATCTAAATAGCGCTGGTGAAGCCCCTCTCTGCCTCTGTGTGATTTCCTACGCTGGATCTGCGTAAGCCTGAGTGGGCAAGATGAGTAACTGCGTCACCTCTCTCTACAACTGGTCAAGCTGTTCTGAGACTAAGTTTTGGCCCTCTTGGCTTAGAAACCCCAGCCTCTAGCTATCTCTGGATTGACTCTGGAAGGCACTCTGTCACTTCTGCTTGATTCCCTTTAGGGACTGCGTCACCCCTTCAGAAAACTATGCTGCCTCTCTCTGCGTCACTGCTATCTCTCTCTAAAATGTACTCCTGGTCCTCCTGACCAGTTACTGCTTCTGCTCCTCTCTGGATCTAACCCTGTGCTAGTGATTCAATTCTGACCAAAATTTGTGTCTCACACAAACTCGAAAATGCCAAATGCTCAATGTGCTCAATGTGTTTTCCATAGGCCCCTCACCCTCCTTATTATATTCTTCTGTTGGCCCTTCAACGACCAAGATTAAAACATAATAAAGGGCTAAGATTAACTTGGAGGTGATCCATGACTTTATCTAGAAGATTCGCACTTGGTTTAATTAATACCCTTTAATTAATTAGTTTTCCTAATTTTAGACTTAGGAAAACATTAAAAAATGATTAATTAATTTAATTAAGCCATCTCTAATTGGAATTTTCCAAAACCATTTCTGGGTTTTATGGAATACATGTGTCGTAGCCTAAATACAAAGTTACAAGGCTAGAGCACATCTGATGCTACAATAAATAAACACTCCCTCTTAGCGAGGAAAGTGCTTTAGCAAAACAACTCAATGTGTTGTTGTTCTGACTTCTGGAACATCTATTGTTGTGCCGTTGATGCTGATTACCAACACTGCACAAGAAAATGCTGCATCTGTACTGCTGCTGACTCTGCATACTACTGCCAACTGCCACTGTACTGCAATTCCCTCTAAATTCTGCAATCATGTTGCTACACTGCATGAGCACTACTCTACACTGTGTGAGCACTACTCTACACTGCGCTGCACCTCTTGTGCACCACGCTGCTGCTGCTCATCTGCTGCTGTTGTTACTCAACTATTGCTGCTACTGTTAAACTACTGCTATAGCTGTGTTATTTCACTATTACTAATTGCAATAGAAAAACATACGAAATTGGACAAGTAAATTTACAACTAAAAAATAAGATTGAATGTTGCTAACTTCTGCACTAGCCCTCTGAAAATAATGCGTTGATACTACTCCGCACTGCATGAGCACTACACTACACTGCATTGCACCAGTATGCACTACGCTGCTGCTGCTCAACTGCTGATGCTGCTACTTCCTCTCTGTGCTGATCAAGCTCTAGTAACGTTAACCATTGCATTTTCTTCTCATATTCTACTGCCACTATCCATCCTGCTACTATCTTTAGGCTGTCGTAGCTTAGATGTGATCCAAGAGTCCGAAAATCATCAAGGATCCTGCCACTTTTAGATTCTAGATCTACAACTCCAAGCCAGCCCATTTCTCTCCTTTCAGAATATGAGCTAACATAGCACAATCTCCTTCTACCTCAATCTTGGCAGCTCCGGCTTGAGGATCTTGCTTCTCCTCTTTATCCTTTTTCTTAAGAGGACACTGTGTGGCATAATGTCCCATTTCCCCACACCTGAAGCACTTGATCTTCGACAAATATTTCTTCTTTTTCTTCTGTTGCCCCTTTGATGCAAGGGTAGTGTTATATTATTCCTCCTTGACTTTCAAACCGTTGCTTCAATCCTCCATATGGATTTTGAGGAGGTCTCTCCTCAACTCTTCTTGCTGCAAGGTTGCCCACATCGCTTCCCATCCTGGAAGCCTTTCTCCGCCTAGAATGCTTTGGACAAAGACCTGATAGTATTCTGAAACAGAGTTCAGAGTGAGCCTTACTAGATTTGAGTCTTTGGGTGTTGATCCCACTGCTGACAGCTAGTCTCGGTTATCATAAATACGAGACAGGAAGGAGTCAAAACTCTCTCCCTTCTTCATCCTGGTATTACACATCTTCTCCTCCAAATACATCTTCCATTGCTCAAAAGATCCTTGGTATAGCTTTTCCAACCCTACCCACATTTCTATAGCAGTTCCCTTTGCTTCTATGTGAGGCACGATGTGATCCTTCACAGCATCTAGGATCAAATGTTTGGCTCTTGCCATGTTCTTCTTGAAGGCTCTCAGATGTGCTTCATCAAATTCTGCAACTGCACTGTCTATTAGGGGAATTTTTATGTCTAAAATGGGCCTCATAAGAAAAATGTACAACCAAAATAATATTTATAAGAACCAATAGGATTCAAGATGATAATGTCAACCATGGGGGATGATTCACCTTTTTCAAGTAAAAAGGTAAAAATATTAAAGAATAATAAAATAATAAAACTACTTTTTCAACTTGTATTTTCAAGTTATCTCCCAAATTTTTTACTCACATTTCGATCGGGAGTACTATTTGGATGAAAAATTTAATTCCTCATCCAAGGAGTACCCATGTTGCATACTTTCGATGGACACTACTACACGAAAAATGAGAAATACATGGAAACGTGTGATTGCAATCAGGTTTTTCATGTATTTCTAATTTTTCATGTATCAGGTTCCATAAAAAGTATGCAATATGGGTATTCCTTGGATGAGGATCTAAATTTTGCATCCAACGAGTACTCCGGCTTGAAATTTGAGAAAAACAATTGGCAGATGAATTGAAAATACAAGTTGAAAACGTAGTTTTTTTTCTTTTTCCCTCTAAAATTTGATGATGTAATCTAATATTATTTTATTATTTACACTATTATTTTATATTTTCCTTAGGAGGCCCATTTTAGACCTCAAATTTCCCCTAATGAATGAGGGCCTTTAAATCATGCTCATCAAGGAGAAACTCAATCCTTGATTTCCAAATAACATAGTTGGAGGCACACTCCAATCTATCTTGGTCATGCAATCCATTGCTGGCCATCTCCTCAACTGTCGATTTCTTCCTCTAACCCTTTGCTCAGCTATACTTACGAACTCCTTGTGGAGTAAGTCACTGCGTCAGTTGCTGCATGGGAGAAACTAAGCTTCTTTGAGTAAGAAACTCTCTGAGGTAAAGAAATCCCCTAATCTGTGTTTTTTAGAAATTTTCTAACACTTATGCTCCAGATTGTAGAAATTATATACAGGATGCATGTATATATCCATATTCTCCCGATCTAACAATATTTATATTCTTGCTAATTATAGAATCCTTCCACTGTTAATATTTTGCGGAAATTAAAATCAATTGCAAACACATGAAGCAATAAAAACAATCGCACATAACATAATTGTTTAACGGGAAAGCTTGAAGCTGAAAACCCCAACTATCATATATTATGTATCATGGAGATCATGTAACAATCTCATACAAATCTTAGTACATCAGGCTCTTAGTACAATCAATCGTCACACACTAATCAAAAGAAATTTGCAAATCCATGCACTGATTTCTGCCACCTGCTAGCCTGCCTCCACTGCGAAACCCCTGCTGAAGAATAGCTCTGAATGAATTCGAATTACCCTTGCTTTGATTGTGCGATCCTCATTGGCAACTTCAATGTGTGTGTGGTGCAATCAATGCATCACTATAGTCACAAAAGATAGTCCATCTTTCCCTTTCACCTATCTCTCCACTAGGTCTCCACTGGAACTGCCATGCACTGTAGTTAATTGTTGTATTTTTTAGTTGATTAATGAGTTATTATTTGTGAATTAATTAACTAATTAATTCACTCCACTCTCACTAGTGTATCATTCATTTAGACTAGATACAACTAGCTCAACTGAGTTTAACTCCAATAATTGAGTTAAACTGAATAACAACTCCATGAACTACTCTTCCAACTCTATCATAACTTTACCACTTTAGTTCTAACTGATTCCTCCATGTATGAACCACTAGTAAAACCTAAGAATTGCATAATTCCTTCAACCCACTAATTTTCCAAATTTGTGCACTAAAATTAAGTGCTCCAAGAGAATAAGTTGTTGTTTATTGTCAGATTATTATTAAGAGCTAATAATAATCGACACTTCTATTTTTAGATCGATGATCTATAAATAGACTTCGCCCAATATTCTAAAAATATTATCTCATCTAGTTTTCCAACTTGACCTACCATCCACAAATAGCATCCTGCAACTTCTAAAATATGATCACCATGTCTAAAAATAGACTTGCGCCAAAAATAGCCTGCGGGCCCACTTAGTGAAGGCGACTCTTTTCACTAAGCTCATCATCTTGTTGAATATCAACACTCCCTCTCAATAAGATAGTGTTAGGAATTTACCGCAGGAAAAATAAAGAATTTACTGAGAGAGAAATAAACATAAAGAGGCTAGCAACAAAACACATAAACATAGACACATATGTTTATCCGGGAAAACCCCAAACCCCGGGAAAAACCCAACCAATGAAATTTCATTAAGCATTGGCCAAAACCCTGGCCAATCTAGCCAAGTGAGCCTTCACCACTCACCTCCAGGCCTGCGTTACAATGAAGTATTCCCAAGGCTCCATTACATGCAATACCATGGGTCGAAAACCATGGGTGCACAAAACCATGTGCCTCAGAACCACTACTATTTACCCTAGTCAACTTTGACTCTATCCCGAGTCAAGTTTACCTAACAAATAGGAATTATATTTCACCCCGATCCTGCCTCTATGGTATTCAAATTTTCTCCCGGTGAGAGCCTTCGTCAGAATATCTGCATCTTGATCTTCCGTAGGAATGTACTGAAGCAACATGAAATTCCGCTACACACAATATCTGATATGATGATACTAGATATCAATATGTTTAGATCTGTCATGAAACACAAGATTAATGAGTTTAATGCAAATATGATTATCACAATATATCACTATAGGATCTAAATGTGAACCAAACAAACCAACCAGGATCTTCCTCATCCAGATAGCCTCACATGCAGCTTGACTTGCTACGATGTATTTTTATTCCACTGAAATGAGTGCCACAGATATATGTTTCCTGTTGTACCAAGAAACTACCGTAGATCTGATACTGAAAATCCCTCTTGATGTGCTCTTTCTGTCTATTGGGTTGCCTGTCCAATCTGCATCAGTGAAGCCATGCAACTTCACCTCATCCGTCTGTCTGTACCATAAACCACACTCAAATGTGCCCCTAAGATATCTCAAGACATGCTTGGCTGCCTTCCAAAAGAGCTTGGTAGGCTTAACCATTGCTTGTGAAAGCTGGTTCACTGCATAGCATATGTCCAGTCTTGTATTAACTAAATACATGAGCGAACCCATCAACTGTCGATAAACAATGGCATCCACTACCTCTGCCGATGTAGCATCCTCTTTCCTCCAATTTCCTGGAAGAGGAGCATCGATAGGCTTGCAGTCTTGCATACGAAACTTCTCCAGTATCTCCCGGGCATACTTTCCTTAAGACACAAATAGTTCACCTTCTCGCTGCCATATTTCCAATCCAAGGAAATAATGAAGGAGGCCCAAATCCTTCATCTCAAACTCCTTTGCAAGATCTGCCTTGCATGAGTGTATCAACTGCTCATCACTCGTTAGTATTAAATCATCAATATAAAGAACAATGATTAAAAGCTTACCCTCCACCACAATTTGGTACAGGTTTGCATCCGCCTCACTCTTGGTGAAGCCAAGTCCAGTGAAATAGTTGATCCGAGTGTACCAAGCACGAGAGGCTTGTTTCAGCCCATGCATCGCTCTTTTGAGCACTTGCACACATGCGACTCGTTGATGTAGATCTCAAATCCTTCGAGGCTACTCAATGTACACCTCTTCCTCAATAATCCCATTAAGAAACACGATCTTCCCCTTCATCAATGAATGTGCCAACCCATTTTATTTGAGAGGGAAAAGATGGTCATATGGAAGAATACCATGCGATAGGTGCAAAGGTTTCTTCATAATAAATCCCCTCAATCTGTGAGAAGCCCTGGGCAACAAATCTTGCCTTATACTTCTCAACGCTCCCATTAGCAGCTTGCTTTACCTCATAGATCCATCTTGATCCTACGATTAATTTACCCATCGGCCTTGGAAAAATCTCCCAAGCACTGTTTTTGACAATGGAGTCATACTCCTCCACCATGGCATCTACCCATGTGGGTTCCTGCACTGCTTCTTCAAAATAAGATGGCTTTTTCATGATACACTTGCTCATAAGAGCTATGTATCCAGTAAATCGGTCAGGTGACTGTCTCTGTTTGCGCTATGATGTAGGGACTCCTACATTCTGTGCTGCATCAAGCTTCAGTCTCTCATCTTATGTGGTATGATTTTTTCCTTGTTTGATGTTTGGTTCTACACGAGTGGACTCCTCCACTCCATGAATCTCCTCCTATGGCTGATCCACATCTGGAGGCTCATCTTTCGGAACAGGCAACTCCTCCACTGCATGCAAGTCTAGTTCCCTCTCAAGCATAACTCGTGCAGCACCCACGATCATTCTGTTCTTCCTCTCCACGACCCCATTCTGCTATGGGTTATGAGGCACTATGAGTTCTCTTCAAATTCCTTCTTTTCTACACAAGTATTTGAATTCGCCCGAGATGTATTCACCACCATTATCGCTCCATAGAGCTTTCACTTGCTTCCCCGAATCCTTCTCCACTAATGCTTTAAAATCACAGAACTTTGAGAATGTTTTTCTCTTCTTCTGCATGAAGAAGATCCAACATCTACGAGAATAGTCATAAAAAAATATAACATAATACCTGTGTTTTGTTGTTGAAGCAATCGAGAAAGGTCCACACACGTTTGTGTGAATTCTCTCCAGGATCACCGAAGCACGGTTCTCCTTCTCATGAAAGGTGGTCTTCACAAACTTACCCATAGTACATCCCTTGCACTGATATGACTATGCAAGAGTACCCTTGGGAAGTCCAGTAGAAATATGCTGCAAAATCTTCAAAGCGCCATGGTGAAGATGGCCCAATCTCATGTGCCATAATTCACCCTCATCCCGGCTCACCACTTCTTCTGCTTTGCCCACCATTGCAGCGCAGCCATCTACCTCTAGTTTTTATAGATTCCTAACTCGAATCCCTATCCCCTTGGTTTGACCCGTTGTTTTATGTCGTAGGATATCTTTTCCATCTCTAAAAACAACGTCATAACCTTTGTCTTCCAACATTGCGACTGAGACCAAGTTCTTCTTCAGACCTAAAACATGCATAACATCTTTCAACAAGAATGGATTACCGGACTCCCTCTCAAAGGTAATTGTCCCAATTCTGGTCACACTGTATCGACCATCGTCGCTCATCTCTATATGCATTTGAAGGTACTTCTCCTCCAAGTCACTAAACAACTCCTTGTCTCCCGTCATATGGAAAGACGCACCACTATCAAGATACCACACCGATCCCATATAGCTTGAAACCAAGAATGCGATCAAAGAGAAATAAAGTTAAAATTGCGAGGCTAAGGCCTCTCCAGCTACAACTCCAACAACCTTCTTGTTATTCTTCTTCTATGGGCAGTTAGTGGCGAAATTCCCATGTTCGTGACAGTGAAAACACTTCACTTTGGACAAATCCTGCTTCTTGCCTTTAGCTTCGGATTTTGAAGGAAATTTCTTCCCCTTCCCTTTCCTTGCTTTGGCAGCCAAAGCACAATTCTCTTCATCTTCATTCCTCGATGAAGAACCATCCCTGGTACTTCCCCTTATCTCCTCCTGCACAAGATCCGACCAAAGTCGCTCCCATCTCGGCAGTTTCTCCCGTCCATTGACAGAGTCTCGTAGCTATGCAAACTTTTCGGAAGCCCAAGGAGAGCCAAGCTCACCAAGTATTCATCATCAACAGTAATCCCCACACTTCCCAGTTCATTCCTACAGTGGACAAAATTTGTGAGATATTTTGGAATACTGCCGCCCTTCTCCATTTTTATTTTTCTGAGCTTGTCTTTCAGCGCCAACTTCCTCTGGTCACTGCTGCTTTGGAACAAATCTGTCAAATCCTTCCACATAAAGAATGGATTGGATTTCCTGTGAAGGTTGTAAATAATATGGTCCTTCACACCTTCCAACAAATTTTTTCTTGTCTTTGCTACCTTTTTTTGCCATGCGTCAAGTAATGCAGCATAGCTAGATCCCAGCTTAGGAACATCGTTGTCGATGAACTCCTTCAGTCCATTATCCTCCAGTACTGCCTCCATCCTATTCTTCTAGGCTATATAAATTGAGCTGCCATCAAGGGCATACTCCACTCGCAACCCATTGAGAGACATTTCAATGTATATTCAACTTTTGCACCAAGAATTTTCTGTAGAAAATTCGAATTGTCCACCAACGCAAACTCAACAATTCTTCACAATTGTAATCTTCAAGAATTAACACTTCTTCGATACCATGTAGAAATTATATACAAGATGCATGTATATATCCAGATTCTCCTGATCTAACAATATTTATCTTCTTGCTAAATACATAATCCTTCCATTGTTAATCTTTTGCAGAAATTAAAATCAATTGCAAACACATGAAGCAATAAAAAAAATTGCACATAACACAGTTGTTTAACGAGAAAGCCTGAAGCCAAAAACCCCAAATATCATATATTATGTATCATGGAGATCATGTAACAATCTCATACAAATCTTAGTACATCAAGCTCTCAGTACAATCAATTGTGACACACTAATCAGAAGAAATCTGCAAATCCATGCACTGATTTCTGCCACTTGCTAGCCTACCTCCACTGCGCAATCCCTACTGAAGAATAGCTTTGAATGAATTTGAATTACTCTTGCTTTGACTGTGAAATCCTCATTAGCAAATCCAATGTGTGTGTGGTGCAATCAATGCATCACTATAGTCACAATAGATAGTCCATCTTGCCTTTTCACCTATCTCTCCACTGGGTCTCCACTGGAACTGCCATGCAATGTAGTTAACTGCTGTATTTTTCAGTTGATTAATGAGTTATTATTTATGAATTAATTAACTAATTAATTCACTCCACTCTCACTAGTGTATCATTCAGTTGACTAGATACAACTAGCTCAACTGAGTTTAACTCCAACAATTGAGTTAAACTGAATAACAACTCCCTGAATTACTCTTCCAACTATGTCATAACTTTTCCACTTCAATTCTAATTGAGTCCTCCATGCACGAACCACCAGTAAACCCTAGGAATTGCGTAATTCCTTCAGCCCACTGATTTTCCAAATCTATGCACTGAAATTAAGTGCTCCAAGAGAATAAGTTGATGTTTATTGTCGGATTATTATTAATAGCTAATAATAATAGACACTTCTATGTTTAGATCGACGATCTATAAATAGACTTCACCCAATATTATAAAAATAGAATTTCATCTATTTTTCCAACTTGACCAACCATCCACAAATAGCATTCTGCAACTTCTGAAATATGATCACCATGTCTAAAAATAGACTTGCGCCAAAAATAACCTGCGAGCCCACTTAGTGAAGGCGACTCTTTTCGCTAAGCTCATCATCTTGTTAAATCTCAATACAACTCTTAATGTTGTGTAGTAACTGCGTCCTTCATCTATGTTGTTCTGCTATGCTGCCTCTTCTGCAACTAAAAAAGCTTACCGCTCTGTCAACTCTCTCGGAGGGAGCCTTTTTTGCGTTGGATTTCCCTCCTAACTTGGACAACGAAATTTTTGGGAGGGTCTGCTACTGCTTACACAAATCCCAGTCTCTCCTATGCTGATCTGTTGGTTCACCCTTGTTTCTCCTACACTTCAGCTTGAATAAGCTCTGATACCATGTGAAAAATCCTAAATCTGGATTCCTACTGCAACAAATTTGAATTACTTCTCCTATTATTTTTCATAATTATTTCATTACAGTGAAATACCGAAGTAATTACTGAAGCAGTATACACAAATAATGTTGCGGAATAAATCTAAGTGCTGAAAAAAATGAACAAAATACAGTGAAAAAAATCCACATTTGACACAGTTATTTTTGGACTAAGTCCCCAGAAAAACCCAACTCGGGAAAAACAATGCAACAGATATGAGGGTTTTATATTATTAAGAAGCAGAATCTTGAGTACAACTAGGGTGCTAATATCTAGCTCACCCTTCAGAGAAATATAGACAACTGATGAAATTGTGAGATATACCTCACTCTGCAGGTCCCTGGCTTATCTAAACAGCACTAGTGATGCCCCTCTTTGCCGCTGCGTGATTTCTTACACCGGATCTACGTAAGCCTGTGTGGGCAAGCTGATAAACTGCGACACCTCTCTCTGCAACTGATCAAGCTTATCTGAGATAGAGTTTTGGCCCTCCTGGCTCAGAAACCCCAACCTCTAGCTATCTTCGGACTGACTCTGGAAGGCACTGCATCACTTCTACGTGATTCCCTTCAAGGACTGCGTCACCCCTTGAGAAAGTTGTGCCGCCTCTCTCTGAAATGTACTCCTAGTCCTCCTGACTAGTTACTGCTTCTGCCCCTCTCTAAATTTGATCACTAAATCAAAATCACTTAGAAAACCCTTCCCTAGTGATTCTATTCTGACCAAAAGCTGTGTCTTCTCACACAAACTCAAAAATTCCAAATGCTCAATGTGTTTTCCATAGGCCCCTCACCCTCATTATATTATTTCGTTGACCCTTCAACGACCAAGATTAAAATGTAATCAAGGGCTAAGATTAACTTGGAGGTGATCCATGAATTTATCTAGAAGATTCACACTTGGTTCAATTGATACCCTTTAATTAATCAATTTCTCTAAGTTTAGACTTAGGAAAACATTTAAAAAAGATTAATTAATTTAATTAAACCATCTCTAAGTGGAATTTTCGAAAACCATTTCTGGGTTTTATGGAATACATGTGTCTTACCCTATATACAAAGTTACAAGGCTAGAGCACATCTGATGCTACCATAATTAAATTGTTTTATTTGACCAGAGGGTTTCTCTATTCTTCTAGCACTGAAACCCTAACACATTTAGAAACTATTTCTTATTCTAGCTGGATTCTTTCTGGGTGGTTTTCAATGCTTATCTTTGCTTATATTTAAACCCTAAAACTGAAATTCATTTCTTATGTTTTTGTCATCGATGTACCTCCATATCTTCTTTATTGAGATGCATATATCATTGATTTAGTTCACCAAAGATTTAATATAGTTCTTTTATTTTACCCTCCCTATAATAAATAGGACCGTTGCCCAACCATTTCTCCCCAACCAATTGACCATATTTCTGTTAGAGCATTCTTATAATTTATCTTCCAAGAACATTGTTCCTTCTACAACTCTACTCAGTTGATTTAGATATTTACAAAAAATATATCCCCTTACCAGGTCTATTATTCAATCAACCCTAGGTCAAAATATTTCATTGTTAAACAAGTATACTGTCAATTCTATTTAACCACAAACCACTAGAACACCAATGCTCCACCTAACTGTGAGATCAGTCTTCACTAATGTATCTCCCCCCAACTTGCTACACACCTAGGATGGCTTCCAAAATAGTGAACAATATCAAAATGATCTTCCAGAAGTTATTTGATCATAATTGGAATTAGCCTCAGTTGGAAGTCTAATCTCTTAGGCTCTTGACAGACTCCATTGCCCAACCAACTCTAGCGTCCTATTGTTGATCAAGACTTTTTTTTTTCATTTTCTTTTTTTCTTCTGCTCTCGTCTTGCCTCAGGTTCCCAATACCCTCTTGGCCTTTTTTCCAGAAATATTTATTCTTCTGATAGAATAGTTTAGGTGGGTAACTACCTTACCCATAACTATCCAACCACCTACGTGTGAGCTTCCTCTAGCTTTCTTTCCAAACTTGGTTCAAGCAAAATCATTATACAAAGAAATAAAATAAATAATAAAACCAAAATAAAATCAAATCAAAACATATGTCCAAATATGTCTACTTGTAGTTTTCAGCCTTCTAGACCCATCAACATCCTTTTAACTGCAGTAAATAGTAAATAATTATTCACGAGGTTACCAGGGAGAAGAACTATCTATTGTATTCTAATGGCCGAGGGGAGTTGGGAATTGAGAACTATCTACGGTCTTCTAATGGTCGAGGGGAGTTGGGAATTGGGTGGCAGCAGGGAAAAATGTTTTCATTTATTTGTTTACTTAAAAATGTATAGGTAATTTTTTTTTTTTTTTTTTTTAATTTTTGTTTTCTATGAGTTTTTTTAAAAAAATTTTTGTTTTGAATTTGTTTTTGTTTTTGTTTTTTTTTCTTTCAAAATAAGGTAAAAATTACTACAAGTGTGATTTAAAAAAATAAAAAAATGAAATATTATTTTTTAATTGGTAAGTATGTTTTTTTTATTTATGAAGTGGTGATATTTATTGCATTATTCACTTGTTTACATGCATTAATTAAGTTAGTTTCAATTCAAATGTATACTTCTAATGATAATTTTTTATGGGAATGTAACTCAAGTAAATTCTTGCATTTTGGCAACTGAGTTCATATCCCAACATTTTCTTACCATTTTCTATTTCAATTTTATTTTTTTTCCAATTTTTTATTTCTATTTTGGCATATTTAATTTTTCACTAGCTTAGTCCAGTTTCAATTTTGATTTACACTTTTAATGAAATCTTTTTGTGGGGTAGTGATCCTTTTACCAAGTGACATGGGTTCAAATCCAAACATTATCTTACCATTTTTCATTTATGCTTTTCTTTTTCTTACCATTTTTAGTTTTCGTTTTTGTAAAATTTAATTTAAAGATAGTCAATGCTAAATTCGTCACTAAATTTGACACTAATCTCGATGTTAAATACAAAATGTAATTTATATTTAACTTCTACTTTTTTTTAACTCAAATATATTTTATATTAATCAAAATGGTGGTTGTGTTGAAGCTAACAACAATACATACATAACACATATATAGGCTAATAGATACATCTTCAAGGCTTGTATATAAGCTATATTTTCATGATTTCCTACATATTAATATTTTCACAAAAATGCAAGTAGTAAGAAATACATATAACATTGTTAGGGTTTGACATTGTCTTGGACTTCTAGTCAAACTAAGTATGGACTATCTTGATCTTCAATATCCATTGGGTATTTGGATTGGTGAATTGATTTCTCTTTATGATTTGCATGGGTTGAATGCACAGTCTTTGTATTATTGGAGCCAAGTGATAAATATTCAATCCTTTGGGCTAGAAGAAGGGATCTCAAATGACCACATTCAACTTTTATATTTTCAATATGGTGGCAGAAGGGTAGAAGATCCACGTCATGAGCACTGTGTGTGGGTGGAAGCGCTCTACTCCATTTCCACCAATTTAGTTAAAATTTCCTAAATTGAAGAAGGAAACTCAAATGACCACATTCAACTTCTATATTTTCAATATGTTGGCAGAAGATCCATGTCATTAACACTGTGGGTGGCAGTGCTCTACTCCATTTCCACCAATTTAGTTAAAATTTCCGAAATTGCTTTCTTATCATTGTAAGAACTTTTTTTACCTCTTTTACCTCTAAGTATGTCCATAGAAATATTACCATAAAATTAAAGATAAGGAGGAATAGAACTAAACAAAATAAATTCCTAATAGATATACCATACTAAACCTAGATTACAGACAAATCTCCTCTTCTAAGAGGGATGTAATAGCAAATGAAAACCAAAGTCCTTCAACCCTATTGCAAACAAACACCAAGTATCCAAAGCATTCTTGGTAATATGAAGACAAAATATTTGCTTAAGAGACCTAATTATATAAAAATTTCACTAAAAAATTCCTAGCAATGGGCAATCCCTTCTAAATTCCCTGAAAACCATTCCTCCAGCCAGTCTAATTCATGTTGAATAAAATTTTATGTTAATAATTAAATGAATTACAAATAAGAAGTGATTAAATTAGTTTAATTTTAATTACTTTTTGGTTTTGAGCATTGAAATATTTCACTAGAGTCAACATTAAAACTATATATATATGTATGTATGTATGTATGTATGTATATTGAAATATGTTAGTTAATTTGGATATTCAAAGAATTTATTTAAGTTTTATATTGAAATATATATTAGAGAAATAATAGATGTTTGTTTGTTTGTTTTCATTTTGTTTAATTTGTTTTTATAAAGTTGATATAAAATTATATTATTTAACATAGGTGTAAATATTTTTACCACATATTTTTCATATTGAAGTGTAATATTAAAAATGAAGAATTTATTTAAGTTTTATATTGAAATATTTATAAGAGAAATAATAAATATTTGTTTGTTTGTTTCCATTTTGTTTACTTTATTTCTATAAAGTTGATATAAAATTATATTATTTAACATAGACGTAAATATTTTTACCACATCTTTTTCATATTGAAGTGCAATATTAAAAATGAAGAATTATTTAAGTTTTATATTGAAATATTTCTAAGAGAAATAATAGATGTTTGTTTGTTCTTTTCATATTGACGTGTAATATTAAAAATGAAGAATTTATTTAAGTTTTATTTTGAAATATCTATAAGAGAAATAATAGATGTTTGTTTGTTTGTTTTCATTTTGTTTACTTTATTTCTATAAAGTTGATATAAAATTATATTATTTAACATAGGCGTAAATATTTTTACCACATCTTTTTCATATTGAAGTGCAATATTAAAAATGTATCAATTGAACACTTTGAGAATGAGATTATTGATGTTTTATAATGTTTTTAATTAAAACTAACCAAATCCAAATATGTATAATCATTTATGTTTTTATTATAACCAATAATTTTTTTTAAAGGACATGTGTCGACTCCATGTTGAGCATACTGGGTTGTAGAATGTGTGTAGCACCCATTTTTTTTTCCGCAAATGTGTGAAAGGCTAGACATGAATGATAAATATCATTTTATTGTTATAAATAATATTAATTATGGTCAGCCAGAAAACTATGGGAAAGGGTGCTAAATGAAAGTTTCACTTACCAAACAAATCCTCTCTCTAGAGATAAAAAATCTTAGTTGGGACAAGGAGGCCAAGAAGGTGAGAGGGGAGAAAACCTTAGGCAACCTTGAAGACTTGGTACTTGGTTGGAGGAGGTCCAAGTGAGGAGAATGAAGTTGTAAGCTTGTGAACTTGCAATACACTCTTGAGCTGGTTAACCAGTGGAATCCTCAATTTAGTCCTGAGACTAGACCTAGAAGGGTCAGAGCATTTCAAGGTTTGGAATTGTTATGGTCATTCATCATATAACTTTATGGGAGAGAAAATGGCTTGTTGGGTAGAGCACTCTCTTCCCTGGTGACTTTGTGACTAGTTCCAACCATTAATAAAAATTAAGTATTAAATTTGTTGTCAGTTACTTATTATTTCTTATAAAATATGTAAACGTTCTGGTTGGTATTCTGGAACATACTCCCTATATTAACTCTGTGATATGGGTGTTAGTTGGGAATTGTATTTAGTAAATTATACTATAAAAAAATGGTGAATCAAGTTAGTTTCTAGACCCAGATGATTAACCAACTGTACAGAAATAGTCCAGGGAAAGAAAATAAAAGTAGAATGGAGGAGAAAACCCCTCGGTTTGGTTCCGCTTAGGAATTCCAAGTTCGAGTAATACAAACACAAAAAGGGGAAAAATCCTAAATATTGAGAAGTAGTTCCCTGTAACTGAATCCATACCGCTAGCCATCGTCCTTGATTTTGAAACCATTATACAGTAATTTCTTTACATATAATTGGAATATTTGTAATAATCATAACAATAAAACAATTACAATAACCTAGAGGACGTACCGTTTATCATAGATAGTAGCAAAAAAATATTATCTGTCACCCCTATGTCTAAAATATACATAGGTAGGAAGAGGAGCTGGTAAATGATTTCATTTTTTTTGGATTATATGACAAGGGTTTATGCTATTGGAAGGAGTAACAAAGTATATGCTACTTGTGCCTGTAGTAAAAATGTGCATTTCAACCGTATGTGGACCATCAATGTGTAAAACCCAGTCTATATATATATAGGTAGATAGATAAACAATGTTATACAACAAGAACCGATGCCCATAACTCTATAGTGTTAAGATGAAATTTATACAATCGAACTTAAGTAGGTACCGATAGATAATTTTGTAAGCGGAAAAGATAGAAATAAATTTTAAAAGAGGTATAACATGTGCATGTTAATATCTAGAAAACTATAATGAAAAATCATTCCATAGAACAATAAATAACTACTCATATCAGTTTAAAGAACCCATCAAAAAATGAGAAAGAACCGTTACTTAGGGTATCAAACATAACTACATGAAGTTACTAGTGTATTTCAATGGATTGAAAGATCTGAAACTATATATACATATAGAGAACAATTCAATGAATGATTAGTATTATTCAAAGATAATATATCAATGAGGCTCGACGACCAAAATGTTTCTCTTCGTGATGACCCTAACTCACATTCTACCCTATAGGCATAACTACCAATGCCCAGGTAGAAGGAACATGGTAGAATGGTCAACGCTTGTCTCTTAGAATCGAAACATGGAAATTGTGGTTGTTTGTCTAGTACTTGAAAAAAGGGAAGGTGTCGTATTGTGGAACTGTTGTTTAAGTTGGCAATCAATATTTTCTAGTTTATTGGCCTATTAATACTCTTAAGAGTACTAATGGACATGCCTATGCCATGCCACCCATGCCATACCTGCTCTCCTCCTCACTTTCAACCATTAAATCTCCAACCCCCGAAAATCTCATATGCAGTCATTAAATCTCCAGCGACAAAAAAAATCTCACCTGCAGCCATTAACTCTCCATCGGCCGAAAATCTCACTTGTAGCAACTAAATTTCCCGCGTTTTTACCAGGTTATAACCTCATAACTTAACCTCATAACTTTTGGATGTAATAACCATTGCTGAGAGATAGGGTTTCCAAGTTATAACCTCATAACTTCTCGATGTAATAACCATTGCTGAGAGATAGGGTTACCAAGTTATAACCTCATAACTTCTGGATTAATAACCATTGCTTAGAGATAGGGTTCAGGAGTAGGGCTGGAAGGATGGGAGGCTTTCTAGACATGGTGAGTGAAAGTAGGATTTAGTTCATCATATTTTACTAGCTAGGGAGGCTTTCTGGACATGGTGAGCGAACGCAGGATTTAGTTCGTCATATTTTACTAGCTAGGGGAAGTGCTGGTAAGTTTATAAGTATTTTCTCTCTTTTCTTTTGTCTGTTTCTTTTTTATTTCACTCTCTATGGCTAGAATGATTTTATTAGAGCTTTCTTTATAAATGTTCTATTTTTCTTAAAAAAAAAAATTTAAGGCTTATGTCTAAGAAATGCAATTCCAGCTTTATATGTAAAAATGTAACCAAGAAATGTCTCTCTTAATTTTATATATTCCAATAATGGGAAAATAACGTACTATTTCCACCATTAAATTGAAGATTGAATAATCTATGACAAACCATTCATAACTTTATCTAAGTGCGAACTGATTAAGAAATGTTATCATAATATCCTTCCTATCATTATATATTCTAGTCATGGTAATTTTGGCCAAAATAACATACGTCTTCCACCATTACTTTAGAGATTTATTTCCTATCATTATATATTCCAATACTTATATATTCCAAAAATGACAGTTCTTGTCAAAATAGCATATTGCTTCCACCATTATTTTAGAGATTTGATAGTTATTGCAAACCGCGTAATGTCTTATCTCAGAAATTGGAATCTTGTTAATGTTTTACTTGTCATTGAATTCAGAGTCTTTTAATAATAATAATAAAAAAGAAATGATAGCTCGAGGCTATAAATACCATTTTCCATTAAAAATCAGAACTCATTTTTTTCTTTTAAGGGTTACAATTTAACTATGAAGGAAAAAAAAAGACAGAGAAAGGCATTGACACGTGTGAAAAATGGGCATGTGATGTGTCATTTTTGGTAAAACATTTTAATGTTAGATTTTACTATTTATTTTAATTTTTCATGATTGTGAGAGAGATTTATTTTAATTGGTTATTTTGCATTCTATTATTATTGAAAAATTTATTAAATCTATTTTTTTTAAGTTGTTTTTAATTTTTTTCATTTTGATTAATGTATATGAGTTTTTTTCAAATTTTATTTTAAATTTATTTTATTTAAATAATTTTTTAAAAATATATGATTATTGATTTGTAAATTTTTAATTTAAAGTATATTTTATTTATTTCATTATAAAATTTTAGTATGAAATGTTTTTTTTTTTAAATTTATTGTTTAAATTCAAAAAATATTATTAAAAAATCATTATTACATTATAAATATAAATAAATAAATAATAAATCTACTTGGTAGTTTTTGCAAACTACTATACTATGTAGAGCATCTAAATTAAAGACAAGCTTATCGATTCTAGGTGCTTCATGACGATGGTTCATGATCACGAAGACTCTGGATTATTTGTTCTTCCTCCAGCCATAGAATGGTGTACACTGGATTCTTCTTCCATATCAATAGGTTCATACCAAATAAATAATTCATTCATTTGTGAGTAATCTTGTTCCTTTTAAGACAGATATACTATTTAGTTTCTATTACTACATATATAGTTTCTTCTTACATAGAGATACACATACTTATATGAAGACACAAAAGAAATATAGAGAAATAGATAATATGCTATCAGAGAAAGGAACACTTAAATTAGTTTAGCCATGTGATAGAAGCTTCTTGTTTGTTGTATTTTCCTTTAAATATGAAAATTAGGGACAAGGCATATATGCACAAACATATTACACATTATCATACCAATAAATTGAAAATAAATCTCTGGAAAAGTACAAATCCCACACAACATGTTTCTTGAGCCCTGTGATGTGAACTTTTTATGAAAATAAGGCACAACACATATTCATATTATCATTGCAAGAAATTGAAGAGGTTGAAAAACAAAAAATCCAAAATGACAGCTATGCTCAACAATATGGTGGTTGAGCACTTCTTTTTTGTTGTCAATTACCTATAAAAGAGTTGGATTACTTATGTTTTAGAACATCATTGCTAATATGTTAAAAAAAATAGCAAAAGTTTTACTGTAATTTTTTACTTCATTAAATAGATCTTATTCTGTCAACATTGTTATCCTATTGTTTGGAGTTCAATATGTGGAGAAAGGCATTTATATCATTTTTTGTGATGATGAAAAACATGTGGTTTTGGATGTTTTGAATAAAATCTCCTTAAAACAAAATATGCCATATTAGACTTGATTTCAAAAATAATGACCAGTGTATGCAAGACATCATCTACAACGTTGATTCCATAGAAAAGAGTACACCATGAAATCAAATGAAAATCAAGCCAATCGATGCATAGTTATACAATACAAAAATAAAGGTGTATTGCGACATCACATAACTAGATATAATATGTTCAACTTATATAACCAGATTCTCATTAATATCCATAGTTTACGTAAGTCTTGCTTTATTTCACTTTGCCAAAAACATAATCACAATTGAAAAGAACCAGAAACTAAGATTTGTTCATTTGGTTCTAGCTGTGCAGAATGGAAAAAAAATATAATTATAACATCTACATGCTATAATGAGATGAGAGTTGTTACCTATTTCAAAATGCAACATATGCTAGGAATTACATCACATTACTTTCCTTAAAAAATTGTGGGCCTTTTAAACATGTGTTTATTTTAAATGAATAATTATGTAAAAAAATAAATAATAACATCATTTTTATTTTAAAAGAATTAGAATTATTAATTAAAATTAAATATGTTATTTTAAAATAATTAGAATTATTAGTTAACATTAAATATTTGTATAGTAATAATTTAATTTTAAAATTAAAATCAAAACATATATCAAATTGTTATATAATATTTTTTTAATATATAATTAAGCATTAAAACTTATTTTTTTGATGTAATTAATCATTCTTATTTTTATTTATTTGAAAAAAATCTCGAAAACTAATTGGCTTTAATGACTCTATTCTTGTATGTGCTCTTCGAATTGGCTTTACATTGTGTGATATTTCTTGACTGTTAGACATGTGTGTTAGCTTAACTTTAGTGTAGCTATTGCATCATTCTAATTTTTAGTTTACTATGATATACTCACCTAGTTTAATTAGGAGACAAGAAACGTGGCCCATATCCACACGTGTCATCTAAATAAGCTGATTATTGATAGTATATGTCACACACATATGTTAATTAACAAAGAGTAAATGGCCCAAGTCCACACATCTTTAGTTATTTTTCAAATTCTTGCATTAAATCGAGTTTTAACTTTTGCATTAGGATTTCGGGACCAGGATTAAAATACAAAAATAAAGCAAGTAATCTTTGTCGCCCTTGCACCTAATGGTGACCCTGGGTATCCATATGAACGCTCTCTCTTGATACTTTACAATCTTCCTATAGAGCAAACATTTAGTTTAAATAGGACAAGTTGTAAGCGACCATTATCCACACATTGTTTATTTCATGAAAGGAATAACCAAACATAGTGTACCGTATATCCGCATCTTACAACATTGTGATTGTTCACTTTATTTCACACAAGAAGCTTCAATGAGCTAGGACCCTCATCCTATTCTTACTGTAGCTTCACAAAGGCACACCATAAGCAAATATTTTCTTTTCATTTTCCTAGTTGAAAGTCATTAATATTAGTTCAAATTTTGGCACTAGGATTCGGGATCGGGATCGAATTATCTTTAGAAGAGCAAGTAATCTCTACTACCTTTGCACCCATGGGTGATCCTAGGCAAGCATATGAACACTCTATACTGATAATTCACCATCTCCCTATAGTTGATCAATTAGATTAACTAGGAAGCATTGTAAGTGGCCCACATCTTACATATTTTACTTTTGGGCAAGGAACAACCAAACCTAGTTTAAATAGGGGATTTTGGAAAGGATCACCGCATATCCACATGTTCAAACTATGTGCTTGTTCACCACTTGCTCACACACATTCACACCTTAAGTGAATCAAAGCCACCTAAAACTAACTTAACAAAATGCATTAAACTCTCCCCACAGGGGCCACAAGAGAAGTTATAGCTTAAGTTAGGACCAAGGGGGTAGGCATCTAATAAGCTGCCTTGGTCAGTTTACATCTTGAAATATAGAATTTGATTGTTTAGGGAACTTTTAAATCTGTGTATCCGCCCAAGGCAAAGAAAACCCGAGAGCGGCAAAGACCCAATTCAGAGGGGGTTAGGCTTAGGCCCAGTGCGTGCGGTATTATTTGGGGCTAGCTGACCCATCTAATACTCAATACTGGTAGCTGAATTACCAAGAAGCCCAAGACTCGAATGCTCACGTGGGACGATGGTACCTCGCGACCAAAATTAGGGCATCCTTCCCTATAGGTGATGGTGCAAGCAAGCACTAGATCCTCTACCCTTATCTTGGTTGATTTTCTTCGGTTGACTGGAGGAGTTGCCAACTCTTTCAAGACGTTGCCCCAAAATTTGCAAGATATCTTCTCAAGGCCTAGTTACGTTTGAGCATGTGAGGACAATTTAGGTCTTCTAGGATTTCAGTATCATACGAAAAAACAACAAAAAACCATATTTTTTTTATTGACTGGTCACATAGGATTAATCTAAAGGGAAAATTTATCTTTTATTTTCACTTTGTTTTATGTATGCGATCATATTTTTTCTTTGATTGTAATCTCTATCCTTCAAAATTTTCCAAAAACATACCTAGATGATGCCAAAACGGATCCAACAGGTCCTCGTCGATCTAGACGACTTTTGGACCTCCCCCCATTACCGGGAGGAGTTCCAGGTATTTTTCCATTTAGGCATCAAAGAAGGAGCACTGCCACCCTTATTGGTTCATCCTTTATTGGGGCATCATTAGTTGGGAATCCTCATCAGTCACCCATCGCCACACCGGTGAACACCCCCACAGGGTCACCGCATACCACTCCTCCCACAATCCTTAGGGGACAGAGGAGTGCTACCCATTCGGGAAGTCAGGTGAACTCACAGTAGGGCACGTCATAGACAAATCCTATACCTAACCAGAACACTTTGTTTTCAAAACTTGCAATGGCTACAAAATCTCAGTCACCTTTCTTAGCTTCATTAAATTTACAAGATTTAACTAGGTTGACAAACAATACCATTGCACACAACCCTGCATGGCCTCCCATGCCCATGAATCTCCCTTCGGACATTCCAAAGTTTGAAGGGAAGAAAGGGGAAGACCCTGGAAATCATGTTATGACTTTCCACATGTGGTATTCGTCGACCAACATCGTTGACGATACTATTCGACTAAGACTATTTCAACGCACCCTAACCGGAATAGCCGTAAAATGGTATGTGGAGCAGCCATCTGCTACACATGGAACCTTTAGCGCCCTCTCTATTGCATCCCTGACCTATTTTCATTTACCCATCCACCACGATTCTGGAATGGAATTACTAACCCACTTTAGGCAAACACCCGTTGTCCATATCTCGGACCATCTCCACGAATGGCAGAGGTGTCGTAGTTTGTGCAAAGCCAAACTCGACGATCGAGTTCTGTTATACATGTTATTTAAAACTCTCACTGTAGATATTTCGAAGGATGTGGCACAACAAAATACCATATCCAAAGAGGACACTTTCAATAAGGCCCAACAACTCGGGCTGATCTATACGCAGTCAGGATATATTTACAATATCTTGCCTAATGCCCCGCGCTTGCAAAATTACAAAGAATTTCCAGGCGATTCGAACTCCGTAGATGATTTGATTGGGTCACTGACCCAAAATCACCTAAGCAGCAGCGTTCCATACCCCGGTTACACATATGATTCTACCTAGGACATACCGCAACTCAGCTATCAAAGTCATTATGCATCTTCGAAAAACGTGACTAATAGGGCGTCATCGTATCTCCATCAGCAGGGAGGTCCATATCCTCCAGCTCAGGGGACCTAGTATGCAACTAGAAATGTTGATGGAAGAGCTTCCCCCCAACAGCCATTTATAAAATAGGGACAAGGACCGCAATATGCCCAGTCCCTAGCACAAAACCCACCCATGCAGAATAATGAACAAGTGAACTTTGTGAAACCTTCCCAAGCTCAACCATGCCAACCATACAATCAAGAGAATCCAAATTATCCTCCCAACACAAATAATAAAAAAGGAAAAAAAAAGCCTAAAGGAAATCCTGGACAGGGGGGAAACAATCAAGAATGCCCTTTGCGATCTTAGGCTAGAGGCAACTCCAACCAAAATCAAAAGCAGGACCCAAGTAACCCCAAAAGGTAGAACAAGAGGGAAAATCTTCAGACAAACCACTCTTGTTCAATCTCTGGTGAGTACGGCCATTACACTCATCATTGTCCCGACCTCCCTGAGCTGAAGAATCTTCAAGGTAACCGGGGACAAGAGGGATCCTCCCAACATACAATAGTTATGCAGGAGCCTTTCCCCCACCAAGAGACAGTTAGCGCTCAACAACAAAATCTCGACGATTCTGGAAAGAACAACCATGAAATCTACATGACTGGCGAAGAATTTTTTTTTTAGACATGGAACTGAAATTAGGATACCCCACTAGACACCAACTCATCAGGGGCTAGTACAAGTGCACCAACAGCACCTTTGACCATATCAAAGATGCCTATTGAATATTTGCCAAAAATGGTCGAGGGACCAACTAGGTGGGTAGGAAACCATTCCAAAGCAGCCCATAACTATAGCATCGTGGATGATCTCGCTCAATCTCCCGTTTCCATGTTAGCTTTGGAGGTATTAAAATCATGCCCAAAGTAAAGGAAAGCCTTAATTTCTGCATTAGGTGCCATCAACCCTTCTGATTCGCGCCTAATAGATTTCAATTTAGAAAAATCCACCCTTAGGCTTCCTTCAATGGTCGCCTTTCATATACCAGTGTCAGTTCAAAACATCACCGTCCACCAACGTATAATTGACGAGGGTGCATCCACATGCATCATGTCAAAGAACGTTTGGCAGAAGTTAGGGTCTCCCGAAATAAAGCCATTATACATCACGATTAGAGCATACGATGGACGCCCTTCAACCCCCATCAGTCTCTACCAAAACATCCTAGTCTGCTTAGCCTGCAAGACGGTCCTTATAGACATTGAAGTCTTGGATGCTCACTATGTCCCTAGATTTCATGCAACGCTAGCTTGTATGTGATCGACCATAGTTTGCCTCACCCAAGAAGATGGCTTGAACAACGAATCCATGAACAACTTGAAAACTCAGGAAGATGTGACGAGTAGATCCATCCTCTTTTTGTCAGCTGAAAATCGACCAATCGGGGAACCCTTAGTCACCCCCAGCCATTCTCCGCAGAAAAGACCAACATGTGCATTGTGTAAAATGCCTAATCATATGGTTGCCACTCGCCCTGACTTAGAAGCGCTACGACACTGGTACACAGTCACGCCATCTAGCGAGCAGGACAAGAACCCCATTTCTAGGATGTTTTGCCTAGTGTTCTAGGGAAATCACCATGAGAAGTGTTGTACCTATAAAAAAGGATCTAACAAACCAACCACGGTCGTGAGTGTTAGTAATGTTGAGGAACCCTCCAACATGCAACACAACCCCAAATTCCTTTGCAATATTTGTAAGGGTGCTCACCTTCTTAAGGATTGTTCTAGTATACATAGAGTCTTAGAAGTGTGGTCTAAATATTCTCATCAAATTATGGTTGAATCATTGATTAGTGATTCTAAATTTCCCGGGGAAAAGGGTAAAGTTAGGTTTCCATGTAGGTTATGTGAAGGGAGGCATCAAAATCACCTTTTCCCTCAACCACTCATCACAAGTCACCCCATGACACTTAGTTGGTGACACCACCTCCACAAAGACATCATATGTCATACATGGTTAGTCTAAATTTGTGAGAAATATCTAAGTTGATTAATGACCCAATTATTACTTTTTCCAAAGTGGTTTATCTGAAAAGTATAAAATATTTACCTAAAAATGTGATTTCCATGCTTAGTGATATGCATTAATCAAGACCATAATATTTAGTCAAACCAAATCGTTTTCAATGGAATGTGTACAGATATTTGAAGAATATGTAAGTTGGAGAGGATTAATGGGTTGGAAGTTGAAGACCCAGAGGATATGATTGAATTTTCAGTAGAAGACTTAACATGGACAAATAATGATGGGGACCAAGTTGTAGTTATTCCATATTGTCAACTTGATGATTTTATAAGAGGAGAGGAATCGAGTGAATCTTCACCCACTCAATTTCATCTTTATACTCATCGAAGTAAAAAAGTAGAGGATATCAAACAAACATATTTTTCAACATATCTGGAGTATGCTATGTGAGTCTTTATATATTTATCAATATACGTATAATTTTTTACAGTATGCATATATGTTATATCTATTTTTTTGTAAAAAATTTATATACAGGTATTGGTGTGCATATGGTCCGGAGTGCAAAAGAAAAATTATGAGTGCATCCTCAGATATAAAAAAAACGCAGTTGACAAGAAAGTATTAAATTTTGTTGCCAATGTCACTTCATTGTACGATGACTTCAACTTAGACCAAACGATGCTGTAATAATATATACTACAAGTAGGAATATTGATAAATCCAATGTTGTTTGTCATCGAAAATATGCATTCGGCAGGCCTATGAGATTCAGTTATGCACCACTTTTAAAAAGGGATATGTGATCTATTGTCCAACATTTAATCCAAAGAGGTTTTAATGTTACAATGATATGGGACAAGTTCATCTATGATGTGAAGGATGGATTTGGTGAGTTATACACATGAACATCTCGAGATACATATATGACAAGATAAGATATATTAAAAATTTACAATGATACCATAAGGCTAGAGTATGTTAAAGATCAAAGTGATCCAAACAATGTAGAATGTTGGTATAAGGAACACCCTGAGAGCTTTTTCTTCTACCAAAAACAAGGTCTTGTTGAAAATATCCCTTTTATTATAGGCATACAAACAAAGTGGATGCGCTCAATGATGCTAAAATATTCTCACAATAATATAATCTCATTGCATTCAAAATTTAGTACAAATAAGTATGGGGTGAGTACAAATTTATCCTAAATTTGATTCATTTATTCAACCTTATTTTAATGCATGTAACTTATATAAATACAATTATGTACATTGTTTGTAATGTAGTATCAACTATACACATTAATGGTTTTCGACGAACATCGCAATGGGGTTCCAGTAGCTTGGGTGATATCATCACACAATACTACAACTGAGCTTTCTAAATGGATGTCAACTCTCTTTTCCATTGGGAAGAAAGAGCAACCAGATTGGCATGTTCAAGCCTTCATCACAGATGATGCTACTGCTGAAATTGAAGTGTTAAGGTGATGTGTTTATTCTTTTATAAGAGACATAAAAATATTGTTAATGTATATTCCCTCTAATAAATTGTGTTATTCCAGGTCTTCAATCAAGTGTAAAATATTATTATGTGTGTGGCATGTTTTTTGTGCATGGTTGAAGAATGTTTGAAATAAAGTCCAAGGAAGGGAAAACCAAATCCACAATTTTCACTCTTTAGGAGAAATCATGCACACATGTGAAGATGATGAATCTGTAAAAAAGATAGTTGAAAGGTTCTTTGAAAGATATAGTGACCAACCAAGGTTTTTAGAATATTTTAAAACAACTTGGTTAGCCAACAAAAAAATATGTAAGTTTCTTGTAAGTGGCTTTAATGACTCTATTTTTCATGTCATATGTATTATTAATTCATAGCTAATAAATTTATTTCTACAGATATGTGGGCAAAAGCATAAAATTTTCCACATTCCAATCAGGATACAAATAATGCCGTTGAATCTTATCATCGGCATACCAAGGAAAGGTACCTAAGCGAAAAGAATAATGCATGTCATAGACGTGTCGATTGAGTAATATATGTGTTGTTGACAAAGGTTGTATTATATTACAATCATACGCAACGTTTAAAAGAAGCTGGTTTTGTACGGCCTAGAAAAATTGAGGAACAATTGAATTCATCCAAGTGTAGAGCTAGCCAAATCCCAAATAAAGATTATGTGCCTGATGAAAAGAGTGACAATGGTTATTGGGTTCATAGCCAAAATAAGGATACATGTGGTATTTGGTACAATGTCATATATAAAGGTTCCAATCTACACTTCTGTAATTGCAATTGGGCCTTGAATGGAAATGTTTGTAAACATGTATTGAAAGTTGAGATGTTGGTGAGTAACATTAGTTTGGGTGAAAACTTACTACCTAATGTCACTAATTCTACTACAGAGAGGCCTACAATTTTATTTGATTTGAATGAAATACCTATATTGGGCCTAGAAATCCAAACGAAGCTTCCTCCATGCTTTGATTCTCCTCCCAATATAAATTATTGTAATGAAACAAGCATTGATAATGTTGAATCAACCAATTCACGGCCATATAGTGCATTATTTGAAGATGATGAGATGAAACGTGTTAACTCATCAACTCATGAGAAATTGAGATCCATAATACCTATAAATTTGGAGCAAGCAAATGCATTGAACAGTTTGGTAGACAAAGCATGTCAAGAATACAATAGAATGTTTTTCAATACTATAACTCCATCAAAGATCAGTACTAAAAGAAAACATAGTTTCTTGAGCCCAGTCAATAAGAAAAGGAAATGTGGGTGCAAGTCAAAATCAAGGAAAGATAAAACCACATTTTGAAAAGGTTGGACGAGTTCGTGCAAAAAAAAGAAACATGGATGAGCAACTGGAGTTATATTCTCAACACCAAAGAAGTGTGGGCCACATGCCTGAGTTAGTGCAACATTCTATTATATAGAAAAATGGTATGGAAATTTGATGGCATGCATTTTTTTATGTGAAATACGATATATTATCATTTTTGATGCATTTTCATAACTATATGAAATTTTTTATTGTTACAGTCGAGGGACCCACATGTCATAATGTTCTAGCTTGTCGACTTCAATTATTTGATGAGCATGTTGGTGAAAAAAACTATAGCAGTAGGAACACTGCTCTAGTCATTAGCATCCCAATTTCCTCCCCGAGGATGTTTCCTCCTATTGTACAACTAGTGGGGATGTATTATCGCCCACACCGACCACCTTTCTCCATCATAAATTCTCCCATGCCTATAAACACCTCCACAAACCCTTCCCCATTCCCACCCCTAACATTTATTCATCCACCCTTCTCATTGTTTCAGTCATCTTCCCTTTACATTCCAATTCCCCCCCCCCAGGGTGATCCCTCGCCCTAGGGTGATTCCCACTATCGTACAACCTGTGGGGATGTATCACCACCCACACCCACTACCTTTTTCCTATTTCACTTCCACCATGCCTTTATCCATCACCCATCACCCATGAACCATACCTATATCCATCACCAAGTGCTCCACCATCTGCCGAGGAAGGACAATCTTCTCCATTGCCTTAGATCTTCATGGTGAGAATGAGTAGTTGATCAAAATATTATCATGAATTAACGAAATTGATTCTATGCATTTTGGATTTTACAACTAATTGGTTATTTAATTTTTGCAGCAATATCAATTTCGAAATGCAGTTGGGAGTGCCAAGCATGGTGAGGGTGACGTATAGACCCAATTTATAAATCAGTCATGATGTCATTTTAAATTATTTCATTTATGGGCATGAACTTCCATTATCTATGTTGGGAATGAAGTTCCATTTTGTAAAAGAGAAAAATGTATAACTAGACCAATTTGGAATACAAGTACAAGAATTTGAACTTGTGTATATGACAATGTCTTCATTGGATTTTAAATTCATGATGTGGATTTAATGTTATATTCTATCAATGTTACATTACTTTTGATGAATGTAGTGAGAATGGATTTATTTGTTTCATTTACAAATTATCAAGTTTGCAAGTTAAGTTACTTTTAAATTTATATATTACTCAATCTTGCATGCATGGAAAACCATATCATTACCATGGAACTCTAGTTAGTTATAATAATAGATGTATCATGTACATGAAGAGAGCATATATATATGGATTCAGACTTGTTTTAATTTTGACTTTATGAAAAAGAAAACTAAAGTTTTAAAGTATAGTGTACATGCCTTATAATAAAATCTGCAAAAATTGATAAAGTTTTGAGCCTTTACCACTTCAATACTAACATTTAAAGATGAAAATTTTATTGATAAGTGGTGTAGTATTATTATTTAAGTTTTGTTTTTTTATTTTGGTTTTATATATATTTAAACAATTCCTTTATTTATCTTTAAATAGAGTACAAAACATATTTATGGTAAGAATATAAAGAAGTGTGTAAGATTTTTTTGAAATGTGAGTTCACCTTAGTGTGGACGGCCTTTTTCCCTCATAGTTTCGAACATGTGACTTTTACACCATGAAGTGCCTTAACATGTGACTTATAAGGTGAAGAGGGAGTTCTAGTTTCATTAAGTTTCAAATTCAAACCATAGGAAAAGAGCAAGAAAATTAAATTATTATTATTTATTTAAATAAAAATAAAAATAAACATAAATTTCTCTTTACCTGATTTTGAATGCAAAGTGACAATGTAACAATGTTGAATGATAGAAAATGATGAAATAAAAATTTTGAATGCAAAGTGACAATGTAATAATGTTGAATGATAGAAAGTGTGAATAATAAGAATGTAGTCAGTTACAAACAATCTTCATTGTGATAAATCTAAAACTATTTTCTTCTACTGTTCTTATCGTCACGCCTATCGATTTGCCATCTTTTCTTATCGATCATATGAAAAGGGCAGTTGAAATCATAGACCATTCAAATATTTAACTCAAGCTACTGTAGTAAACATCAGACCTTGTCTCTCTTTCTCTCCAATATTAATAATAGCTTTCTCCAAAGTCAATCATTATGACTTATGGAGTGTTAAACCCCAAATAATTTTCAATGGTAGTTTTTTTCTATTACCTCATTTGAATGCAGAGTGATTAACAATTTTGAATGATGGAAAATGGGAATAATAAGAAAGAAGTAGTTTACAGTTTTAGGAAGCAAGCATTTCATGTAAGTGAACATTTTATTTAGGATGAAAATTCAAGTATTGTATTTATGGTTGAATTACTGTAACATAGGAGTCAATGCATGTCATCAAACATTTTTATGTGCTTACACTGAAATCAATGCACATTATTAATCTAATTACTTTGAAATTAATGTATATCATACATCTAGTTGCATCAAATCAGAAATCAAAAGCTACACTGAAATCAATGCATCTAGTGCAAACAATCAAATAAGATTAGAAATAAAAATCTATACTGAAATTAATGCATTTAGTGAAAGAAATCAAATAGGATTAGAAATCAATATCTACGCTGAAACCAATGCATTTGGTGCAAGCAATCAAATAGGAGTATAAATCAACATCTACATTGAAATCAATCCATCTAGTGCAAGCTATCAAATAGGATTATAAATCAACATATACACTGAAATCAATGAATTTAGTGCAAGCAATCAAATAAAATTAGAACTAAACTAATCAATGCATCTATTTTAGTGAAAAAACAAAATATTCATGAATTTCTAGATCTAAATTCTATGTCTCTATTTGTTTCTTTCTGTCTCTTTCTTCTTCCCTCTCTCTCCACCTTCCATCTCTATGTTTATCTCCTAGCCCCTCTCCTTATCTCTCTCCCCCATATCTCTCTCCACCTCTCCCTCCCTCTCTCTATCTCTTTATTCTCCCCTCTCCCCCCTGCCATCTCTATCTATACCTACCTCCATCTCTCCTTATTTTTCTCTCTATCTCACCCCCCTAAACACATGTCACACACACACTCTCTATCCATATATATATCTATTCCCCCCTCCCTCCCTCATATATATCTATTCCCCCCTCCCTCCCTCTCTCTGTCTCTCTCTTCTTCCCTCTCACCCCCACCATCTCTATCTTTATCTCCCTCTATCTCTCTATATCAGCTCATAAACATACACACTCTCTCTCCATATCTATCTATCAATCTATTTATTTATCAGTATATCCCTCTCTCTCTCTATCTTCCTCTTCTCTCTCCATATCTATCTCTCTACCTCCCTCCCTCACTTTGTAGGCTCTCTTCTTCCCTCTCACCCACCTCCATATATATCACTATCTTCCATTGACTCTCCTTCTTTGTCTCTCTTTCTCACCCCCCTAACATACTCTCTCTCTCTTCTTCCATCTCTCCCCCCTCTATCTATGTCTATATCTCTCATTGTCTCTCCTTCTCACCCCCAAAACACACACATAATCTCTCCATATCTATCTATCTATCTCTCCCTCTCTCTCTCTTCCCATTCTCTCTCTCTCTCTCCTCTCCCTTTCTTCCCTCCCACTCTCCTCTCTCCCTTACTATCTCTCCATCTCTCCCTTGTCACTCCCTCTCCCTCTCCACATTTCTTTCTCTATGTATTTATTCTTCCCTCCCTCTCTCACTCCCTATAACTCCATCTCTCTCATCTCTCTCCCTTTCCCTCCCACCTCCCTCTCTCTTTTCCCCCATCACACACTCTCTCTACACCCTCCCACTTTGCCACTATCTCTCTCCCTCTCTTCCCCTATGTTACACAGTAATTTGTCACCGTCCCTGCAATCCCCGTCCCGCACATTGGAGGGCTCATTCCGTGACCTGTGAGTAGGGACAAGACTTGAAAATACTTTCATTGCATCCCTCTGAAGATGATCTTTCATTTCCCTGAAGACATCTCCCTGCAAAAAACCCTAAAAATAGCTCTTTTTCCATTGGCGCGGGTCCACAGTTCAGCCCTCGCGCCAAGGGGTAAAATCCTCCAAAGAGGGCGCGCCAATTGGCGCTCTGTCATAGATCCGCACCCGCGCCAACCATATTAAGAGGTGTTTTAAAAAAATAAAAGGCGGAAGTTTCGTCCTAACAAATTCCTGGATTGATATCTATCTTGAGTTGGGAGGTTTGGCTACGGGTTTCCATAGAGAGGAAATGGTTTGCCACCTCTCATGGAAGCTTCCTTGATGATAGGGCCAATCCCATAATTATAGGGGTCCCAACTCCGCTTCCTCCTTCTATAAAAGCTTTCTTTTCTCCATGGCAAGCTAATCTCCAAGTTCCCAAGAGCTTCCACATCCTTATGCTGCAAGAGCCTTCTTGATTCCCTTAAGGCCAAATCCAAGCAAGGAGACTATTGTCAAGTATCCAGAGAGAGAGGCTTGTCCCATCCTTGACAGGCTTTATCGAGACATGTTCTGCTAACGACCCGCCAAAGGAGAATTTGGCATCGAAGCTTTGGTTGTATTCTTATTTTGACTCTTTAATGATAAGCGACTATCGGTTATGGTTCCACTCTTGTTCTTGATTATGTTCATGAGTTATGTCCTCTTTGACTGACATATAGTTGTATATAATGGATTTTATGCTTGTGTTTGTGTTGTTTCTTGCATGTGCAGGTGTCCGATCACGGGGATCGTGAGGATTGTGATCTGCCAGGGAAAAGGAATGGGAGCACCACCTCTTCTACAAACAACAACGTTGGATTCCAGGTAAGCCTTCCTCGCAAGTCAGTTTATTTACGATTAGGAACCTACACTGTAGCGTGTTTTATTGTTGCTAGACCCGATCTGGGCTAGTAGGGATCGCCTTTGTCCTCAGAGGGGATTTACCTCCTCAACACCATCTCTCCCCACTCCATAATTATGTCTCCATTTATCTCTCCCCCTCTCTCCCCCCTCCATACCTATGTCTCCCTTTCTCTCTCTTCCCCTTCTTTATTTATCTCTATCCTCTCAATCTCTCTCTCTTCCCTCATCCCCTCTCTCCCTCATTTTGTTTTCATCTCTCCCTTGTCACTCCCTCTCGCTCTCCACCTCTATCTCTCAATGTATTTTTTCTTCCCTTGCTCTCTTTGCCCCTCCAAATCTATCTCTCTCCCTCACTCCCCCCCCCCTCTTTCTCTTCCTCTGTCTTTCTCCCTCTCTCTCAAATCTAATCCCATTGTACTATATATAAGAAAAAATCTAAATTAAAAAAACATAATTGGTTGTAAAATATTAAACCTGTATTTTGGAAAAATCATGTCAAAGAAAATACAATAATAGAAAACTTAAAAGAATCATGCACTTACTTTCCTATATCATTATTCGTCATTTTGCTTTCTCCCTTGGCTTGGATCCTTGGTTAAGATGCATCTATATAGGTTCTTTATAATATTATTTATATTATATAAATTTCACATATTTATATATATTCTAATTTTTAATTTTATTAAAACATCCATTTAATCTCTATGAGAATATTTTTAGTAGTTGAATGGAGGTTTAGATATATCTCAAAAGTAATTATAACATTTTTTCTTTTAGATTTTATTAAAAAATGTCATAAAATTAAATTAAAATTAAATACTTATAAAATAATTTACTTGTGAAATAAATAATGGTTTTTAGGTTGTAGAGGGCCTCTCGGCCCAATAATATATATATATATATATATATATATATATATATATATAAACAATTTGATTTATATAGCTATATTAATTATTAGTAATATCAAAATTATTATTAATATATTACAAATATTTTCACAACCTTTTAGATAATATAACTACTTATTCATTCAATATCACATTATAAATTGTTTCATATAACTTTAATGAACAATAATAAAAACTAACCAAGCTAATTTAAAATAACACTGTCTCTTTTTGGATCATATGAGAGTATATACAATCAATTTCTTTTAACTAATATAATCAACATTTTTTTTAAAGGTGAAATTAGTAATTATGTTAAGTTTTTGGATTTTAATCTACATATCCATATTGCTCCACATATAAGGTTAGTTTAGGTTCCTACATAGCACACAAAGTTAGTAGTGATTTGAATCAACATTTCAATTTATCTACACTCTAAGAGTTTAAATTTAAAAAAACGATATGTAGGTAAGATTTGATTCCAAAAGCTTAAAAACTACTCATTTTCCACCATTAAATTCTATCCCTTGAAGTATTTACATTTATAAAGTATAGTGAAATTATAATTTTTTTTTTTATTAATTAAGTTTATCTTAATTTAAATTTGTTAAACATTTTAAAATATTAAATTTTATAATTTTAAAAATTAATTCCTTTTTGTTGAACCCTTGGTTAAATTGAGAGGGGGGGCTGAATCAGTTTAAAGCAGTCATGGTCTTGTAAAACTTTCTTTTACACTTATTTACATATTCATTTCGTGATCAACTTAATATACAATGGAACAACAATCTTAATAAGAGAGCAGCAGGTATTAAGCATATTAAATACAGAATATCAACATATAATCATCATGCACATAGAAACCAGATATAAGTGGAAACCCATAAGGGAGAAAACCACATCTTATTATTGTTGTGATGCAAATGCAAGCTCCAACTCCCTCTCACCACTGATTTTCTGTAGGCTCCAACCTACAGGAGGTTACTACCTCAATTCTACAAGCTACAACTTGCAAGGAAGCTCCAACTCCCATCTATTTTCTGTAGGCTACAACCTACAGAAGGCTCCTACCTCAGCCATCTCCAACTGGACATCTATCAAGCTACAACTTGATATGGAAGCACCAAATTCCTCACACTACTATGAAAACACATGCTGATTTACCTAGATATCAGCTCTGTTATATTCCTTCTTCACTGCTGTCCTCCACCCTTCATATCTGCCTTATAATATCTCTAGATCTTCACAGCTTCTATGTCTACTCCTTCTTCTTCTTACTCTCTCTCACTCCTTTCTCCATTCTCTAACCCTCATGCATATGCTGGTAACATTATTTATAGAGATCACCTCATAACTGTTTTCATTCCATAGGGAATTTGAAATGAACATGTATGACTCTTTGCATTCCCCCTTCTCATTTTCTTGTCCAGAATAATATAACAGAATGTATACATTTGTGTATTACAGTGGAGTTTTGCTTTGCTTACGGAGACTTGCCTTTGCATCACATACAATAAAAATAATTAAATCATTTACATTTACAGATACAATAATACATTTCACTCAGCCCTTTCAGCTCTTGGTTCGCCATACATTTGTCTTTTCTGCTGCTGTCACTGTCTTTTCAGTTTCTGTTGTTATAGTCTAGTTCTGCTGCATAACTGCTCATTTTTTCTGACTTGACCCATTCTATTTCGTTTCTAACAGTGTCATCATATCTCCTTTTGCCCGACCATGCCTCTTTTTCTCATGCCCAAAGTGTTCAACCTTCACCGCTCTTCTAAACATCCCGTTCTGCCTTTTTCTCTGTGTCGGGTCCTTACCCGAGACTTTCTACTCGTGTTCATACTTTCCTTTTTGTTTTACGTTATAATCCTCCTTTTTCTCTCTGAAATGATTTACAAAGGAAAATCCACATACTCCCAGACTTGAAATGCTTTAGGCTTCTGCTTTGATCTTTATCGCGTCCACTCTCTTTATTGCACTTCGGCGTTTCAAACGTTCTTTGCTATATGGCTCCTTTTCTTTCCGATGCGATTTACAAAGGGAAATCACATACACCTGGACTTGAAATCTCTTAAATAATGGTTCTGAGCTGCATCGCATCCGGCTCCTTTATTGCACTTTGTCCTGATCTTGCGATGAGTGATATGCGATCGAGTCCCACTTGACTTTATTGCTACTTCGCATCGCAACTCACATGACTTCTAAGATTGGGTGATATCACTCCTGAGCTTTGTGATGTATGATATGCGATGAACTTCGCATCACCTCGATCGCATCGCATTCATCGATCACATCGCAAGTTCTATAACTTACGAATTCTTATCACATAAGCATTGCCGATGTGTGATATTGGGTTGTGCTGCCACATGTCCCTTCGCATCGGCACATCGCATCGCTTCTATCCATTGCATCACAACTTTTCTCTTACGATCTTTACCTCTCCGATATTTCGATTTTTGATATAAGGGCCAGGTCCACGTCATCTCCATGTCATTGTGCCACATCACCTTGCCATGTCATCGCCACGTCACTGCCATGTCATCTTGCCACATCATCTTGATTTATTTGCGATTTGTGGGGTTAGGTCAACGTCAGCTGCCACTTCACTTGCCACGTCATCCCCACATCATCACATCGCACTTCGCATTTTCTGTGACCACTGTGTTTGTGCGATTTTTCTCTTGCCCCGATTGCGATATGCGATCGCATCGCATCGCATCTATCGCATCGCATCTCCTTTAATCTCATCCGTTTGTTTACGTTTTCCCACTTTGTGACACTGGTCCCACACATTTTATCATTCCGATCTTTATATATTGTTTTATTTAAAACAAAGCATGTTAACAAAATATATTGGCCCCACAATATGTATGGAACCGGACCTCAAAAGGCACTCGAATTATTAAATTAGATTCACGGTACTGTGGAGGCACTCCTCGATACGGAAAGATCATCTGGCTTATGCTACCATAGTGGATGACAACCGTCGATCTGCGGTCAATGCCCGATGGGCAGGTCAACTGCGGAGGCACCCCCTTGGTTTAACTATCGGGCTGTTTGTGCCCCCGCGTTACCATTGATCCCAGATCAATGTTTAACCACACTCATAACATGCGTTGTTCAACTCTGTGACACCTGTCCCACACCTTTCGTTAACCTCTGCACAACTTCTGATGCGAACATCGTCAGATCTTTGCCTCCTTTGATCAGACGTCTATCACATAAACTTGAGCCCGACACCTTATCTCTCAAAAGTCACGCGAAACTGGTGGTTTCGCGCCCGTGACGTGTCACAGTCTTATTTGATCGCATTCAATTTCAATAAAACCACTTACCATTCGAAGGCTACGTGAAAGCTATCTATTGTTTTCAAAAAACACCTACACTGTTCACTGTGATGCTATTCACGGTTCTACTATGCCATTGACTCCTAATTCCACATCTAATTTCTTTCGTTACACCTCCTCCGTATACTTTTTCAAACAAACCATCGATTCATTTCACTGCACTATGACTTCTCCTCTACTCCATCGTTTTTCTTTCACCATATCAACCAATCTTCAAACCCTCTCTGGCATTCATTCCATGCATTGTTTAACCTCTATATTCAATTTCTGTGGTTCTTATCCATCGTTTTCCATTACAGTAAACAACCCAAATGGGCAACCGCCACCCACTGATACATTAAACCCTGTGTGACATCTCTGCAACAATTCCATCTGAATCTGATCTGCTCCCTTGTCTTGGTGCTGCTCCTTTGTGCTCCTTTTCCATCAATGACAATATTTCCAACAGTCTCCCCTTTTGGCATTGATGGCAATACACCCACCAATAATCCCATACTTCCTTCAGCACTTCCTCCCCCTTTCATTCTGAGAAGTATCTTGTCTTTCTTCCACTGCTTGCTTTACAAAAGACCCTTTCTTCTTTTGCTTACTTTTCCTCCCCCTTTGACATCAATGGCAAAGGGTTGCACTTTCCCAGTGTGGGTTCTATATTTTCATAATATTCTGATCTTGAGGACCTATTCCATGCACTGCTCCATTGCTCTAGCTCTTTTGTGACAATTTTTATTGACTTCTCTCCCCCTGGAATGATGCTTTCTTATCTGATATAGACTATCACTTATCTTCTGCACTAATCCTGTTTCTTGTATGCAGCCTTTTTTATTATTATTTCTGATCGTGTTAGAGAGTAACATCTGCAGACACTACCCCTAGTTTGTCTCTTATATATTCAAATGGTTCTCTAGCAAGAGGTTTTGTGAATATGTCTGTTGTTTGTTCCTTGGTTGGTACATATTCCAACTTTACTAATTTCTGTGCTACTTGTTCCCTGAGGAAGTGGTACTTTATTGGGATGTGCTTTGTTTTTTAATAAAGTACAAGATTTTTTTATATACTTATTGCACTTGTATTGTCACATTTGATAGAAATAGGTTCATCAATGCTTACCTTCATGTCTTGGAGAGTTTGTTTCATCCACATTACTTGTGTGCAACATGTTGCTGCTACTATGTATTCTGCTTCTGCTGTAGATAGAGAGATAGAAGTTTTCTTCTTCCTTAGCCATGCCACCAGAATTTTTCCCAAATAAAATGCACCTCCACTTGTGATTTTCCGATAATCCACATAGCTGGCCCAATCTGCATCTGTGTATGTTGTCAATATGAAGTTTTTTCCTTTTGGATACCATAGGCCATAATGTGAAGTTCCTTGTAGATATCTAAATATTCTCTTGATTGCAAGTAAATGGTTTTGTTTTGGTGCTTCTTGATATCTTGCCACAAGTCCTACTGCCAACATAATGTTTGGTCTAGAAGCAGTTAGGTATAGTAGACTTCCTATCATGGATATGTAAAGTTTTTGATTTGCATTTGTTGATCCATCATTAGCACATAGTTTGCATCCAGTGATCATGGGAGTTGACACAGGTTTGTAGTCTTCCATTTGAAACCTTTTCAACATTTCTCTTAAGTATTTTTCTTGCGAAATGAATATTCCTATGTTCTTTTGTTGAATTTTTAAGTCCTAAATAGAAGGTAATCTCTCCAATCATTGACATCTCAAACAATGATTTAATTTCTTCAGAAAATCCTTTTGCTAACTCATCTTTGTTGCTTCCAAACATGATGTCATCTACATACACTACTACAATTAAGAGTTCATTTTCATTAGCTTTTATGTACAAATTGTTGTCTACTCCTCCTTTCTTGAACCCTTGTTTTTGCAAGTATTTGTCCAGCCTTGAATACCATGCACGAGGATCTTGTTTCAAACCATATAAGGCTTTCTTTAATCTGCACACATAGTCATGTTTATCTGTTAATGAGAATCCTTCAGGTTGTTCCATGTATACTTCTTCCTCTAGATCTCCATTCAAGAAGGCAGACTTCACATCCATTTGATATACCTTGAAATCATGATAGCATGAAAAGGCCAAAAAAATTCTGATTGCTTCCATTCTGGCTACAGGGGCAAAGGTTTCATCATAATCAAGACCTTCGATTTGAGAATATCCTTTGCATACAAGTCTGGATTAATTTATGATCACCTGCCCTTGTTCATTCATTTTATTCTTGAATATCCATTTTGTGCCAATGACACTATTCCCAGTGAGTCTTGGAATTAATTCCCAGGTATTGTTCTTCTCAATTTGGTCCAGTTCTTCATTCATATCATTTACCCAGTTTTTGTCTTTGCTGGCTTCTTCGAACTTCTTTGGCTCTATTTGAGATAGAATGGCTAGGTATACTTCTTCTATCTGTTCAGCAAGTTGTCTTCTTGTCTGGACTCCCACACTTTTTTCCCCAATGATTTGATCTTCTGGATGGTTCTTTTGAGTGTATCTTGAGGGACCTTTTGAGTTTAATTCAGTATCTTCTATTGTCTTGCTGTGTTCATCATTATCTTGGTTTTCAGCCTCATGATCATCTGGAGGATTGGCGTAGCTTATGCTTCTTGTTCTGTTTGGTAGATCTTCGTCAAATATTACATCAATGCTTTCCACAATTTTCTGCAGTCTTTAGTTGTAGCACCTGTAACTCTTACTCTTGGATGCATATCCTAAAAATATTCCTTCATCAGCTCTTGCATCAAACTTCCCCAATTTTTCATCATTATTTTTTATGAAACACTTGCTTCCAAATACTCTAAAGTGCTTGATTGATGTTGGTTTACCATGCCATAATTCGTAAGGAGTCTTATCACAATTTGGTCTTAGATGGACTTTGTTGAGAATATGAACAGCTGTGTGTACTGCTTCTGCCCAATAGGTTTGGGGAATGTTACTTTCTTGCATCATGGCTCTTGCAATCTGTTGTACTGACCTGTTTTGTCTTTCTGCCACTCCATTCTGTTGAGGTGTACTTGCAATTGTAAACTATTGTTTTATCCCATGTTCATTGCATAGGTCTACAAAATCATAGTTTGTGAATTCACCTCCTCTGTCTGATCTGATGCATTTTATCTAGCATCCTGTTTGATTTTCTGCCAATGCCTTGAATATCTTGAATTTATCAATTGCTTCAGATTTATATTTGAGAAATGCCACCCACATCAATCTGGAAAAATCATCTATTATTATCATGAAATAAGATTCTTTGCCAGGTGCATTAGTTCTTGAAGGTCCACATAGGTCCATGTGAACAAGCTGAAGTGGCCTACTTGTAGATAGTTCATCTTTGGTCTTGAAAGATATGCGGGTCTGCTTGCCCAGTTGGTAGGATTTACATATGGTATTTGAAGGCTTATTTATTGCTGGCATGTCTCAGACTGCATTCTTCTTGCTCAGACTAATGATGTGGTCAAAGTTTAGGTGTCCTAGTCTTCTATGCCATAACCGTTATTCATCAAGTTTTCTTATGTGGCATGCTTCATTCTCTTCTTCCAATACCTTTGATCAAGGTCTTTCCTGTGGTGCTTGATCTTACCTCACAATCTTGGGCTCTAAAAAGGACCTCACAACCTTTATCACACATTTGACTGACACTTAGCAGATTGGATTTTAGCCCATCCACAAATAGTACATCTTGAGCCTTTCCTCTTCCATTATTCAGACCGACTGAGCGCTTTCCCTTGCTTTTCCCTGCTTTATCATTGCCAAATGTTACATTTCCATAATTCTTTTCATCAAAGGTTACAAAATTGCTTCTATCTACAGTCATATGCTTTGAGCATCCACTGTCCAAATACCATTGGGTTTTCTGATCTTGGGCTATTAGAGCCAGGTCACACTTATTCAACTTCTTTTTCCACTGCAGGCAACTATTGGTTTGGCACCTTTTCTGAGAAGATGGACCAGTACATTCTTTGAGAGGAAATTTGGAAGACGTGTCCGATTTGATGGCATACAAAGCATTTGATTATATTTTTAAATGGATTATGTGTACGAGTGAACTCTCCATTGTTCATAAATCTCCTTGGGGTTTTAAGCATCAGTCTTTGTCCATACGTTTTTCACTCCATGGCTTTATGGCCGAACCCCTTACAATAAAAACAATACCCATGGAAATGATTAGTGTACCTCGTGTAGGGTTGTCCTCTCCATTTTTTTGCTTGAGGTAGTCTTTTCAATTTCTGCATTGTTTGCTGGTTGAAATCGATTATATTTGTTTGACAGTATGCAACAATATGTCACAGTTTGTGATAGGCAAAACAAGTGACATTTCTCATAGGAGGAAAGAATTTCCTTTGAGATCTTCCGAACTTGTTCAATTGATCTTCAGGAACAATTGATCTTTTTGTTACTGCTTACTTCTTCCTCTCATTCTTTGTCTCTTGATGTTGCTTCTTGTTTCTGTCTATTTCATCACACATCAAGTTCTTGCTGGATTCTTCCTCTGTGGTTCCTTTTTGAGCTATTTCATTATCCTTTACAGCTTTTGCAAAAATGATATTCTTGTTATCTTCTACCTTGGAATTACTGGTTTCTCCTTCATATCCTATCCCAACCTTTATGAGAGGATACCTTTGAGCGTTTAGAATCATGTCCAATTGTTCAGCGCTTGTCATTCGAGGAATGTTCATTGAAAATTCCCTTTGGGTGTTTTCTAGTTTCTTTCTCAGCCATACCACTTCTTCTTCCAATTTCTCTTACTCCTGATGTTTATCTTTAACTTTCTTTAGCAGAATGTCTTCCACCTTCTTAGCTTCTTCAAGTTCTACTTTCAATTGAATGAGGTCTTCTGAATTTGGTACCTCTTTTACACATTTGAGGAGAATGTATTTCTATTTTTTGTACTTGAGTTTAAGTCTGTCTATTTCCTCCAGGGCACTTCTTAGCTCCCCCTCAAGATCTACTTCACCTTCTTCCTCATCTTCTAGAAGGAATCCTTCAGACTCTTCCTTAGCCATCAACACAAATTCAGAGGTTCCTTCTTCATTTGAGGATTCATCCGAGTTTTTAGATGCACTGCTATCTTGCTGAGCATAAAATGAAATTATATTGAATCTCTTCCCTTTCTGCCAGTTATTTGTTTTGGTTTTCTCTGTCTCTTGAGTCTAATTCTTTGTTTTCTTATGAGGACACTTAGATGCATAGTGCCCAACTCTTCCACAACTAAAGCATTTAAAAGGAATTTTACCTTTAAACTTGCCTGAGCCTCTATCCAATCTTCTGACAAATTTGGACTCTTCTGCATAAGAGCAGGAGCATGTATCTTCTCTTTCCTCTTTGTTCTTCTCTGCCTTAAAGGCTGCCTCCCTCACTTTTGACTTCCTCTGTGGAAGTCTCATCTCATAGGCTGTTAAGTTTCCAAGTAATTGGTTCATGGTCAATGTTTCCCAATCAGTTGTTTCTTCTATGGCAGAAACCTTGGGGTTAAAACTGGATGGTAAAGATCTCAATATCTTTTGAAAAATTACACATTCTCTAATGGTTTCTCCTAGAGCTTTCATGTTATTCACAATTTTTGCAACCCTTAAGAATAATATGGCAACATCTTCTTCTTCATTCATTTTTATATTTTCAAATTGAGCTCTATAGACTTGCAACTTGGCAGCCTTCACCTTTTTATCTCCCTCATGGATACTTTCTAATGTATCCCATATTTATTTGGCAGTCTTGTTGTGCATTAATTTGATAAATTCTGCCTCACACAAACCGCTTAAAAGAGCATTCATGGCTTTTGCATTAGCCACAAAATCTAGTTTGGCATCTTTCTCTGAGTCAGATTCCTTTGGGGCATATCCCAACTCCACAACAACCCAAACTTCTATTACTAGAGACATTATGTACGTCCTCATTCTTATTTTCCAGAAGGCATAATTTGTGAGAGTAAACAGAGGGGCTTTATTTGTTCAGCATCCTTCTAGACTAGTCATCTTGGGGACCAAGGATCTCCTTCCAGTTGTTAAACTGATACAGAAGGAGCCTGCTCTGATACCAACTGTTGAAACCTTGGTTAAACTGAGAGAGGGAGGGGGCGGGGTGAATCAGTTTAAAGCAGTCATGGTCTTGTAAAAATTTCTTTTACACTTATTTACATCTTCATTTCGTGATCAACTTAATATACAATGGAAAAACAATATTAATAAGAGAGCAGCAGGTATTAAGCAGATTAAATAAAGAATATCAACATATAATCATCATGCACATAGACAACAGATATAAGTGGAAACCCATAAGGGAGAAAACCACATCTTATTATTGTTGTGATGCAAAGGAAAGTTCCAACTCCCTCTCACCACTAATTTTTTGTAGGCTCCAACCTACAGGAGGCTACTACCTCAATTCTGCAAGCTACAACTTGCAAGGAAGCTCTAACTCCCAACTATTTTCTGCAGGCTACAACCTACAAGAGGCTCCTACCTCAGCCAGCTCCAACTAGACATCTATCAAGCTACAAATTGATATGGAAGCACCAACTTCCTCACACTACTATGAAAACACATGCTGATTTACCTGGATATCAGCTCTGTTATATTCCTTCTTCACTGCAGTCCTCCACCCTTCATATCTGCCTTATAATCTCTCTGGATCTTCACAGCTTCTCTATCTGCTCCTTCTTCTTCTTACTCTCTCTCACTCCTTTATCCATTCTCTAACCCTCATGCATATGCTGGTAACATTATTTATAGAGATCACCTCATAACTGTTTGCATTCCATAGGGAATTCAAAATGAACAGGTATGACTCTTTGCATTCCCCCTTTCATTTTCTTGTCCAGAATAATATAACAGAATGTACACATTTGTGTATTACAGTGGAGTTTTTCTTTGCCTACGGAGACTTGCCTTTGCATCACATAAAATAAAAATAATTAAATCATTTACATTTACAGATAAAATAATACATTTCACTCAGCCCTTTCAGCTCTTGGTTTGCCATACATTTGTCTTTTCTGCTGCTGTCACTGTCTTTTCAGTTTCTACTGTTATAGTCTAGTTCTGTTGCATAACTACTCATTTTTTCCGACTTGACCCATTTTATTTCATTTATAATAGTTTCATCATATCTCCTTTTGCCCGACCATGCCTCTTTTTCTCGTGCCCACAGTGTTCAACCTTCACCGCTCTTCTAAACATCCAGTTCTACCTTTTTCTCTGTGTCGGGTCCTTACCCAAGAATTTCTACATGCATTCATACTTTCCCTTTTGTTTTACGTTATAATCCTCCTTTTGCTCTTTAAAACGATTTACAAAGAAAAATCCACATACTCCCGAACTTGAAATGCTTTAGGCTTCGGCTTTGATCTTTATCGCATCCACTCTCTTTATCACACTTCGTCATTTCAAACATTCTTTGTTATATGGCTCCTTTTCTTTCCGATGCGATTTACAAAGGGAAATCACATACACCCAGACTTGAAATCTCTTAAATAATGGTTTTGAGCTGCATCGTATCCGGCTCCTTTATCGCACTTTGTCCTGAGCTTGCGATGAGAAATATGCGATCGGGTCCCACTTGACTTTATCGATACTTCACATCGCAACACACATGACTTCTAAGATTGTGAGATATCTATCCTGAGCTTTGCGATCTGTGATATGCGATGAACTTCGCATCGCCTCCATCGCATCGCATTCATCGATCGCATCAAAAGTTCTATAACTTACGAATTATTAACACATAAGCATCGTTGATGTGTGATATTGCGTTGTGCCGCTACGTGTCCCTTCGCATCGGCACATCGCATCGCTTCTATCCATCGCATCACGACTTTTCTCTTACGATCTTCACCCCTCCGATCTTGCGGTTTGCGATATGTGGGCTAGGTCCACGTCATCTCCATGTCATCATGCCACGTCACCTTGCCATGTCATCACCACGTCACTACCATGTCATCTTTCCATGTCATCTTGATTTATTTGCGATTTGTGGGGTCAGGTCCACGTCAACTGCCACTTCACTTGCCACATTATCACATCCCACTTCGCATTTTCCGTGACCACTGTGTTTGTGAAATTTTTATCCTGCCCCAATTGTGATATGCGATCGCATCGCATCACATCCATCACATCGCATCTCCTTTAATCTCATTCGTTTGTTTACGCTGTCCTTCTCTGTGACACTGGTCCCACACCTTTTATCATTCCGGTCTTTATATACTGTTTTCTTTAAAACAAAGCATGTCAAAAAAATGCATTGGCCCCACAATATGTATGGCACCAGACCTCAAAAGGCACTCAAATTATTAAATTAGATTCACGGTACTGCGGAGGCACTCCTTAGTATGGAAAGATCATCTGGCTTGTGCTACCACAGTGAATGAAAATCGTCGATCTATGGTCAACGCCCGATGGGCAAGTCAACTGCAGAGGCACCTCCTTGGTTTAACTATCGGGCTGTTTGTGCCCTCGCGGTACCGTTGATCCCAGATCAACGTTTAACCAAGCTCATAAGATGCGCTGTTCAACTCTGTGACACTGGTCCCACACCTTTCGTTAACCTCTGCACAACTTCTGATGCGAACATCGTCAGATATTTGCCTCCTCTGATTGGACAACTATCGTATAAACTTGAGCCCAACACCTTATCTCTCAAAAGTCACGCGAAACTGGCGGTTTCATGGCTGTGATGTGTCACAGTCTTATTTGATCGTGTTCAATTTCAATAAAACCACTTACCACTCGAAGGCTATGCGAAAACCATCTGTTGTTTTCAAAATACACCTTCAAGTTCACTGTAATGCTACTCACAGTTCCGCTGCGCCGTTGACTCCTAATTCCACATCTAATTTCTTTCGTTTCACCTCCTCTATATACTTGTTCAAACAAACCATCGATTCATTTCACTGCACTATGACTTCTCGTTTACTCCATCGTTCTGCTTTCACGATATCAACCTGTCTTCAAACCCTATCTGGCATTCATTCCACGCATGGTTTAACCTCTATATTCAATTTTTGTGGTCCTTATCCATCGTTTTCCATTACAGTAAACCCCCCAAATGGGCAGCCACCACCCACTGATATATTAAACCCTGTGTGACATCTCTGCAATAATTCCATCTGAATCTGATCTGCTCCCTTGTCTTGGTGCTGCTCCTTTGCCATCAATGAAAATATTTCCAACACTTTTAACATTAAGTAAATGTAAATATTTATTATAAATTAAATAAAAAAAATATTTATATTATTAAATTTTAATTAATTCTATAATTAATAAAAAATATATTAAAGTGCTTCACGGAGTTTAAATTTGAAACCTTCCTTCTATAATTAATAAAAAAACATATTAAAGTGAGATGGTAGCTGCACACGTTGGTAGCATTGATTTCTTGTTTGCAAGTAGCTGCTATTACGATGATTTTAAAATCTTTTGAAAAAATAAACTACAATAGACCAAATAACCAAAATCCATCACATCAGGGTTGCTGCGTACTTGTTTCGGGGTCTGCATGGTTATGGCTCACATGACCATGGCATGGCCATTGGTACTTTTGGAATATTAATATGGCTATAGACTTGAAATAAGGCTTTCCGTTCAAGTTGAAGAATGAAAACACAGTCCACATCTAGTACCAGGGAATGGTGGAATGAAAATCTGTCATGACCAAGTCAAACATGTAAGTACATGCTAAAATTTACTACTATATAAGATTCGGCCGGTTAGGGTTTACATAAAGGAAACCCACATGTAATAAATTTCCTAAACAAAAAAGCCTCAACCTGCACCACGGGTGCCATGAATTAGTCATGAAACAGTAGGACATTTTATCCAACAGATAGAGGGATCGAAGAAAAAAAAAATTTGAGCGTACTTGCAAGCACAACCGAAGAGATGAAGTAAATCTTTGCCACCGGTCTAGAGGATTTTTAATTCTATAAGCTAATCCATGAATCCATGGGTCGACCTTGCAATCCCAACTAGGTTCTAATAAGAATTCATCAACAAAAAAAAAAGACAAGGAATTTATCAACAACAAGAAAAAGACAATGCATTTACTAAAAGAAGTGGACAATGATAGAAGTGTAACTTGTAAACACCTGGAAAAGGTGAGTGTAGATGGAAAAGCAAAAAGGAACCAAAAATATGTTCCCAACGCCACAAAGAAATCCTCAAGGATAGAGGAGGAAATTGATCCAGGGACTTGAGGATATGGTAGATGGTTACATCTGTAACCACCCAACTTCCATGATCATCGTTGGATGTGCCCATCAAACTTGGATCACAGATCTTAGGGTTTATGTTGATACATAGTAGATTAGTCCTGTCAGGTGGTGGGTGCAGTACAATTGGCCATCATGAAGGTTCAAAATTAGCCTTCAATACACTCCACATAACCTCCATGACCTTAAACACAAACAAAATATCAAGGGTAAAGAATCTATACTACAATGAAAATTGTTTATTTAGTAAAAAATGGAGGTCTAGACCCTAAAGGTGGGTCACCTTAATACTTTTTAATGTGGCAACAAAAATAAGGGTTTAGTTATTATTTCTCCTAAATAACTAATCAAAAAGAAAAAAAATAGGGGTATGTTACAAGTGGTATCAGATTTGAAGGGTTCAGCATTGTAGCCCATTTAAGGGCAAAGATGCAAAGGGGAAAATTTAGGGGCCTGTTTAAGGGCAAAGATTCAAAGGGAAAAATTTAGGGGCTAATATTCGTAATTGGGCTAAATTTCTATGTTTTTTTCCAAAAAAAATTGCTAGTTTCCATTTTTCCTAAAAATCATTCACCCATATTTTATATCATAAAATTATTTTACCTTGAAAATTGCCAAAGTTTTATAGAGACTATATAAAATCATTAGAAATTTGAATATTTTTACAAATATATCGCTAAACATTTTATAGATTTCATTTTAGTGACTAGTAAGATTCGCCAAGGTTTCTGAACTTTAACATAAATTTCCATCCTTAAATTTTCCTTGTAAATAAGTGAAGAATCCTATCAGGAGTACATTGAAGTAATTCCATTACATGTTTAGCAAGGTACTAAAAGACTTATTACAAATGTCGCCTTTAGGCACCTTTATCTCGTCATTGTTGTATAATGAGAGAATACTCCACAAGACTAAGCAAAATATTCTTAGCCGATTCAAACAACTACACTGGTTTGGAAGCTTCTAGCTGACCAAAGATCTAGATTTTTACATTGGTCAATTATTTTCAGTATTGTTTTATGGATTGGTGTTTAAAAGCTACCCCTATGAATATATAATACTATCGTATGGGTTTCTCTATTCTGATTTTGACTTACAAAAAAAAACTACTACTTGTTCTAAAAGTGGGGCAATGTTAATTGTGGAATAAAAAGGTTGGTTGAAACGTGGTTGAAACCATGGCATACAAAATTCAATCCATTCATAGAAAATTTGAAACTATGTCATTTTGAGTTAGACTCCCCAAATTTGTTAACATATTTTTGGTATGAATTAGCCTTGAAGAGTATTGGAAATTACCTAAGAAATTACCTGATAATGCAACCTCCCATGGTTACATGTCTTGTACTATGGTGTATGGAAATGGATCTTCGCAAAGGACTCCAGGCTGAGATTCAACAGTTCAACGATTTTATACAAATGTTGCCCTTCAATGTCGGTATAGTCATGAATGTTCTATATAGCCTACTATTTCCCTCTCCATAACCCAATTTCTAAATAAGGAGAAACATACTTTCAGCTATAAGGAGAAGGGACTAGAATTAGAATGCTCTTGTTAGATAACTTGAAATTAAAGCATACACAACTTGAAAATTGATAGATTTTTTATATGATATGAAAGATTTTTTTAAACCATTGATTAAGGTAACTGGTGCAACTCATATGTGCATATAAATCATATGAAAAAGGGAGCACGTGGGGCATATTTGACCTAAGTAAGAATAGTGATTTTTTTTTTGTAAAAGTATGATGAGATACTAGGTAGTAATAGGTTTATAGGGCTCATAGTTTGGTGGTATTGATATAAAGAGAGTAATGGTTCAACACAACTGGTAGATCATATCATGTACCATGTGTATCATAATTGAATATGAAGATCATCTCTATGTCTTTATAATGTTGTATGTTGTACTCAGATGCAAACAAGGCAATGATGGCACTTCATTTAAGGATTTTTGGAATGTTGCCTACTGGTGGCTAGAAAGAGCATAGTGAGGAGTAGTCAATAACACCTTATTGAAATGTGTCACCATATGATCTCCATCCACACAATCCTGAACTTGAAGTGACCACATTGATTCTCTCTAGTGATAGTCATGATCTTCCTTATCTACCCCATATTGAATCATTTTTCATGGACATCTTCCATTTTCTAAATAATAAGCGATATGGTCCCTAAAAAGATAAATAATAAATAAATAAATCATTTTGTGGGGAGAAGGAACTTACTTTTCAAGGTAGGGCTAGGAAGAATGGGGTTATTAGGGTTCATCGTGAGGGACAATGTTTGATGAGTAGGTTATTTTTCCCAACTATGGATATCATTGATTAAAGACTGATATGATGCATCATTTCTTATTTTCCTTTCCTAGTTTCTTTATGGAAAGTGGGATTGACCTTCGATGAAATAACTCCCTCTATTTCTTTAACCTACCTTTTAGACTATTTTGGAGATGCTCTAGGAAATTGTGTCATTGGATGTTGATTTTCCTAGTCCTATTGATCTATTTTGGTGACTTGTAAACATTATTATAATTTCTTTCCTTATTTCTTAACAATCAGTGCAAGCGATCATTAGTCCCATGATCGATTTCATAACAAAATATGAGATATTTCTCCATATCTACATCCATTCAAATAGACCTTAGAAAGCCTTATGTTCTAAGGCATGAATTATTAGATTTTCCCCTAGAGATTGAATGCTTAATACAAGTTATATTATTTTTTGAATTCCATAATCAAACCCCAAGGGTAAACACAAGATATAATCAATGTAACCGCTCTCATGTTTAACTCTAGTCATATCTACTGAGGGTAAACTCTGATTTGTCTAAAAAAACAATATATTCCAATTCACATGATGCCATGTATATCTAGGGGTTAAGTGCTTTGAGCGAGGTGCTAAATACTAACTTTAGGTTAATAACGCCAGCCAAGTGACTTGGAGATGATATTTATACACCTTGTCCTTGAAAGCCAAATTAATCTCCTTGGATGAAGAGAAAAAGTGTCAAATTTAAAAAGGAATATGTTAAGTGATATTCTATTCATAGAGAGATCTTTCTACACATATGAGGAGAATGCTTAAAACTAATATTATGGGCTTCGACGCATTTAATATCTTATAATAGAAAATGCCTAGATATGGTAATGTGGCTTGACTGGTATATATATTACTCATGTATAATTAATGTGTAGATGGACAGTGACCAAGATACTAATGTTGAGTAGGATCTTAATTATTCCTCAACAATATCTGGGATTTTGTTTATTTGTGTTGAAAATCATACCCTATTTAACTCAATCTCTTTGTGAATTTTATTTATTTATGTTGAAAATAATACCCTATTAAACTCAAAGAAGTTTGGATCTGCCTATTACACTCTTACATGTTATCATCACAATTGAAATGATGTCATGCGTGACTTTTGGGAACTCAAGGAGCAATGATGAAGGCTTTGTAAGTGCTTGCTAAGATGCAATGGAGCTATGTAATATTCGACATTTGTTTGGGGAAAAATATTAGTGATCAATGTCAACATCCAGTTGTATGGCTGCACATGTATAAGGTGACAATAAACTTGCAGAAATGCATTATGAAAGGGTAGAGCCAATGATAATGGCTACGTTGCTTTTATGAATTTTTTATAATAGGATATAATTAAGTTTATTGTAGTAGTAGCACGAAAATTACTGGAAAGTAAATGTAACACTTAAGGATCAACATTTAATTTAGTTTCAAGTGAAATACTCAGGCTTTATAATAAGATGAGATGATGGAAATATTGATGCATGTGGAAATCCTGGAAGCTTGGTTGCAAGACATTATGGGGAAAAGGTAAGGAATTAATCCTTAATATTTAAACAAAAAAAGGCATAATAATGATGATAGTAGGTATGATTGTTGTGGGGGGCATTTGATAAGACAATTAGTTAATTCCCTTATTAGGTAGAAACCACTTCTTATTAGCACATCATCGGACCTTACATGCCAATTATATTAAAAAATCTGTTTATGAATGAAGTGAATAACATGTTATGATATGTCCTATAAGAAAAGAACTTTATTAGAGTAACATGGTGAGTGTGAAATAGTTAGCACTAGAGAGAGAAATTCCATGGCTATAGATAGAAGCAAAACTACGTACAACTTTCATCAACCACTTGCAATGTAGGATGGTGGTATGAAAAAAAAGGGGGGGTGGGGGGGAATATTGAAGAAAATGTTGCAAAGTAGACTCCTAGTTTACACAAAGGAAAAAACCAAAGAAGTTTGGGATGGGCATAGCTAAATTTATTTGGATAAGTAGACAACAATCTATCTACCTTTAACATAACAAGAAGAGAAGTTTATCCTAAACCTCTGTTTATATGTAATGTTTGGAATTCAACTAAAATAATAGTAATGCTACCCAGTACAACAATACACTAGTTGAAATCTATCATAAAAGACAGAAAACAACAAATGGTTCTCAAAAGTGTAAAGAGAATTGGTACTTTCATGATTTGAAATTATAATGGAACCACATGATGGAGTCCCTAGTAATTGGCATAGCCATTGGGTAAGAAAAAATATTAATTACTATTGTTGATGAGCTACAATGATGTTGTTAACTCTTATTGAGTGCAGGTTATTAACCCTTGTAGGGTTTTGATGCATAATAGTGACCCTTGTTGGGTACATAAATAACAACTAAAGGTGACTGCAAAAATAAAAAATAATGTATAGATAAACATGTTTCTTAAATAATTATTGATGGAATTAATGACCATAATGATTGTGAATGTAGGGTGAACCAAAGGGAGTAATCCTAGATCAGAGAGAAATTATGTTACAAAATCAAGCAGTACCCACATTAAGTGCAGTGCAAGGAATTCATCTGGGAGGAGCCACATGAGAATATGAATATTATATGCAATGAAACATATTCCAGCCTACTTCAAGGAAGAAGGAAAACACCGAGGACGATGTTTCACTTGAGGGGGGGGGGGAGATGTAACATCCCTCGGTAAAAAATGTAAATATTTTGTTTTACTGCAAATGATTTGGTAAAACCGTGGGCCATGTGAAAGGCTAGACATGAATGATAAATATTATTTTATTTTTATAAATAATATTAACTATGGTCATCTAGAAAACTATGGGAAAGAGTGCTACATGAGAGTTTCACTTACCAAACAGTTAGAAGATAGTTATCCTCTCCCTAGAGATAAATAATCTCATTCATGACAAGGAGGCCAAGAGGGTGAGAGGGAGAAAACCTCAGGAAACCTTTATTAGAAGAATTTTGAGGTCTAAAATTTTCCTCATAAGGAAATTATAAAATAATAGTGGAAATAATAAAATAATATTATATTACATCATCAAAATTTAGAGGGAAAAAAGAAAAAAACTACTTTTTCAACTCATATTTTTAACTTATTTCCCTATGGGTTTACTCATATTTCAAGCAGGAACACTCGTTGGATGCATAATTTGATTCCTCATCCCAAGAGTACCCATGTTGCATACTTTCGATGGACCTTGGTACATGAAAAATAAGAAATACATGAAAAATGTGATTGCAATCACATTTTTCATGTATTTCTCATTTTTTGTGTACCAAGGTCCATCGAAAGTATGCAACATGGGTACTCCTGGGATGAGGAATCAAATTATGCAATCAAATTTTTCATGTATTTCTAATTTTTTATGTACCAGGGTCTATCGAAATTATGCAACACGGGTACTCCTTGGATGGGGAATTAACTTTTATGTCCAATGAGTACTCCCGCTTGAAATTTGAGTAAAACCTTAAGGAGATAAGTTCAAAATACGAGTTGAAAAAATAGTTTTATTATTTTATTATTTTCTAATTTATTTAGTTTTTTACTCCAAAAATGATTAATCATCCCCCATGGTTGACATCATCACATCGAATCCTATTGGTTCTTATAAAGTTTATTTTGGTTGTACATTTTTCTTAGGAGGCCCATTTTAAACTTCAAAATTCCCCTAATGGAAGTCTTAGTACCTGGTTGGAGGATATCCAAGTGAGGAGAATGGAGCTGCAATCTTGTGAACCTGCAGCATGACGTGTGCAATCTTGGAATCCAAAATAAGGCTCGTGCGCTCAATTTAGCCCTTAGACTGGACTTGGCGGGGTAAGAGAATTTCAAGTGTTGGACCTTTTATGGTCATTGATTAGATAACTATCTAGAAGAGAAACTTGCTCGGGGGTTGGGGAGGGGTTATGGTAATGGACACCATACTCATTGGTTGGGTGGAGTGCTCTCTTCCTTGGTGACTTTGTGGCTAGTACCAATAGTGAATAAAAGACAAGCATTAAATTCGTTATCTGTGATTTATTATTTTCTTGTAAAATATGTGAATGTTATTGTTGGTATTTTGGAACATATTCCCATAATGAATTTTGTGATATGGATGTCAGTTGGAAATTGTATTTAGTAAATTCAAAAAAAAAGTGGTAAAATGGGTTAGTTTTTAGACCCAACTAATTAACCAACAGTTTAGAAATAGTCCTTAGTTTAGGGAAAGAAAATAAAACTGGAATGGAGGAGAAAACCCCTAGGTTGGGTTCCACACAGGAATTCCAAGTTCAGGTAATGCAAACACAAAAAAGGGAAAAAATATAAATCTTGAGAAGTAGTTCCCTGCAAATGAATCCACACCAGCAGTCATCATCCTTGATATTGAAACTGTTATACAATAATTTTTTGTTTTTATTTTTTCAAATTTTTAATTTGTTTAATTTGTAATTTATTTTTTAATTTATTATTATTATTATTATTATTATTATTATTATTATTATTATTAATTTTTGTTTCCAAAATAAAAATAACATTATCTTTCCATTAAAAAAAAGAGAGAGTACATATTCACGTGATGTTCTGTAGACTTCTATCAGTTATCCTATATCTCTCATATCTATATCCTATCTGTTACATAATTGTCTGAATTATCCCTATATTCATCTATTTACCACTTACATTGCAAGTTGCATATTGTCCATACAAAAAACATTTGACAAACAAGAAAACAACAAAGTTTTTCCCCCAAAAAAAACACATACTGCAGCGTTTTCTTCCAACAACACCTAAGAGTGAACCTTTGCAATAGTCATAAGTGGTAAAACAAGTACAATAACCCAGAGGATGTAAGGTTTATCATAGATAGTAGCAGTAAATATTATTTTTCACCCATGTTTATAAAAAATAGTTGGCAATAAGAGAAGTTGGTAAATGATTTCTTTTTGTGGATTCTATGGCAAAGGTTTATACTATTGGAAGGAGTAATAGAGTATATGCTACTTGTGCCTATAGTAGAAGGTGCATTTCAACCGTATGTGGACCATTAGTGCGCAAAACCCAACAATGATATATATATATATATATAACAATGTTACACAACAAGAACCGACAATCGAACTTAAGTAGGTACCCATAGCTAATTCTGTAAGCAAAAGTGATAGACAATAAATTTTAAAAGAGGTATGGTTTGAGCATATTAATATTTGAAAAAATATAATGCAAAGTCGTTCCATGGAACAATAAATAACTACCCATAACAGTTTAAAGAACCCATAAAAAAATAAGAACATTTACTTAGGGTATCAAACATAATTACATGAAGTTATAAGTGTATTTCAATGGATTAAAAAATCTGAGACTATATATACATATGGAGAATGGTGCAATGACTGATTAGTATTATTCAAAGATAATATCTTAATGAGGGTTGACAACCAGAATGTTTCTCTCCTGTGATGAACATAATTGTCATTCTAGCATATAGGCATAATTACCAATGCTCGGGTAGAGGAAGGAACAAATTTGCATGGTCAAAACTTGTCTATCAAAATTGAAACATGGAAATTGTGGTTGCATTGTCTAGTACCTGGAAAAAAAGAAGGGGTTGTACAAAAAAAATTATTAAAAACCTGGACCATTTTTCAAGTTGAAGAATGAAAATACATTCCATGTCCTCTACCAGGGATTGGTGGAATGAAAACCTACCGCAACCATGGAAAATGGGTAAGTACATGCTAAAATTAACTTCTATATGATATTCGATCAGTTGGGGTTTACAAAAAGGAAACCCACATGTAAAAAAATTCCCAACCAACAAATCCTCAACTTGCACAAAGGGTGTTAGGAATTAATCATGAAACCTAAGACATTTTACCCAAAATAAAGAGGGATTGAAGAAAAAAGAAAGAAAAAAACAAATTCCTGAGTGTACTTCCAAGCATAACCAGAGAGATGAAGTAAATCCTTGTCGCTATTCTGGAGGGTTTTGAATTCTGTAAGGTAAGCCATGACTCCATGGGTCGAACTTGCAATCCCAACCAGGGTCCAATAGGAATTCATCAATGACAAAATAAAATAAAATGGTAATGCATGTACTAAAAGAAGTGGATGATGATAAAAGTGTAACTTGTAGATACTTGGTAAAGGTGACTATCGACGACCAAGAAAATTGGAACCAGAAATATTTTCCCAATGCCATAGAGAAACCCTTAAGGATTGAGGAGGAAACTGAGCCAAGGCTGTGAGGAGATGGGAGGTGGTTACATCCATAACAACCCAACTTCCATGATCACCATTGGATGTGCCCATCAAACTTGAATTATATATCCTAGGGTTTTTGCTAATATATAGAAGAGTAGTCCCATCAAGTGGTGAGTGTGGTACAACTGGCCATCATGAAAGTTCAAAATTATCCTTTAATACGCTTCACATAATCTCCATGACCTTAACATGGGCATACATAAACGAAATATCAAGGGTAAAGAATCTACACTATAATGCAAATTTTTTATTTAGTAAAAATTGTAGGCTAGACCCCAAAGGTGTGTCACCTTAATAATGTTTTATGTGCCAATGGAAATCAAGGATGTAACATCACTATGATCAAAAGGGTTTATACAACGGTTAAGCGTGCAATATCTTTATATATATAGCAGTCAAGCTTAAGGAGTCAAGACAAAAATTAAATTTTAAATAACCTTTCTTGGTTTAGTAATTATTTTTCCTAATTTTTTTGGGTATGTTACAATGCGCTTCATTAGGGGAATTTTGAGGTCTAAAATGGGCCTCCTAAGGAAATTATAAAATAATAGTGGAAATAATAAAATAAGATTTACATTATCAAATTTTAGATGGAAAAAGGAAAAAAACTACTTTTCAACTCATATTTTCAACTTATCTCCCAAAGTTTTTACTCACATTTCAAGCGGGAGTACTCGTTGGATGAAAAATTTAATTCCTCATCCAAGGTGTACCTATGTTGCATACTTTAGGTGGGTCTTGATATATTAAAAATGAGAAATACATGAAAAACGTGATTGCAATCACGTTTTTTTATGTATTTCTCATTTTTCGTGTAGTTATGTTTGAGTTTTATCTCCAAAGCAGCTATGTTATTTTTCCCCTTTTAATTAAATTGATTAATTAAAACAAATGTGTTCTAAACAAGTATCATTGGAAGTGAATTGTGGTTTTTTGGGCACTTGGTATAGATAAGCCCTGGTATTGGGTCATGGTGTTGTAACAAAACCTATTTACAGATGAAGAAACTCCATGGTATATGCATATATGTTTAACTTATATATTAATTTAAAATAAGTTCCAATTTAATTAGTTCTAATATTTTATTTATTATTATTATTTAATTTTAGTAATGAGAGATTTATAATGAAGTGTTTTGATTCTTATTATGGATTGATGCCAATTACCAACCATTTGTGGTTGAGCTAGGTTAGTTATTTTTTAAAAATTTTATGCCTATAGATGTGTCTATTTTGGAATAGAGCTTCCAAAATTTTGATTTAATTATCAATTATTATTAGATTGATAATAGGGATTGAATCTCCATAAAATATTTTAGAATATTTTTAGTAGTATTCACATTTATCTCAAAATTATTTATGTCTTTTCTACCCTTTTAATTAAATTAATTAATTAAAAGGAATGTTGTCCCATGTTGTTAAATTTAAAAATAATAAAATAATACTTACATTAAAAAATTAAAAAAATAGTAATATTTTTACAAAGATCTTGGTTTGGGTTCAAAAAATTTTCTTCAAAGTTTGGATTTAAGAGCATTTCTTGGAAGCAAACTGATTTTACAAAGAATTGTTTTGGGTTTAAAGAATATTTTTGGAAGACATTTCTTGGAGGCGGCCTGATTTTAGCAAAAAATGTTTTGAACTTAAAAAAATTTCTTGGACGTACATTCAAAAGACATTTCTTGGAGGTATGTACGTGTTTTGAGTTGAAGTAAATCTTTTGAGCTTCGTTTCATTTTTATAAGACATTTTTCTCTTGAATTTTTTAAAGTAAGTGTTTTGGATTGGAGTAAGTATTTTTTGCAAAAAATTTAAACTGAAATTTTTTTAAATTAAATTTTTTGTGATATTTTTTCTAATTGAGTTATTGTCTAATTTTTGATGGAAATTTTTTGAACTTCATACCCTATTATCATGGGAAATCGAAGAACTTGTGCGATAAAATATGATCAAAAAAGAGACCTTGAGGAACGTAGAGAAGAGGCGAGACAATCTCGCAAAAGAAAGTTAGAAGCCCTCTCAAATATTGAAGAGGAAAATCAACCTCAAGCATAAATTGAAGCAGGTATGTAAATGTAAATATTATGATCTATTGATATATTTAAAATTTTCCTAATGTAAAATGTGAAGCTTAATTTTTATTTGATGAACTAATTTGAAAAATATTTGTTTAATGTAAATGCATAGTAGATATTTCTCAAAATATTGAAGAAGAAAATCAACCTCAAGCAGAAATTGAAGCAAGTATGTAAATGTAAATATTATGATCTATTGATATATTTAAAATTTTCCTAATGTAAAATGTGAAGCTTAATTTTTATTTGATGAACTAGTTTTGTTTAATGTAAACAGACAGAGATATTCCTCAAAATATTGAAGAAGAAAATCAACCTCAAGTAGAAATTGAAGCAGGTATGTAAATGTAAATATTATGATCTATTGATATATTTAAAATTTTCCTAATATAAAATGTGAAGCTTAATTTTTTATTTGATGAACTAACTTGAAAATATTTGAAATTTTTGATATATTTATTAATTTAGTTATTTATTGAATATGTACTATTTTTTCGAATATGAATGTATGAAATCACTATCGATAATGAGATGTTAGAAAATGTTGACACTCACACATATGGAGATAAAAAAACCCCGACCATATTATACGATACGATATCAAATGAACCACTCTGCAAGCCGACTTGTGAATGCCGAAGAAGTTGTTCAATGGTGCATCACTGCTCTAAGCCATGAGAGAAACCCATCAAGAGAAGTGTGAAGGTACATTCAATTTAATTTATATTGGAAATCTAATTTTAAACATTGTACATTTATCATGCAATTATTATCTTTGATTGTATTTTGATATCATATTTACAAATTCTTCTTCTAATTTTCCATATAAAGGTTTTTCTGGCATATTGGAATCGAAGACGTAGATAGATCAATTGGAAATGATGTTGAAACAATAAAAGGGACTCGAAAATTGCATTCAATTCAAACAAAGTTGTCCACAAATGTGTTTGCATTGGATAAAAGAAAATATTCTTGTTTTTGTGATGTTTGCATAGACAACACAAAATCCAATGACGTCTGTGAAAACAAAATGTATGTGAATGATTGGAAACATACAGAGCTAAATACAAAGGGAAAAATGTCTGTTGCAATGATTGAAGAAATGGAATCAGATGAAACTACAATATCATCCGATGGTGATCGAGTTTCTGATCTTGTTAGAGAAGGTAACATTTGAATTACTTGTTAATGATTTTTAAAGATTTACAAATTTAAATTTAAATATGCATAATTAAATGTTAAATTTATTTTATTGTGCAGGAGATGTTTTTGCTGTAATTGCACCTATTGACAACGATGAAAATGTGAAGTATTATTTGATGCGTTGCACTAAACGAAAAATGAAATTATTACAAGACTATAATGATCACGGATTTCAGTATGACAGAGGGTCTATTATACTGAAAGGTTATTTTTTCAAACAAACTCATCAAAGTGGAGACTTTGTTTACTTTGAAGACTATGAACCTGATTCCATAATTTTTCAATATATTCACTTGGTGTGTGCAGCACGCATAAAGTCGATAGAAGTTCAATCAAAGAAAAAATCAAAAATTAAGAGATGGAAAATGTCAAAATCCGATCATGAATGGATTATTGAGGATGGAATTCCATTAGAATTTTTTTGAGTGAATTGTCCAACAATTTATTATCTTTGGATTAAATATGTTTTAGAACTTCTAGTACTCAACTAAAAATTGAGCTGCTTATGTTATTTGTGCAAGTGTTTGCACATGTACAAATTGTTTGGGTACAAGCATGTGCTCTAGTATCAACTGAAAGTAGTTTTTCTATACATGTGCATTGATGAAAAATGTTATATATATATATATATATGTTCTAGAATGAAATTAATTGTTGTAGTTTTACTATGTGCATTGATGAAAAATTATTTACGTACTCAATATATATGTTCTAGAATGCAATTAACTGGAACTAGTTTTTCTATGTGCATTGATGAAAAAATAGTTGGATTTTCTGGTAAAAAGTATGGACACAATGTAAATAAATCATCTGTAGTATAGTTTTGTACGAAAATTCCTTTCAGACAAGAGACTCGGAGCACTTCTCCGACTTTTGGTGGGATTTGACCCACATCTCTAATCCTGATTGAAAATCTAGTACAAAATATGCTTGTCCAATGGTCGGATATGTTCAATGTGCATTGATGAAAAATGTTACTTGTCTTGGATAGATATGTTCTAGAATGCACAATTAATTGTTCCAAGTAGTTTTTCTATGTGCATTGATGAAAAACTAGTTGGATTTTTTGGTAAAAAGTTTCAACAATGTAAATAAATTGACAAGGCTACCTATTTGAGTGCATTAACGACATTGACCCAAATTCAACAAACATATATATGTACTAGAATTATATTTCCAATCAAAATTAAAGGGATAATTTGTACATATATCTACTTCTTTAAACTCTTTTTTCAATTAGAGCTCAATTGATACATGGTTAGTTGCATTGAAAAGCTATGTTCTTCCAAATGTACTTCAACCATCCAAAAGGGATTTGTGCAAAATTACTTGACATGCCATGCCAATTATAGTGAACAACTATCCAATAGAAACATTTAACATTATATACCACATGTGCCAAATGTAGATTGAAACCATCCAAAACTTTAAAATTTTAAAATTTTTTGATAATATATCGTGCAACATTAAAACATTAAACATCACATGAAAAATTTAGATTGAAACTGTTCAAAACTTGAGTTTAAAAAACTTTAAATTATATATAGATCGTTACTTCACATGCCATGCCAATTATAGTTCAACTAGATCCAATAGAAACATTTAACATTAAATATCACATGCCAAATGTAGATTGAAACCATCCAAAACTTTTAACTTTTAATTTAACAAAAAAATATAGATCACAACATTACTTCACATGCCAAATGTACTCCAAGCATCCAAAACTTAAAATTTAAAAACAAAACAAATTATAACACATGTCATTACATAACATGCCAAATGTAGTTCATATGACAACATTAATTTATAGATGACAACATTACTTCACATTCACATGCCAAAAGTACTAAAACCATCCAAAAATTAAATAAAACAAATTATATTAACAATGTAATAAAATATGTCCAAAAATTGTAAATCTCACAAGTATCAAACTGTATCAAGTTTAAAAAATTTTAAAACCATCTAAATTTTGAAATCAAATCTACTGTAAATAATGTCCATCAAATGGAGATGGATCTAGCGTCTTCCCTACTAGGGTCACAATCTGCGCCCTATCATGTGAATGGGAAACCTACATACACAATGCACATGTACTTGAACATTAAAATTTGATGTTTTAAAAATGAATGATAATATATATATATATATATCTAGAACTTCATGTAAAAAACAAAATATAACAAAAAAATCATGCAATACCTCATAAGGTTCCCTCTCCATTTGATGAACAGGTTCTCCCATAGGAACATCTGCAGTGGTAAACTATACAATATACATGTACAGTTATATATATATATATATATTAAAAACTTTCAAATGAAAATGCACGTGTACATATATAAACTTATTTTCAATAATATTAAAAAAAGGAACTAAAGACAACTTGTTCAAATGTTGTGGATGTTCCTATCTCCGTCGCTAGAGTCCCCAGATTAAAAAAATCTTCTATAGGAACCTAAATTCAAAAAAATTTAAATAACTCAAAATATAGATCTCTCTCTCTATATATCTCAATTTTTAATGGAACTTTTTGAGGTAACATAAATTTTGAACTCGTGAAAAATTGTCCATACTTGTACATCTCCCAATGAAGTAGAAGGTATATCTCCTAAGGAAGAAGAAGGTACCGCCATCCCAAAAACATCAGACGGAATCGGTACATGTTAAAACATTTTATCAAATTATATATATACATACATGTACATGTGTGGCAACAATTATTTATTTTAGAGTCACTTAAAAAACACTAACATACATTTGCCAACATATCATGATGGTCAGACCCATCTGCATCGTTTGAACCGGAGGTCCCGAACGTAATATTAACATTTTCATCACGCATCATGCCTGAGAACTGCAAATGGTGTTTTAACATATAATCATACATTTTTGTTAGATTAATGTACACATACAAATAAATGTATACATGTACATATACATGTATTTATTACAAATTGTACACATGTATATGTAAAAATAATTTCAAACCCTAAGGTCACTAACACATACCGTTCCGGTGCCCTCTTCCTCATGAAAAATTAGGTCTTGCAAACCATTGCGACAATTTATTGCATATGTTCGGAGATCTTCAACATTCATGTTGTAAATCTCCTCATATGTACAATAAACAAAATTGGCACGTGCATTTTCACGTGCTCTTTGTCGATTTAAACAAAGATCGACTCCACTCAATCCGCTATGAACATTGTCGATCATAACATCCCTTGCTTCTCGACTTATTTGATAAGTCGCATCCATCTCTGATCGCAGAGTTTCGACTCGAAACGGTCAACTCACCAAAGGCGGCTTAGGGCGAGGCAACTCCACATCTCGCTTAGCGCCCTTACGGTCATATAATCAACCTTTCCCCGGGCCAAAAAATTCTGAAGGAAGGTTATTGTAGTTGGGTTTCATACCCAAAAAAAATTCTGCATAAAACATTTGTGCAAAATAAACAGGAACCTCATCGTTCCATGGAAGCCTTCCATAGGCCGCAAGATGCCTATCATACAAATAACGAGCTTTGTCTGGGTGCTTGAAATACTGCACCTTCAACATTTTTATTTTTGGCCCTTCCTAATAATTAAACATTGACTTGGCCACTTCTTTTGTAACTTTTTGTTTTACGTCCTCCCATTTATCGGGACCCATCACTGTTTCTTTTCTCTTTCTCATCATTTCTACAAATGAATCAGTCGTTGGCCCAAGATTTCTATACACATTTACCATTTCACCCAATGAATGTGTAACTATTTCAAGGCTTTGTCGACTCTCAGCAGGTAGAGACAAAGCCACGAGATCTCTTTGCAATTTTGCATGAAGTCTTTCACACCTTTGTAAGGTGCATTCCACCATGTTGGTTTCCCATGGTATATCAGTAATATCGGCCAGATAAGTTGTGCTGGGTTGACAGCCTTCTTCTTGAATGTAGCGGGCTGCCCTGCGTCTATTTTGACCACTAGTTCGAACATTTTCGGCCTCTGCATCAATATATATAAAATTTCGTATATTAGAAAAAACACGTGTAAAAAAATTTGTACAAATTTAATGAAAAAATATTGAAATTGATGGCAAACTTGACGTTGTTGGTTAACATCTTCTCCAACATGACCCTGATGAGAACCAGACCCAGAATGACCCTGTTGAGAACCAACAGCCGTTGATTGGCCTTCGGGGGAATAAATATCACCCCCTTCACGCAACTTGCTACCACTCATACCTCGACCGGTTGAACCATGGCCACGCTCCATGGATGGAGTAGAAACCCTTCTCCTCTTACCTCCTAAAAATTAAAATATGAAACTTATTAACAACTAATTTAACTCACAAAGTTAATAAAAAATCAATTCCATATGTACACACATGTATGGAGATTTAAGATTATATTTAAATACCATGAACATCCCCCGATCCCTGAACCTCCATATGGGATTCGGCTGATCTTCGTCGTTCATCCTCCATGATATATATCTATTGGTCAACATTTACACAAAATAGATTTCAAAAAATCAATTTGTAATTTAATGTACACAAATTATGTAGAACACAACTTTCAAAGCAATAATTGATCATGTGTGAAACTAAATTTAATCGAAAAAGAAATTATAAAAATGATAAGTTCACCAAATTGCGCTTTACATGGTGGGAGCACACTTGGTATAAAATTTACCACTTAAATACACTTTAGTTTGTGGGAGAAATGACACACGTACATAGTTTACCTTAAAGTTGTTGTGTTTTATGGATACTAAAATGAAGAACTTCTATTTAGATCCATTCCAGAGACTGAATGTAGGGGCATTTACTAGATATGTCACCCTTCATAAAAGATGAGATCCAGAGGCTACCTGGCCCTTTACAGACTTTGCCTATAGAACTTGTAGAAGTAAACACTAGAGGCATTAACAATATCAACGAACATTTTCATGCTCAGACATGGGAATGTGTCTCTTTCCCTACACAAAAAAATAGTTCAAGGTAGTTAATCTTCATAGACACGTCATCAAGCAGGTCAATGTGATCATCCCCAACTTACTCTTCATGAAATTAGGCTTGGAATCCTCTACAACCTGGTGGATGAAGTTGAATGGTAACTAGGTCAAGGCCTTTACAAAATACATGCTAGTGAATAACAATGTCTCTTAGAGTTGCAAGGTGTAATTTATAGAACTATTTGATTTCTTTACCATAGATGGATATCTCCTTTCATCTATACCTTTCTCTACCATCTTATTTCCAAGTGAAATGGGAATTTTCACATTTTGAATGCCATTACCATGTAATTTGGTAGTCTGCTAGCTAGACCTATCACAAGTAAGGTTGTCATACCAAACTATTTCTCTTGCTCAACTCAGTGACCATGACTCTCTTCTCACACTGCTATAAGATCTTCAATTGTACATGTCACGCAAAGTTGGGGGTTCTAGGTCTACACCTATTAGGTAAAGTTGTATTTTATGGCATTGTGGTCCTTAAATTTGGAGGTGCTCCACCTAAAAAAGTAGGCATTAAATATGGATGAAAAGGATTTGTTTTAACTTTGATAGAACTTCCTTGTGGAATTACTGAATTTCTCGACGACATCATGCTAGCTTTGCTCAGAGAAGAAGGTTTTGGAGGAGAAATTGAATTCTTTTGACTTATTTTTGGCATTGAAGTTTGAAATAGTAGTTTTGATGACTCCATTGATGACCTTGTTGAGGAATTTGATGCACACAATATTGACTTTGAAGATGGTTTAGAAGACGTTGAAGAAGTTGTAGATTTTGGTGTTGTCACTGAATGTTTCTTTGTTGTTGGACTTGATCAAGACACAATTTAACTTTACGAGCAGATTGAATACCTTGAAGAGGTTTTAGATTTTGTTGTTCTCACTGAAGGTTTTTGTCTAGTTTTGTTTCTTAAACCATCATTTCCATAGGAAATTTTTGGTGAATAGATTCTTGACCTTGATGAGAGGATATGATACCTTGAAGAGGCTACATCTTTTGGTGATGTCACTAATTGTTTCTCTATTATTATGTTTGTTAAACATCTCGCTTAGGGCGAGGCAACTTCACATATATTGTACAGTTTATGGGACAGAAATGAATATGTAGAAATATTCACTTGGTTTTTATAATTGGATAGAAGAATGACTTAAAATGACCTTGTATGTCTTATCATTTTAGAGCTCAAATTTTTAGGAAGGATTTAAGTATCCACCTTTCAAGAATCACTAGAAGAGGTTGATAAAGAATATAGGAAGACAAAAAACTAACCAGTGGTGTACTAAATGGATTTCTTGGGAGGTAGATTGGCATATGGACTTTTGGTAGCTAGAACCTTTCCAAATAAGTGAATGTATTTGAAAACCAAACCTCTAGTTTATTTTGGTTTAGACAAGGTCTAGAATTTGAAAAGTGAATTCCCTCTTTCTTCCTCTTACATGTCCAATGATCGAAATCTGGATCGAGGGAAAAAAATTTCCTAAATAAAAATTTTGCATTTTATTTGTACAAATGAGTTTTTAAAAGATAATTAACTCATAAATTTATCACAAAATACACTTAAAGCTTGACACAAACCCCTTCCCAATTGGCTAACTTTAGATGATCCTAAACACATTTTTATTTAACTAATGAGGGAGATAGCCCAATAAAACTAGTTTGTCCATATTCAAATCAAGTTGGTATGAAAGTACAATTTAGCTCATTTTAGTCAAGGTTAGTTAGAAGAATTAGCTATTGGTTTATGTCTTCAATTTCCTCTCAAAATGAATGTGTACGTGCTTTTGAGAGACACACTAGACCTGAATAAGGTCCAAATTTTTGATGAAAATGTGCTATGAAAGTAAAGGGTTAAAGGAAAACATGTACAAGGCATAATTAATACAAGGCATAGTTGAGCCAAATGTTGTTGAGGAAGGGCCTAATTATTTGGGTCTTGGTTATGGAAAACATGGAGAATGCTCCAAAGCCAAGGAGGCACATGAAGCTGTTCCAACAAGGAATTTTATTTCGTGTTCATTACCTCAAGCATGTGAAGTTTGTGTTCATGATGAATGGAAAATTTTGACACCCACTTTGCAAGAATATGTTAATAAACATGCAGCTAATGAGAATGTAAAAGAAGAGGATGTTGAAAGCTCTATCTAGTCATTGAATTCATTGCTAGTATTCAGAGGAGAGCCACTACCTCATCAAATTCACCTCCTCAAGAAAGCGACAACGGTGAATGTTCAAGGTATAAATTTGCCTTTAATCAAATTGCTTTTGATTATGATAAACATGGTAAATATTCACATAAGATATAGAAAATAACTTTCACATGTTCCTTTTGTGGTTTGAATAACCATAATGTTTATAGATGTTGGAAGAAGATATCCATGCACATTGAAAATTTCTAAATAAATGAGGCAAAAAATCAAAGGCCCATTGGACAAGGAAAATGATGTTGAAAATAAGATGCAATTGTTTATTACTCATTGCCATAAGAAAGGTCACCTTGTAGACAAGTGTTGGACTTTGTATCCAACAAGTCATCCACAAAATTTGTAGAAGGTGGAAAGAGATAATGACAAGAATGGAAAAGAGGATTCCATAATCGATGAGGGTCAGGATGATTCACATGATGATGAAGTGCAGCTAAAAGAAGCACCATTGAAATGGTTTGCTAACAGATGGTTATATTTCTTATCCAATTAAGGCCTTGCATGTATTTTGATGTTTCATGAATTTCTTTGCAAATTCAAAGTATGGTGCATGTTGCATGAAGCAAGATGTTGAAAGTAGAGTTATGTTGACACACTTAAATGCAACAAATATGGAAATTTATACATGAGCTATTATTTGACTTGAGAGTCAATTGTTTGAAGAGGCATGTTTTGTCGACTTGTGTTTGGTTGATGGTTTTGTACACCAATATGTAAGAGTACATGGAGATATTCACATGATGTGAATTTTTTTTCTTTGAAGGAGAAAAATGATATGTCAATGAGCTATGTTTCTTGCATGATGTGTTTTTCAGTTTGATGGTTTTGTTTGTGACAAGACGTCACAAGATTTTGGGAAGGTCCACTCTTGAGCGAGAGCCTCATGATTACAAACTAATCATGAGAATCAAATGGGAGTGCATCCTTATTTTGAAAACAAATAGGATTCTAAGCTACCTAGGACTCAAACCATTATTTTTAAATTTGAAATATCATGGTGTGTTGTTTCAATGCCTGAATCCACAACCCTAACATAAATTGTTTTATTCTTTTTTTGCAGGATTTAGTTGGTTATATTAAAAGCCAATTGAATTTAAAATTCTTGGCTTAGTGGCATGAACCAAACATATTGTGCATATTAAATGAGGAATTTCGCTCTCCCAATCATTTCTAAATCACCCATATCACGAAGAAAACATGTTTTAAAAGAACATACTTTGGTATGGGAAAGACCTTAGGTTTCAAATATTATAAGAAGGTTTTTAATATGGTTTAGAGAATGTGGAAAACAGAATCCATAAACAAATTATTTTTCAAAACATATTACTTTCAAAGTATCAACAAGGAATGTACAAGGGTGTTCAATGAATTAATGCTATTTATTTAAATTCCATGATGTATATCTTACTCATAATATTAACAAATTATTAAATAATGATCTAGATTGGATAATTATATTATTTGTGATATATTTTGATGCTTATAGAGTGAAAAAAATAAAAGAATCAACTTGTAGGGTCATTTTAATGGTGGGTGGAGAATTGGGATCCAAAACCTTTTGGTGTCATTTTGAGGTTTTAAATTTGACATTTTTGGGGCTCAAACGATTATTCCTTGTGCCGAAATATTGACCATTATTCTACACTTAAAGACATATATCCAATGGTGCAAGAAAAACATCAAATGAAGTTCATTCAAAATTTATGCCTTTAGTAAGTTGACCTATATCATGTTGACCACCATGGTATGAGAGAATGACATTTTAGCCCCATTACTCATGCATAGCAAGCTAGCTACATGTGGAATTTTAGCAAGACTCTAAAAGGTCTAAAATCACAAACCTCGTTAATGGTTGACGGAGTCAAATCTTACACCTAGTTGGCTATCACGCTATGTTAAATACTTGGCCACTAGGAGGAATAAGAGTTCCATTTTTTGTTATTGTATTTTGTTCCATAGTTGAAAATACAACTAGGAGTGTGAATTTAGAGAGAAAAATGTATGAAGTTAAGTTTTTATAGCAACCTTACACGCCAAAAGTCTTAGCTAACTCTAGAGAGATTACCTTAAACATATTTTCCATACCAAAAAAGAGAGAGTAGAGCATGTTTACATTTTAGTGTTGTTTTTCTCCCATAAGGATTTCCTAGGGAAAAAGAGTCTAGAGCATCATTACTTTTTAGGGTTGCTTGTCTCCCATAAGGATTTCCTAGGAAAATAATTGTGTTGATTGTCTAGAGATATGTATGTGTGTGTTTCATTATGTTCTCTATTTCTTACGTTGTGTTTCATTATGCTTTATATTTCTTACATTTCTGCCCTCCTATTTTTCTTTCCAATCAAGGTTTATAAAGTAACATGAGAAGCAACATGAGACTTGGAACAATAATTTTCATTATCTATATGGAAGGCAAGAAGGATTATATCCCCTTAAGCTTAAGCTTATGTAGTTTGTCAATTTTTATCATATATTTTTTGGTAAGGGTAAATGTTTTTTTATCTATAGTACAAGTCATGAGTTACCCAATTTTACCTTATGTAAAGCATGATTCTAGGATTACTACAATTTGTACTTGGTTTTTTATTGTGATGATGCCCTGTCTCAATCACTTGGCCATCTCTCTATGGGTAGTTAAATATTTATAACAATACTTAAGTAATATTTATCTATTTGTATTATGTGAAATGTAAAAAATGGTATACTATTTTTCATAAAATTGGGTTGATTTTATCATATATTTCGATGAAAGTTGATTATATGACACGTTTTCTTTAAAAGGATCTAACAATTTTGTTAAGGTATGAATTTTCAATTTTGTGTGGCTCTCTATCAACCTTCACTTCCTCATTTCTAGAAAAAATCTACTTGCTCATTTGTATACCCACTTTCTATTCAAATGCATGAGTTTTGAACTCTCGATAACTATGTTTTTCCACACAAGAAAATTATGTCACATTTTATACTAAAGTTCTAAATATTTTTTTGAAGTTTGGATTACTATTATTCTTTTATATAATTTAACATTAGATATAAGTTTAAATTGAAAGCTACTTAAATGAAATATAGCTTAGATATGGCATTTGCAAATTATTATCTATTTATTAAACTAAAGGACATAATTATTACACATGTTTAATTTACATTCAAATTCTTCTTTGATTTATCTCCTATAGCTTAATGTAATGCTAGATATATAATTTAAGTTGAAGGCCCATGAGATAAATGACTTCTATGTGACATTTGTATTGAATCATCTATTTGTTGTGTTATATGAACATAATTGGTACGAATATCTAATTTGCATTACTAATATGTCATGCTTCTTTAATTTATCTTTTATAGATGACCGAAGTGCATCCCTTTTTAATCTATCCCTTTTGACTTTGGATATGTGGGCAATATTCATCCACATATTTTTCTATCATAAAGCAGTGAGTAAAATTGTAAATTCCATTTGTGTCAATGTTAAGGTTAAGCACATGGATTAAAGTTTTATATATTAGATGAGGAGGCTATGTATTACATATGGTCTTGAATGAGCTTTTGGAGTCTTTAGATATATATCTAAAGAGTCCATATGCTCATTCAAGACCATATGTAATACATAACCTCCTCATCTAACTTAGCCAGGGATTTGCAATACTATATTTGAGTTGGCTAGCTCCATTTCAAGATATTATAATGTTAGATTATTATTTCTATAGATTTTGATTATGGTAGTAAAATGTTACAAAAAACCAGAAACTGTTCAAATAATATTATTCTAGATATATGTAAAAAGGACATGGTAGAGAAGATCAAACAATATTAAACTTTTCATAAATAGTTTAGATCAAAATACATTTTCTAATTTTGATTGTAAATTCCAAGGCTTAAAGCAATAATTTTTCTAATAATTTTTTTTTAATTAATAAATAAAAAAGAATCATTTTCAATTAAAATCACATCCAACATATAATAAAAATAATAAAAACAATTTAAAACTTCATACACTATGACATTACAATGGCAAAGAGCATAAAAATATACAAGCAAAAAATCCTTTTCTATAATAATGGAGAGCTTCAAATATACAAGAAAAAAAATCTTGCAGCCTCCTTGTATCCCAGAGAAAGAGTTGCTCAAACAATCATATTTTAAACAATTAAAACTTGGAGAAAATCATCTGTTTTTGAATTTCAATTATAAAAAAATTTCCAGGTCGAACCTTTGTAGAGGTTCCAGTACCTGAGAGTAAAATCCAATTTGGGGCTGTTAAATTCTAACTGTACTGGTAATTGTGCTAGGGGGGAGAAATAGGATGTAATTTCCTCTTCTCACGGTTGGGAGTCTTGTTTTTCATGTGGATTCAATGAGACAACATGTCAGATAAGTTTCTAAATACATTTCCTAGATATTACCAATATGAGAGTGACAAATATTTTCTTTAAATTTCATGAACCCTGATTATAATGTGTCTTTACGAAATAACAATGAAATAAAGTATCTATGATTGTATTTTTTATTTAAATGTTTGAATGAAGTTACAATTAGAATAATGGTTTTATATCGAAGGGAGAGGGAACGAGAGGCCTCTTAAACTTTCCAAGCACTGTAAAATAATAAGAAAAGAAACTACTTTTTTATATTCCAAAACGAACTATGTGTTATAACTATTTTGAATAAATAAATGTAAACAAAGGACTGTTCTTTTACAATTTGGGAAACATTAAAAAAAAAAAAAAAGTTCAATTTAAAGACATTTCTAAGTATTGAGACAGACCGTTTCTGTCCCTTTTAATGGAAAGAAATTAATGTTCTTAGTTCTAGAACCATTTTTTATGCATACATTCATAACCAAACATTATTGAAATTTATTCTAATAAAACCAGGAATATAGCTTCATAAATATATAGCAATATGTTATATATGTAAGAATATAGTCCCTGTTTTTGCAGGTATTACTTATCATCATATATATCGAGAAAAGAATACTGCTGCAAATGGATTATCAAAACAGGGACTAAAGGCTGTTTTTGGAAAGATTTACTACGAGTTACATAACATGCAGGGTCTTCAGGCAAAAGGATCAGTCCCCATCATATAAGTACAGTGGGGTTCATGGAGACTGTGTTTCACAGATTTCAGGTTTAACATGTGTGTTTACTTTGACAGTTTATACTTTGCTGTATCTTTTTGTAAGAACTGTTTCGCAGATCTTTCTACTGTTTCTTTTTGGGCTCTTCAGGGGCGAGGAAAACATAGATTCTCTGTGTTGATTTGGTATGTATTTGGACAATACTTTTTCTTGTTGTCTTTGATCTTTATGTGGCTACAATCTGAAAATCAGTATTTTTGGAATGGAGGATCATGTTTAAAAGTTATTTGTAAAGTCCTTGAAGTTTGTTCCTGGTACATAATATAAACCAGGGTATTTTTCTTACTAAAAAATAAAATATGTAAGAAAAATGATTTCACAAGAAGTGAAACTTAGAACTGGTCTCAATACTAGGAAGGTTCAGATAACATAACCATATTTCATGCATATAAAGGAAAGAAACCATGCAAATATAATGGGTCGGTCCGGGTTATTCTGAGGCAGACCAAGAAAACTGGTCACCCAAAAACAATCCCAGTCGACAATTATAAGCAAACAGAGAAAAACCACCATTACTTTCAAAAAATGAATTTAGATGGAGAACAAAGTAAAACCAAAAACTAATCCATTATTCTAAATCACAAAGGGAACCTATTTGAGTATTTACATCGATTGTAAATTGTTAAATAAAATTCATCCAAGGAAATAATAATCATTTAGCCAAAAACAATGATGCCTGCTTATTAGAAAAAGGTAAATTCATTGAGACTATAATAGGATATTATTCACAGTCAAACCATACACATAAATTATATATAAAAAAACCGGTGAGTCTAATTGTGAGGATTTGAACATACCCGAAGTCGAAATGCGTGGACGGGAGGAACACCAGCGCGCCCGGGAGGAGAAACAACGTGAGCAGAGCAGCAGGGACAGGGACAGATAACGCGCGAACAATGAAACCGGTAAACCACCAACCTTCGCGGGCGATTTATTTATAGAAAATAGTTCGGCTGAACTCTTTTAAAAGTAAAAGTTTGGTCGAAATTGTTTTAGAAGTTCGGACGAACTTTTTTTGCCGGTTTTCCAATCTCCGGCAAAAATTCTGTTTGCCCACACCGTCAGTGTGCTGTCAATCTAAACGGGATCATGAGTTCGGCCGAACTTTATAAAATGTTCGGTCGAACTATTGTTGAAAAAAAATTTCAGCCCCCGATTCTCACAAAAGTGTAACCCAGCTTCACGTTTCCACCCAATAACAAAAAATTCAATGTTAATTATAAATAAAATATTTTAAATTCCAATTTAATTTTACATCAACTTTAGATAGAGAAGTAAAAAAAAAAAAAAAACACTTTTTTGTATGAGGGAGATATATGCATTTCCTTCAGTAATTAATATGGAGTTTAAACATGCAAAATAATTATTTTCCTTGATAGGTGCCCTACAACTAGAGTATGAGGGAGTTGTCCTGTAACATTACATTTAAAGGTAATAAAATAATACTTACATTAACAAATTAAAAATAAAATTAAAGGGATATATGTAATTCCTTTACTACTTAATATAGAGTTGAAAAATGACATCTAAAAATAACATTGTTGATATTACATTATGTGCAATTCATTATATGTGCACTTGACATGTAATATTTAAAACAAAAAACATTAATAACAAAAAAATATTTTAGAGTAAATAAAATATTTGAGGGTCCATATTAAACAACATAATTTTATATCAACTTTATATAGAGAAAAATAAAGTAATTTAGATTTAAAAAATCTTATATTTTCACTTTCCATTATGATGTAGATGTATAATTTAATCCATTCTTAATATGGCATTGAAATATAATATCTAAAAAAATATTAAGAACACAAAAAAAAACTTATTGTGAGTGATAAATCAAATATTTCAATATGCATGTTTCAATATTTCAAAAGAATTTTCCATTATGAGAGTGTTCAAAATGGAGACAATGGACATAGGGGGAAGCCCCTTCTCCTTGCATTAAAGAAAGGGGGATGGCATGGCCATCAGAACCCATACACTCACATATTCAAACAAACTTAACATTGCAACACATTAATACAACAACCTCCACTCCCTTTGGTCGCTCTTGCTTTCCATGTCATTGCTTCATGTTTTTCTACTGCATGCGAGGTGACTTCCAACAACAGGTAGGGTATTTCCACCATTATAATTGTTGTTTTGGCTCATTAATTTATGGATGCACAATCCCTCTTGGCTTGGAAACTTATTGCAGCCATGTCATGATAGGAATTTGGGTATAGAGCAGGGGAGACATCATACAAGTTTCTGACCTAGGAATTTGTGTTGTACAAATAAATGGAGCACATTGTCAACAACACTCCAGATCCTAGTGGGCCGTTAACACAAGGGTAACTCCTCCTATTTATATTATTTGCAACTTTTTCAACTTGATTTTATTTTCATGGTGGAATTATGTTTATGGTTTGCAGGGTGTAATAGTGGCATTGAAATTTTTGGGATTGTTTTGGTTAATTTGGCTTATTGTCCCTACGTAGAGCTACCCATAGACCCACCTCGTCCATCACTTTTTCCTCACCCCTAGCCGTATACAACGTGGACGCATGGCATACATCTCCTTGACTCTGTCTTGGTTCACTGGTTTGCACCTCCTCTTGGGATTCTCCATCCTTATGCCCTATTTTCTTTCGAATGTTATGCCTTTCCAATGTATATCCTCTCACTAGGGGTCTAGAATTTGTGGCCCTTTAGGAAAATCTTGCGTTCAAACCCAAGCCCATTTTGCCACTACAATCTTTCATTCTACTACTCCACTTGAAATCCAAGAAGAAATCCAACAATTGAAGTTTTTACCACCAATAAATGTAATTTCTATTCTAATTATGATATTAAAAGTGAATTTGCTAGCTAGTTTCTAGGCCTTGGCCACACTAGCAAATGACACAACCAATACCTTAATTCCATCGCCTTGAATTGGAAAATGATGACACTCGTAGCTCAGGTGGTAAAAAAAATACGAGGACCGCAATGAAATCATTATATGCCTCAATGAAATCCAAAGAGTCCAATGCCTCCAGTGATCTTTCTTAGTGAGACTCATCGCTCACCTAGCACATATAGAAGGTCACCTTTAGTGTTCTCAAACCTATAACAGGCTCAAGTGCTCATGATAGGGCCCTAGTAACATCTTCATGAAAATTATGCTCATCCAATATTCTTGCCTCATGATTTGGTTTCAAAATTGATTTCTTTTATCATTAAATGTATGACCAATTGTAACTACCACATGACATGTAGTAATTTTTCTACTATCTTCATACATTTGCTTAGAAGTATACTTAGTAGATAATTTTGATTGTTTAGATACAAATGAATGGCTCTCACCATCATTGGTCTTGTTTCCCTCATATATATATGAAATAGAAATATCTTATTCTATTAATAGATGCTATGTAGTTGACATATAGCATCTCTCTCTCTCTCTCTCTCTCTCCCTCTCTCTCTCTCTCTGTCTATATATATATATATAGAGAGAGAGAGAGAGAGAGAGAGATTTTCTATTCTCAAATATGAGGGGGTATGTATTAACATTTTAATGTGGGGAATGTGAATCATAAATAAAATATTTCAACGTAAATTATGTATATATATTATATATATTATGATCCCACTATCCAAAGTTACGACGACTCTATGCTATTATTATTGATATTACGTTATGTGTAATCCAGTATATATTTAGTGGGTGTGTAATATTTAAAACAAAAATATGGTAATAAGAAAATCATTTTAGCGTGGAGCATAAATGAGCATAAATAAATATTTCGTCCATATTAAATAATATAATTTTATATCAACTTTATATATAGAAAAATAAAGCAACTTAAATTAAAAATTAATTAAAAATGTTTCAATATTTCAAAATATTTTAACAATATTTAGAAAGAGTTTAACACACATATACGCAAAGTTAATCCTCGTAGACACTTGTTATATATATATAACATTGAAAAAACTAATTGGCTATGGGTATTGAATGGGTATTGAAGTATTTTATTTATGAACTATATTGTTCACATTAACATGTTTGTTTTTAATATATTTATAAATACACATCAATATTAATTGGACATATGGAAATATTTTATTTACCACTCATATTGAAATTTTATTATTATTATTGATATTTTTAAATACTGTACCTAATGGTTAAGGGCATGTGTTTCCTCATAAGAGGTCATAGGTTCAAAACCAAAGGGGGTAGAGTATGTATGCCTTTGTAGACTTAGTAGTCAAATCGATGCGCCGAGGTGGGTCCCTCGTCCCACAAAAAAGGGGGTCCGGTCCCTTGTCCAGTAAACAAGAGGGTCTCATACACCAATTTGGTGTTTGGCTTAGTCGTGACCTTTAAATTGGATAATAATAGTAATAATAATAATTTTATATTAAGAATTAATGAATTTCTATTGGTAAGTAATTGAAATTTATTTTGTTATATATATAATTTAGTATTGTATTGAAATATTTTTAAAATAATATAAGAATTGTACATCTTGCTCATGCACTCAAAGTTAAAATATATGTTTTTTTTTTAAATTGATATATCATTATGTTCACATGAACATTTAAATATTTTTATTTATCGCTTAAAGAGTGATAGTAAAATATTTCTTGGGTTGTAATATGGTGAGCACACTCGTTGGGATTATTGATTAATCTTTTCGATTAAAACTAACTAAACATATTATTATTATTATTATTATTATTATTAATTTAAAATGGACATGTGTAACTTTAGGTTGAGCACAAAGGGAATCAAACATCACCCTCATATATGCACCTCTTGGGGCAATTGCACAAACCAAGTGAAAAAAAAAGTTATAGTTAAAATATTTAACTAATACATTGCACAAATTCTAGATCTCCAAAGAGAGCAGAGGAATCGAGTCTCTATAGGAGCAAAAGGATCTACACTAAAAAAAGGATTGCATCTTAAGAGATTTGACCCCTCCTAGTGCTTGGTAGATTTTAAGATCGATCTATACTAATCATCCTACTGTAGGTGTGATTCTTCATGACTAAAAATCTTGTTACATGTTTTTTTAAATGCATATAAGTCAACTCATATATTAATTCTTTTTATGACTAATAATAAAATAAAATAATAATTTATTTAACTTTTTTAAAGTTTTAAAATTTCAAGATTTGAGATATATAATGAGATAAGTATTTTGATGCCAATCAACTTTTAGTAATCATTTAATTTATATGGCTAACATAATCTAAAAATTATTATAACATTATAATCTAAAAATTTTAAAAATATAAACTTCTAAACTATTTGATTTAATGAGGACTAAAATTCAAACTTTAAAATTAGATAAATGAATTTTTCTTTTTGAAATTATTTAAAATTTATATAAATATAAATATTACGAACCAATTTTTATTTAAAATAATATTATTTATAGATTATTAAAAATTTCTTAATTATTATTATCTAATTTTAAAGTCATAGCCAAGCCATACACCAAATTGGTGTATGAGACCTTCTTGTTTGTGGGACAAGGGACCCATCTTCGTGCAGCGATTTGACTACTAAGTCTACGAAGACATACGTACTCTACCCCCTTTGATTTTGAACGTGTAACCTCTTAGAAAAAAACACACACTCTTAACCATTAAACCTACTCAAACTATATTGTCAATAAATATTAAAATATAAATTAATTAATTAATTAATAAAAAATACACACAACTTTTCTATTAAAACTTCATAAATGTAATGATGCAACTACCATAAGAATCACAAATATAAGATTAACATCAATTCAAATCTATAAAGCAATAATATGGATGAGGTTTTTTTTCTTTTTCTTTGTGACATTTATGTTAAGAATTAATATTCAAATTGTTTCATATTATTGATAAGTTAACATAACATATAAATTAAATTCAACCAAAGCCCAACGCTTAGCATTAGCCATTTTCGTTTTAGTTTGTAATCATTGATATTATAGTTTCTCATCAATCACAATCCAACTTGATTTTGATTCTCATCGGATAAGGAAAACCCACGTATCGCCATTATTGCTGCTACACGATAGTCGTCGAATTGTACCAAGCAAGTAGCGGCCGTATACTTGAGATCAGATTTGTAAATACACTTCCCCACAATCGAGGAATATCTTATCTCTTTATCTTATAATTCACTTATCTGTTTAGCATTGTGTAGTTATCATGAAAAAGTAAATAGAGCTGTTTCCAAGATGCAGAAAGTATTATATATTTTAAAATTGTGTAATTATAAATATATTTTAATATTAATTATAATTTTTTTAAATGTAGTTTAGTGTAGATTGATACTAGTTATTTTCATTAAAAACCCATGAGTGTGTCTAGGTCAGCACATTATTTTTTTTTTAATTATTCATATATATATTTATTTATTTAGAAGAAAAAAAATATTGGTTTATATAATGTGCCAATGCAATTTTCCAAAAATATGTTGCAATATAGCTTACATTTTTCACATAATATCTCCTAATAAAGCTAGTGGAGAATACAAAATGTATAATAACGGAGTCTTTATAGTCATTATGTAAACTAACGGGAAAATTCAAAATACATCTATATAGAAGTCTTATCAAAATGCAATCGCCACCAAAATTGACAGACAAGCCATAAAGAGATAGTAATAGAAACTAAATCTAGGGGAGGAGGATAGAGCCATCATCTCTGATTACGTCATTCTCCAGGTGAATGTAGTGCATGTAACCATATTCATCGGAGAGGCCTTTCTTGGACAATTAATCTGCAACCGAATTAGATTCCCTAAAAATGTGTTGGAAAGTGTTATGAGAGAAGGACAAGTTGAGGTGTAGAATATGTGATAACCATCCATTGAGTTGAGGAGGAATTTTTTTTGTATTTGCCGATATCCCATCAATAAGGACCTTTGAATCCCCATAAACATGTATAGAATTTATTAATATTCTATTGGAAACCAGAGAAGTCCCCATAGGGCCAAGACTTCTGCCCTCATATTTGTGCCAAAGCCTCCATTCCATGAAATATTGTATTGTAGAATGTGATCAACCCTTATCCAAATACCACAACCACAATTTCCTCTCTAAGAAGCACTATCGAAAAAACCAATTAGGTAAAGAATGTGAGGAGAGGTGTACCTAAGTGAAAGGTCTTTGGCTTTCAAAGAGTGATCCTTTATTGTCTCCATTCACATACCAATGTTGTGAACAATTTTCTATATATCAATCTACATTCCTTAAAAAATATATCCATTTCTAGCCTGCTAGATTTCCCAGAAAGTAAAAAGAGGAGTAGCTTGAGATTTCCCACCACGCTTGATCCACCAACATAAACATAGTTCGATATTATGAAATCTTCTGCAAGGAATGTTAAGGGAGAGGAAGATGTTGTCCCAGACAAGCATGGCAAGGGGGAATTTCAAAAGAAGATGTACATTAGTTTCATTTGATTCTCTGCAAAGTGGGCATCTTCTAGGCCCGAACATACCCCTGTTACAAATATTTTCCCGTGTAAGTGTTTTGTTAAGACAAAATAGCCATGTGTATAGGATAATCTTAATAGGAACATCTAGTTTCTAGATTTTGTTGAACCAACATGGATGGGTAAGAGATAATCGAGAGCACATAAGATACCTATAGGTGTACGCTACCACCACCAAATTTGACTGCAGCTTCCTAGCCCAAGTGATGTGGTCACCCTCCTCAGATCTACAAAGATCGACTCTTCTGAGAAGATGTGTGTATTCTTCCCATTCTAATGCACAATGACCATCCATACCAATATGTCGTGTTGTTCTCCAAACATGAAAACTACCATGCCCTCAAGAAATAGCTTGATCTAGAAGAAAAAAGCCTTTGGAGTGTAATCTCCACAAGGTAACCTCAGATAGGGAATGTCCACCATCCACACCCGTAATTTTATCGATGCCAATGATGATAAAATTTCCTTTGCAAAATGACCATATAATTCTTTGAGGAAAGATGTATTTTACCTTGCTAAAACTATTCCAAATGTAAGAGCTGGATTTGATCCCAATATGCCCAGTTTAGATCAAGTCATTGGCATCCTTGTTTCAGAGATATTTGTTAATAATGATATCCTCCCAGATACCTTCCCTGAATAGGGCGCGCAAAGTGATTTGATTATAAGAGTCTATCAAAAAATCCTTATATCGAATATTCCCCAGCCACCAAATTATTTAGGGATAGTGATTCGTTCCCATTTGATGAGATGAATTTTATTTTTCATGTCTGAGCCCGACCAGATGAAGTGTTGAATGATGCTTTTGATTTTAGTAATGATGGTCGAAGGTAAAATGTATAGATGTGCCCAATATACCACCATCTGCTGTAGTGAAAATTGAGTTAAAATGTATCTTCCTCCAAGGGTCAGTTGCCGGTGAGACCAAATATAGATTTTATGGCTCATTTTACCCAAATACCATAGCCATTCTGCAATCCTGTAATTGTTTGACTTGATTCGAAAGCCAAGGTAAGTGAAATCATCACATAATAGTAGAGAATGATAATTAAAAAATTGAATGATATTATTAATCTCTTCTTGATCTCCATATGAGTGCAGTATGAAGGATTTGTCCTCGTTCGCCATCATACCAGAGGCCTCTCCAAATCACTTAAGTATATTGTGTAGTACCATCCAGTGAGTCCTGGACACCATCCCAAAGGTGAGGATGTCATCCAAAAAAAAATGTGTATGAAATATATACCATTTCCCAATCGGATGCCACTGAAAATGCCCACTAATTTAGTTTCATTTATTTTGAGACTGAGGCCTTACATCGATAAGATAAATAATAGAGGTGAAAGGGAACAACCCTGCCGCAACCTCCTCTAGGATTTGAAAAAATTAGAATGGTACCCATTGACAATAACAAAAAAATGTACATTAGAAACACAAGCCATAATCCATTCTATATTATGAATTGCGAATCCAATATTTGTCAAGTTGAGGCACAAGAAAGCCTAGTACACACAGTTGTATCCCTTCTTCAAGTCCACTTTCATGACCAAAGCCTGCAATTTCTTGTTATGGATGGAATGTATAGTTTCTTGTGTAGTGTCCACAACATCATGGATTAATCAATTATACAAGAAGCCAAATTTTTCTCGAGAAATGTACTCCGAGAGAGTACCCTTCAAGAATTTCAAAATTATCGTGTAAATGAGATTAAATTAAATTTTACAAAGTGAAATGGGTCTGAAATCTAAAAAAGTAGAGGTGACCGAAGATTTCGGTATCAGAGCAATAAAGGTGGAGCTAATGGAGCCCGAGACTTTACCAGAGATCCTCGATTCCTCTACCATATAACACATATTTCATTAAAATTGGAACTTTTTTATTACAAAGACGTTACTATAATTGGGTTTTTTAGTTATTTTGAAATTCTAGATCCACTATTTAATTCCAAAATTAATGAGTTATGTGTTATATTCAAAAGGTTCGTACCTGTTCTGACATGTTATACTCTTTTGTAATTGTGTCAAATGGTTTTATTCTTCATCCCTAGTACAGAGAAGGATGGGTGCAAGCTTGATGGTCCAAAGGGAGAGACCAAATCCCAAAGCCATAAAGGAGAGCTAAAATCGTAGGTCGAAATCAAAGGGAGGTCTGAATATTGGGAATCGATATCAGAGAGTACAAGCAGGCAACGTATCGGGATTTCAGAATATCAGAGATTAGGACACAAGAGACCTTGGCAGTTGTTTAAAGGTGGATTTGAAATGGAATATCAGAGCAAATCATCAGAAGGAAAAGGACATAGCATATAAAAGCCTCAACATTTTGGTGCCTGATATTGGAAGAAGAGGACCTTAGAGCTGAGTGATATCAGAATATCGAAGTTTCATAGCTCCTTTTAAAATTGGGTTTCTTTAAGAGCGTCGAGGTAGCAAAGAGCAAGGGAAATACAAAGGAAATCATTGCAAAACCAAGAATCCCAAGGACCCTTTCTCTCTCATCTGAGAAGACACATGGAAGCAGATAACTAGCTTCACAAAGATGATGAGGAAGATGATGTCAACGTGACGTTCCTCATACAATGGACACTTGGCAGTCAATTTCGACATTTTTGAGCTCCTAGTGGGGAAAATCTGGGGGACACATGTTGTAGGTTATAACCCTGTACAAAAATTATATGCAAACTAATTCTTATAAAACATAAAAGAAACAATAGCGAGAGCATAAAAGATAAAACACATCTACATAGAGATTTTCCCCTGGATCCCAAACCGGGATTACCAGCTTGATTTTTCATTATACTTCTTTTAGTGTTACAACACACACACACACAGATATATATATATATATATATATATATATATATATATATATATATATATATATATACATGCTGAAGAATTTAAACCCTAATCCATTAACCCCGAATTAGAACATAACCATAGTTCCTTGAACGGATCTACTAAAATACCACGAGCCAAAAACATCATGCCCAAAACCATTTGCAACATTCTTCAAAGTTTCCACCTTTACCAACAACACATTTTATCCTCAACCATATCTCTCACAAAGTGATACTGAACATAAATTTGCTTTGACTTTGAATGATAAGCATGGTTCTTAGAAAATAAAATTTCACTTTGGCGATCCAAATATATCCTTATAGCTTGTTGCACCAACCCCATACTTGAACACAATATTTGCAACCAAAATTCTTCCTTGCTTGCATGAGTGGCTGCCATGTATTCTTCCTCTGTAGTTGACAGAACCACTACAGACTGTCTTTTACTCATCCAACTGACTGCACCTCCAAATAGGATAAACACATACCCACTTGTAGATATTCTTTGGTCCAGATCTTGAGCCTAATCTGCATCAACAAAACCACAGATGTCCAAAAAAATTTCCAATGCTTGTCTTTCTTGGTAGCACAAACCATAATCATTAGTGCCACACAAATATCTGAAAACCCACTTCACTATTGTCCAATGCTCCTTCCCTGGTTTTGACATAAACCTGCTCTATACTCCCACTGCATGTGCAATGTATGGTCTAGTACAGACCATTGCATACATTAGTCTACCCACTGCCCTTACATATGGAACACGGGACATATCCTCCTCTTCTTCTTGTGTCTTGGGAAATTGTTCAACATATAGCTTTACACCTACAGGAATAGGAACCTTCATAAGTTTACTATCCTGCATATTGAACCTCTACAATATTTTCTCGACATACTTCCTCTGGTTTAACTAGAGCTTCCTCTTTTCCTTATCTCTCTTATTTTCCATGCCAAAAATATAGTTTGCAGCACCAAGATCCTTCATGTCGAATTTGGAGAACAATTGGGTCTTCAAATCCTCGATAATTTCTTTGTCATTTCCAATCAGCAACATATCATCCACATACAAGACCAAATAAATAACGCGGTCACCAATTAATTTAAAATACACACAGTGATCCTCTTTTCTTCTGGTGAAGACAAGTCCCCGTATATAGGTATCAAATTTATTATACCACATCCTTGGTGACTGTTTTAACCCATACAAAGATTTTTTTAACTTGCATACTAGTTCTTTCTTACCCTTCACAGCAAAAACTTCAGGTTGCTTCATGTATATCTCCTCTTCCATATCCCCATGAATAAATTATGTATTCACATCCATCTATTCTACTTCAAAATCAAATGCAACAACAACAGATAAAACTAATCTAATAGAAGTAACCTTGGAAACATGAGATAAAATATCACCAAAATCAATTCCCGACACCTGGGAATAACCTTTTGCTACCAAACGAGCTTTATATTCATCCACCTTGCCTTCTGCATTCTTCTTCTTCTTAAAGACCCATTTTCTCCCAATGGGCTTCCTTCAAGCCGACAACTCCACTAGATCCCATGCCTCATTTTTGGGCAAAGATGCCATTTCATCAACCATGGCCTCTGTCTAGATTTTTCCATCCTCTGAATCCACTGCCTCCCTGATATTTCTAGGATCATCATTAGTGATAGTTAAAGAAAATTTTGAACAAAAAGAAGATGGACTATACCTTTTTGGGTGCCTTCTTTCTTGAAATGAACTTCTCACAACTGGATTTTGTGGCTCTTCCTCTTCTGAATCGTGTTCTGTTGTAGAGTTTGATTCTTCCTCCTTTAGCTCAAAATCTATCTTCTTAGGTTCCTTTGGTAGGAATTCATGTTTAACAACATCTTTCACCTTTCTAAACACCACATCTCGATTGTACACAATCTTCTTTGTTCACTAGCACATTTGGCCCAATTTCTAATGGCCAAAATGTCGCTCTTGCGACACATAGGCGTCCCAAGAGCGACACTTTCAGGTGGGAAAAAACGTTGTATCTTGTCACGTCGTAATTTCAACACTTCTAATAACTATCGGTAGAGTGACACTAATGATGACATTTTTTTGGTAATGTTGCAATTCCGAAGTTTTGAAAATTTTGTCGCAATTCTGATATTTTAACCTTTCGTCACTATTCCGATGTTGCGGAGTGTTCATCGCAAATCCAATGTTTTGAACAGTTCATTGCAAGTCTGACATGTTGAACCTTTTGTCTCTATGCTGACAGTTGAAACAGGTCGTCGCAAATGTGGCATGCTGAAACTTTCATTGCAAGTCCGACGTGTGAACCTTTCATCGCTATTCCGATGGTTGAAATAGGTTGTCGCAAGTTCGACGTCATGAAACTGTCATCGCAAGTCTGACGTGTAAACCATTCGTCGCTATTCTGACGGTGTGATGATGTCATCGCAAGTCCAACGTTGTGAACCTCTTTTCATAGTTCCGACGGAAACCATCGTCAAAATTCTGATGGCGAAAATAGTAATTGGAAAAAAAAAGCCGGGTTGTATATGCCTGAATTGGGTCTGTTCAGGGTTGTTGGGAAATTTATTAACATAAACCCACCCTAGGTCTACTTTTTCCGTGATGTCTACATTTAATTAATTTTTTCCGTGATGTCTTTCGAATTTGCTACTCAAGGAAACAAATTTTCTCCACGGAACAAATCTTGAAAAATCTGCACATTAGAGAAAAAAACAGCGGAAATTTATTAGCATAAACCCGCCCTACATTTTCAACATTTGTATAAAAATCAGAGGTGGCAAGAAGAACATGGTTGCAGTTTAGATACATGGATTACCTTGGTTGTGGACATTATAAGACGATGATAGTCAAGAGTCTCATCAGGTATGAAACACTCTGCAATTGGATTTGACTTCTCTGAACACTGAAGATATTTCAGACTTAGTTAGTGAAAAACAATTATAGGTGACAAAATCACCACAAAACCTACCACCATTAAATATTTCAAAATAAAATTTGGGAAATTTTGAAAATTGATTATCTCTGTTAAATGTTGAACAAAGAACGTGGACGAGAGTACCGTTGGTTTTCTCCCCTCTAGTGCATTAGCATTGTTTGATGGTTCGGTATCATGTTCAAAATCTACTTCATTGGGATGTATGAACAGAAAGTTTATGGCTGCAGTAATTTCTTCCTATCCCAGTTCTATATCCGAACATAGTGTTGAGAAATATACAACAAACCTAACAAAGACATACAGGCAGATATTTCAAAAGATTTCTAACATGGACCACCTAAGATTCACTGCTTACTTGCAAGTGTATTAGTACAAAAATCCACAGAAAAGAGGAGGAGCACATGGTTTGATTTTGATTTTCTAGTTGGAATGAATTTGATTCCACACCTCAAACCAAATTTAAAATTGCGAAAGAAGTTGTGCACAGAAAATAAAGAGGAGCCAAGACCCAAAAATTTCAAATTTCCTATCCCAGTGGACCATGTTATTCCACTTCCTTCTGTCACATCCATTGAATTCGATCCCACACTCTAACTTATTTTTGTTTTCATATATATACTTCCTTTGAGTTTCCCATACCAAGCATTTAGTAGTTTGTCACATCTCAAAGTAGTGAGGGGAGTGGAGGCAAATATTATTACACATCAGAGGAGAAGATGGCGAGTCCAAATGTTTGGAAAATTTAGAATTCTGATGGCCAAAATAGTGGTTGGAAAAAAAAATTTGGGTTGTATATGCGTGAATTGGGTCTCTGTTCAGGGTTGTTGCGAAATTGCTTGGTGTCAGATCATCCAATTCACCTAGATCATAACCACGGGTCAGAGAGTAATATCATAAAACTTTTCCATAGAGAAAACATGTTGTCATAACTTAGATGCAATAGAAGAAATGCCACTGCAGACCTGTATTTCCTTAGAGAAAATGTTGTTGATTTGCTTCAATAGGTTCTCTTCTACATGATTCTTACAAAAAAGATATTAGTATCATACCATAAGAAATAAGGATGAACACACCTTTTCTTGAGCTTATATTTTAAACAAAAAACCACTGATAATAATTTGGATCACAAAATATAAGTTTCGGGCCTTCTTGAACAAGTGCTCAGATTTTGAATCATGCTACAGAGTTTTTTTAAAGCTTCATTGAACTTGGATGTATACCATAGAGAGGATTTTTAAATGTCTCGGTCCTTGACTAGTGTCTCTAGATGCCTCTGCTCCCTTTTAATATTCTTTTCTAGAGATATATATATCTTCAGATAAGCAAACAATATGTGATTTTCAATTTTCATTTCCCTATTCAAGAGCTATTCAAGATCCAATTTGAAAGTACCAAGTATGTACACTCTCAAAAGGAAGTCTGAATTCTCTATTACTATGATAACTTTTTGAATTAATGAAAATTTTGTGATTATATCCGAAACTCAAGTAGATCATCTCCAAAGTTATAGGAAAAGAATATTTGTGTGTTAAGAAAAAACATAGCTATAGGTTCGAATTTCAAGAACAAGAGTCCCTGTGAAATATCGTGCATCCAAGGAGTAGTATGAAATTGTGGTTTGAATATATATCCATTGAATTATCCACAAGTCATCTACAGTCTTCCCATATCATGATTAGAATCAAGAAGTACGAAGTTTGAAGGAAGTTAATTCTTGACCAAGATTCTTGTGGTTGATGATATGAGTTGTTCCAAGTTTTTATTTGGTTTAAATTTGTACTAATGATCCTTGATCCAAATCACAACACATCCAATGAAATGTTGTGTATGGGATTCATGAATGTCATCTTCTAGTTTAAAAATATGTGAGTCTGAGTTAAGTTCAATATTCTAGTTACATGTGCGGATCTGAAGGACATTACTCTGTGAGATATGAGAAGGAAAGAGTATAAGTTTATTGTAATATGAAGATTTCCTCGGGACTCTTTAATTTGATCCTTTGGAGAATCGCCATGTGGTATATAGTCTGATAAAGAGACCGAATCATCTTCAGGTAGAAACCTTGCGTATAAACTCTGTTGTAAACAAACTATTGACAAAAGTTTGAAGAAGACTAAGATTCAAACTTTATCTGAGGTTTATCTTTTCCATGTTAAGATAGAGGTCGGAATTGATGATCCTGTATACTAGGCCAATGCTTAGTGACTTGCTAAGAAAATTGAAGCACACCTCCATGAAAAAGTTCTAGAATCCACTTGGGCAAGGTTTTTTGTAATTTTGAGACTCTTTATGTGTGAGGACCTATCGATAGTTTGATGCCTTGAATTTAACTCTTTTGTAGTGGAGGATGACCCTATGAGCTAATGGAGAATCACCTTGCTATGACTGTGCACATGCAATCCATGTGAACCAAGAGGAACATTGCTAGTAGCTTGAAATAATTCTCTGTGGTCCAACATCTAGAATTATGAGGTATCTCTGTTATAGGAAGATGGAATTCATCTGTTGAAGGTATGAACAAGGAAAATTGACAAGGTATGTATCTTGTTTTTCATTGTTCAAGAACTAGGCATGAGTATTTGTTAAGGTTTCCTTCCTAAGTTGAAATACACTTGATTATATTGCTGAAGAGCTGTTGAAACATGAGGGTCTAAAAGGATATATTGAATGGATAGGATTATCCTCTCTTGTGAATGTATTCTTCATCCTTATCACATAGAACACATTAGGATGGACTGTGAGTGTTCCTTTTTCTGAGATTCTTTTCCATAAGAATATTCCCATGAACCATTATTTTCCTATCAGAACATGTTAATTTTAAGTAGACTATCCTTATGCCAGATTCTTTCCCACAATCTGTATGAAGGGGGATCAGGTATTTTATGAATTAACATTTCATATCCCACCCTAAAAGAATAGAGGAATTTATTACTGCTTGTCCATGTTCTCTGATCCAAATTTGTGGTTGAAATTAGAGTGATGTCCTTTAGAGAATTGATCAATGGAATCTAATGAGACTGAATATTCAAGGGGATATTGTGACATTTCCAACCATCCAAATGTCTATTTGAATCTTGTTAGTTTCAGTCAAGTTTTTCTGTCACCAGTGATCAAATAGGTATGCTCTTTCTAAATTTGTCTGAGTCTTTTTCAAATTTTTAGTATTTCATCGAGTCTCAAAATAAAAATTTGTTCACTGGTTTAGGTTGTTAGGTGTTTTCTTCTTCCACCATGACTAGGGTTATAAAAAGGTTATTTTTTACTGCCATCATGAAAGATTATAAGTCATGAGTCATTTATGTAATTTTCATGTCAGTCATCTTTATATGGTCAAATTGTCATTTCAAGATGTTATGGTTAAGTTCATGGTTTCATAGTCTGTAATGTGTCATGATGGAGTCAAATCATCAAAATAGAATTAAGGTCATGTCATGATAGGTCATCATGAGTGGAAGAAGTAATTTCTCAAAATATTTGGTACTAAATCATTTCAAAGCATGTGAAACAAGTTCTAAAGTTCAAAAGTAAGCTGCTCCAAAGGTTCCTAAATCCACTCAAAGAAAACTATTAAAGGTGAATTGGTGAGCCAACCTATCATTATCAAAAGTGGTACAAAGCTATAAAAACTACATAAAAGCTTCATTTTCCCTTTCCATTTCTCGAGCAGACCTCTCATACTTCAGCAACACCTTCCATTAGCTAAAATTTGTAAACCTCAGCCAGCTCGCTACGCAAAGGGCCAACTCGTTACATTTTCATGATTTTGCTACTGTTTCACTTGATCCACCCTAGAAAATCTCAACAAGGATTAAATTCACCTCAATTCTAATCAATAAGACTAATTTTCCCTCTCCTAAGCCTTTCTTACTCCTCAGCAACAAAGTTTTGGCCAAATCATCATCTTGTGGGCGAAAAGGTAGTGTGTCACTACTTTTTGCTGAAACCATCATGTAAACCCTCTTTCTTGCTATTTTTTCAAACACTGAAGATGCACCTGAAGATTTTGAAGCCATGGACATTTTTCATTCTACCTTAGGACGCCTCGAAGGTAGTAGAGCTTCCTCCATGCTACATTTTCAGCCCAGATCACTATGTTTTCAGCAAAACTCAGTTTTTTTCATTCAAGGGAAAAATGAGGAGCTCAACATATTGAAATCAACAATATTCCAGCTATTTATAGCTTTTCAAAATTTATTTTCATCAATATTTCAAGTGGTTTCCTCCCAAATGCTAAAAAATTCCAAATTCAACAGTTTGCTAGGAGTTCATGGCACAATTTTTCTTGTTTTGAATATTTTGACTCAAGTTTCAGAAAAAATCCTCAAAATTTGATAGAACTACATTATAAAATCATTTCATCACCTTTCCCATCTCTTTCAAAGTGTATTTCCCACATCTCTACCATTTTTCCCATTTTTCCCCAAACCCTCACTACGTTTTAAACACTAGGCTTGTGTTTCGTCTTTCTCCACCCCTTCCCGTCATTCTTTTTTGTCCCTTCCACTTCCATAATATTCCTAATATCCCTCCACACTCTCTCAAATTTTATCAAAAACTTAGAGCTCATTTCCCCCTTTCATCCCCCTCCATTCATCAAACGTTGAAAATCCCTTGTTTCCCTACCCTGTTTTGTCAAATACAACAAGAAAGGTGTCATCATGAGCACTGAAAAGGAGAAAAAGATTTATAATAAAGGAGGAAAAGTAAACCGGATTGAGTCACAAAAAATCATTGAGATTATGAAATCCCCTTACATTAGAATTTTATTTGAAGAAGCTGGTTGCCTCTCTTTTTTCTAGAAAATCCAAGAGGTAGGATTCAATGTGAAGTTGACTAGTGTATTTGATACCTTGTTTAAAGAGAATGAGATCATCATTGATGGGGTTAAGTTCATGATATCTCCTCAAGTCATTTCTTCTGCCACCGGGATACCTCTTTAGGGAGATATTTGGTTCAAAAGGGTTGATCTTGACCTAGAACGTTACAAGATTTTCCTAAAAATACCATATAAAGAAGCTCCTGCGTCTACCTTTCCTATGACACACTTGCGAGACAAGTACATAATTTTGATGAGGGTGATAATGTCATACTTTACTTGTGAAGTCAAATATTCTCTTTTATATCAGTATCATATCCGCCTCTTGATGCATTTGACCTCTGCCAAGAAGATGAACCTGCCACATTTTTTGTACAAGAGTCTTGTTAGGGGATCACTATACTAGCTTATTCCATCATTTTTTCATTAAAATTATTATCCTCCATTAGCTTTCAGCTATTGGCATGCCTTAGGAGGCCTTTGTACACAAAATTTATATTTCATCACCTTCAACCTCCACGCCTCAGGAGGTTGGTTCATCTAACAAAGTAAAAGCTACTCCCACTGTTGAAGGGAGTCAAAGAGAAATGAAAAGAAGTAGAGCTAAAAAGCTCACCTTTGGTTTTGGTGACACGAATAATTCATCTTCTCCTTTAATTACCAAGGAGACATCAATTTTAGGAGATGAAGGTCCACGTGAAATTAAAGAAGCACAAGGAAAGGAAGAAATACCTTATGAGGATATTCAAACAGAATCCCAAACATTTGAAATAGTTGAGGAACTGCTCGAGAAGAAGGATGCTGAAATTGCTGAGTTAAAGGAGAGGCTTGCTATATAAAATTACATGGTGGATCTTTTACAACAAAAGAACATGAAGCTCTTGAAAATCCATGCAGAGGCTGGAAATATCAAATCAAGCACAGTGGTATCCATTGACAAAGGAAAAAGTGTGGTTGTTGATGTGGCAGAAAAAGATAAGAAGGGAAAACATGTAGACAAAGATCCAAGGAAAAATTTAACTAGAGGGTTGAAGAGGATTTTTTCATGAGCCAATGTAACACCTTAAACAAATTTTGAAGACACTTGGAGACTTTTTGTAAACTGGCCATTTCTGAAATATGCTGCAAGGGAAAAAAAGGTAGCATGCCCATGCTACCTTTATTGATGGAGGCATCTAAATAAAGAATGGGTTGCATTTTTGGAAAGACCTTAGCTTGTATGTTAATGATTTGCACTCATTTTCCTTCATCAATAGTTAGTTTTACACAGGAATGCAAAGAAGTTCCTAACAAATAGCTCATTTCCCTCATTTCAGCACTCACGCTACACTAACAAACAAGTTTTGGGAAATGCATATTTTGAATACTTTGTTGGACATTTTGTGATGCAAAACCACTTCAGAGGCATAAAAGACACCCTCATCAACCTCCAAAAGTTTTCAAAAGCAAAATTTACCAAAGCATCATCATCAAATCATATCAGGAAGTCCACGCTACGCATTTGCTACAAACACAGTATGCAAACACAATCTTCACGCTACCTTTTCACCAAAAAGTCATTTTTTGTAATCTAAGGGTGAAATTCAATTTTCCAATGGTGAATAATGATGCAATATGATGTATTAAGTGTGTCTAAGGTTTAATAGCTCGAAATCCATTAATTGTAACGATATAAAGTCAAATGTATCTAGTTGGAGAAAAATGAGGGAGTGGTTATAACCTCTCTTGATTTGGGTTTTGTTAGACAAAAAGGTGTCTCTATATCCTAAAGAGGTGGATTCGACCCCTAGAGGTGGGGATTTGTATTTTTGAGTCTATATATGTCTATGTTTTGATACAAATGAGAGGTTGGAGTGTTGGACACATGAGGGTGGAGAGAATTGGAGCTGGTGTACTGTTTTGAAAATAATAAAACCAGAAGTTACAACTACTTTTTAGGAATTCCCGTGGTGTGTGAATTTGGCAATGTTACTTCCTTGTGTTAATATTTATACATTTTATCACTATATTTTATTTGTAGTGATAATCTCTCCAAGTTGTAAACAAAATTCATGTATAAATTCTTTGTTTTAAAGGAGATTCTCATGTATTTTTCCTATTCTTCTATCAAAATGAATTCACCTCTTGTGCTCATTTTGATTTTCTGCAATTTCATCCTATACCATCAATGTATAAAACTCCAAAATACCTCTTATGCATACCTACCTTGCTCCTAATGATCTTTGTAACTTATTATCTGAAAGTCTAAAGCTAGCTCCTAGTTTTCACCCTCCTAAAACCATTATCCAGCTAAACCCCATTCAATCACAAAAACCTTTGAGCCTAATAGATTTAGCCTAATCCTTTCACTCATAGTCAATATTTGATTGTGATTTCGTGGAGAGAGCTCTATCCAGCTTGGTAGGGATAGATACTAAGCCAAAAGAGGTATGAGGTTACCTCATTCGATTTCCTCCTCAACCCGGGAGATTGTTGGGGCTAACACATCCCATTGAGAAATACCAATTATCTTATTGCATCCATTTGTTTCCATACAATTTGGAAGCTGTTAAACTCTGTCATTCTCATCCATTAATGAATTTGTGTGAATTCTATAACTAATCATAGATTTAGGTACAAATATGTCATATGAGTGATATTGATTATGTATTAAGGATTAGAGACAATGTCAGTGTTATATGAGAACACTATTATACATAGGGATTTTGTGTGAAACTGAGAGTTGTGTGTGTAAACAGTTGTGCTTTCATTGAACATGGGAGAAGTCACATGGTCAAATGAGGATGCATGGATGTCAAGAGAATAGTAAACAACAAAAAGGTAATAGTATGAAGGAATATGCCATAAAATGATATGGTGGTTTATTGTTGGATCATTGGATCACATGAAGGAGGACTCGTTCACTATCAAGTTAATTGATGAACCTTTAGAACCTTACATCTATGCAATTCCTTTTGGAGAACATGCTCATTGTATTTTCTTTTAGATTGCAATCGAATAACTAAGGAATCATTTAGGTAATCCATTTAGCTAGGAAGAGTTAGAGAAGAGGGGCATTTACAAATGGTGAGATAAGAGTTGAGAGTCCATCTATATACACCAAGAATTGATCAAGCCCAATGTCAATCAAAATGTTGTAGAGCATTGACCAAATAAGCATCCAGCGTCTACAAACCCTGGAGAAGTTTGCATAACGTATGTAATGACTTACTACAGAGAGTAATGGGTAGATGATCTCTATTTTTATTATCCTTGGAATCCATTATTTTTTCAATGCATTCATTTATGAACTAAATCAGAAATCAAAATTGATCTAGATGCCAAATTCCCATTGAAATATTAAGAGTGTTTATCAAAGGAAAACCTGTGAATCGAGCACATGAACTAGTATATGTGCAAACTGCATTACCTAGGCAACATAGTTTTGGACATTAAATGACCCGAAGGTTGCATTGATTGGACATAAAGGCCTGATAATGGAGAGAAATAAGATCAAGAACTAGAAATTCACAATATGAAGTCACTAGAAATTCTACCCAATTGAAGGATATCAGTGGAAATTTGATAGTGCTAACCTAGTGGAGAAATCGACTAGGTATCTAATGAATGCTTCATTTGCACTAGAGAGACAAACTTGTATCATGTAGAGTGATATTTTGGATAATCCATAGGCTGTTTCTAAAGGTTGCATCATTTGATATTAGAGCAAGTATACTCTTTTGAAAGAGATACAGAGCAAAGTAATGCTCTTTGGGAAGAAAAAAATAGAGCTTGAGATACTCACAAGTTAAGCAGATGAAGATAAACACGATTTTCAATAGAGGATATGCAAACAAGGGAAGTTATAGCAAGTGAATTTGTGTAGAACTACATAATATAATTTTTGAAAGAGACGCTAAATAGAGTTGAGGAAAATTGTTGAATGCAGATAATTTGATGGGTTTCATTTGAGGGAGTGCTAATCCACTCCAATGGGAACTAGCACTGGTTTATATGCTTACTCAGATGTTTCCCATCTTAGCTCAAAGAAAGGGAGCTAGTTGCTCAGTCTACTGGTAAAGAATTCATTAGTTGAGTTAATGGATTTCTTGAAAATCCTTAAGGCTGAGATCTAGGGAGACTCGAACAACAGCTTGCCCCCAAAATTCACAAGAGGGGACCACCACAACTGGTGACCATTGAATGACATGCCATATCTAAGAAATTAATCCTTCTAGGTAAGAAAAATATTAACATCCTCACAAGCCTTCCAAATTCTCTGTAAAACAAAAGTACTAACAAATTAAACTTGAGAAGGGGTTATAAAAAGCCCTACCATGTATGCTTCCTGAGTGGAAGGACTTGATTGATTTGGCATGGGAGATGGACCTTTCAAGCATCACTCCCCTTAACATTTCGAATCACCCACTTGGCACATAAGTTTTGCACCTGACGGTCGGTTGATGATACCCAGAACGACCAACTCTTGAGGCACAAAGCACGACATCTAATTAATTATGTGGAATGTAGGTTTTAACCCTGTACATAAATTATATACAAACGAATATTAAAAACAAAAAATAAACAATACCGAGAGCATAAAACATAAAACAAATATACACAGATATTTTCCCCTAGATCGCAAATCGGGACGACCAGCTTGATTTTTCATTATATTCCTTTCAGTATTACAACACATATATATACATGTTGAAGCATACATAAACCCCAATCCATTAACCTTGGATTAGAACATGACCATAGTTCCCTTGACCGAATCTACAAAATACCAGTGGCTGAAAACCACCGTCCCCCAAAACCATGTGCAAACCCATGCACATGGTTTGCCCACTGAATTTTTTTTTCCCTGGCTGCTGTCGCCTCCCCTATGACCCCCCTGTTGTGCACAACACAACGTACAACGTGTAGGACTAATCGTGGGAAGAATGTAACACATACCCAACATTCTCCCACTTGTTGTTTTCTTTCCGCAGGGGGCCACAGGAGAGCTTAATAATCAGTCTAGCTCTGCAACACCCATTGTTTCTCTACACCAAGAGAACTTATGAGTGCTCATAGACTTCATCAATGCATCTGCAAGATTCTTCAGAGTGTCCACCTTTACCAACAACACCCTTTTATCCTCAACCATATCTCTCACAAAGTGAAATTGAACATCAATGTGCTTTGTCTTTGAATGATAAGCTGGATTCTTAGCCAAGAAAATTGCACTTTGGCTATCATAGTCTATCCTTATAGCTTGATGTACCAACCCCATACTTGAACACAATCTCTACAACCAAACTTCTTCCTTGCTTGCATGAGTGGCTGCCATGTATTCTACCTCTGTAGTTGAAAGTGCCACTATAGATTGTATTTTACTCATCCAACTGACTGCACCTCCAAATAGGCTAAACACGTACCCACTTGTAGATCTTCTTTGGTCCAGATCTCCAACCTAGTATACATCAAAAAACCACGAATGTCCAACACTCTTTCCAATCCTGGTCCTCCCTAGTAGCACAAGCCATAATCACTAGTGCCACGCAAATATATGAAAACCCGCTTCACTGTTGTCTAATGCTCCTTCTCTGCTTTTGACATAAACCTGCTCAATACTCCCACTGCATGTGCAATGTCTGGTCTAGTATAGACCATTGCATACATCAGGCTACCCACTGCACTTGCATATGAAACACGAGATATATCCTCCTCTTCTTCTTATGTCTTGGGACACTGTTCAAAAGACAACTTTACACCTACAGGAATAGGAGCATTCACCGGTTTACTATCCTGCATATTGAACCTTTGCAATATAGTCTTGACATACTTCCTCTGGTTTAACCAGAGCTTCCTCTTTGCCCGATATCTCTTAATTTCCATGCCCAAAATATAGTTTGCAGCACCAAGATCCTTCATGTCGAATTTGGAGAACAGTTGGGTCTTCAAATCTTGGATAGTTTCTTTGTCATTTCCAATCAACAAAATATGATCCACATACAAGACCAAATAAATAACACGGTCACCAATTAATTTAAAATAAAAATAGTTATCCTCCTTGCTTTTGGTGAAGTCAAGTCCCCGTATATAGGTATCAAATTTCTGATACCACATCCTTGGTGACTACTTTAACCCATACAGAGACTTTTTTAACCTGCATACTAGTTCTTTCTTCCCATTCACCGTAAATCCTTCAGGTTGTTTCATGTAGATCTCCTCTTCAAGATCCCCATGAAGAAATGTTGTCTTCACATCCATTTGTTCTACCTCAAAATCACATGCTGCAGCAACAGTTAAAATTAATTTAATAGAAGTAACTTTGGAAACAGGAGAAAAATATCATCAAAATAAATTCCCAGCACCTAGGAATAAACTTTTGATACCAAACAAGCTTTGTATTTCTCCACCTTGCCTTTTACATTCATATTCTTCTTAAACACCCATTTTCTCCTGATGGGATTCCTTCCAGCCAACAACTCCACCAAATGCCATGCCTCATTTTTATGCAAGGATGCCATTTCATCAACCATGGCCTCCTTCCAGAGTTTTCCATCCTCTAGATCTATTGCCTCCCTGATGGTTCTAGGATCATCATCAGTTATAGTTAAAGAAAAATTTGAACAGAAAGAATATGGACTATACCTTTCTGGTTGTCTTCTTTTCCGAACTGATTTTCTCACAGCTGGAGTTTGTGGCTCTTCCTCTTCTGAGTCTTCTTCTGTTGTAGAGTCTGATTCACCCTCCTTTAGCTCAAACTCTCTCTTCTCAGGTTCCTTTGGTAGGAATTCATGTTTAACAACATCTTTCACCTCTCTAAACACCACATCTCGGCTGTAAATAACCTTCCTTGTTTCTGGGTTCCAAAGCTTGTAACCCTTGAAACGATCCTTATACCCAATAAAGATGCACCTTTCAGATTTATTATCCAACTTGGTCCTTTTCTCCTTTGGAACATGTACATATGCATCACATCCAAACACCCTCATATGTAAAAGAGAGGGTTTCTTACCAGTCCATACCTCATGTGGAGTCTTATCCTCAAATTTTGATGAAGGTGATCTGTTAACCAGGTAACATGCAGTCTCCACTGCCTTTGCCCAGAATTCTTGTCCTAACCTAGTACCACTGAGCATGCTTCTTTCCTTTTTCAAATTCCTTCTTGCAGAACTCCCTACCATTATCTGTCTTTAGCACCTTTATCTTCTTCTCTGTCTAGTTTTCCACTAGAGCCTTAAATTATTTAAATATCTCAAAGACTTCAGATTTCTTCCTTAAGAAATATATCCATGTATTCCTTGAGAAGTCATCTATGAATGAAACATAGTACACAAACTTACCCAGTGATGGAACTGACACAGGTCCAAACACATCACTGTGCACAAGCTCTAATATCTTGTCCGCCCTCTTAGCACTAGAAGGAAAAGTCACCCGATTTTGCTTCCCATATACACAATGTTCACAGAAATCAAAATCCAGAGAGCAATTAGACATACCTTCTACCAGACCATTTCCTTGCAGTATTCGAAGGAACTTCTCTCCAATATGTCCAAGCCTTTGATGCCATAACATAGTCTTTTCTCTAGAGACTGCTAGGATTTCTGCTCCACTTTCAGGAACCAAAAACTATTGAACCCATCAATAATGGTGCTGCCCTGAAGCTTATACAAAGTTCCAATTCGAACTCCCCGCATTAATACCAATGCTCCCCGAACCATCTTATAGGTATCTTTCTCGAACACTGTTTTTACACCTGCATCATCCATCTTGCTTACAAAAATCATATTTCTAGCCAATGCAGGAATGTATAGAACACTAAGAAGTGTTCTAATCCTTCCACCTTGCAGCTTCAGCTTGACTTTTCCACGTTCGACAATTCTAGCCTTCCTATCATCCCCTAGGAATACATCACTGCCATCATACTTCTCATACTCGCAGAACCACTCCCTATGGGGATTGAAGTGAAAGGATGCACTTGATTCAATCAACCATGACTCATGATCTACATGTGTATTTGAAAAAGAGACCAGATACACATCCCCACCTTCATTCGAGGTGGTTTTTACATCTACAGAAGCAACATCCTCAAATCCCTTTCCTTTCTCATGAGCTTTATATCTGCAGTCCTTTTTGTAATGCCCTTCCTTTCTGCATTTCCAGTACACCTTTACAAACTTTCCAGGAGATTTAGATCTCCCTCTAGATTTAGATCTCCCACTCAAAACCTTAGTCTTGTTTCTATTTTGGGATCTTCCTCGTACAGATAAGGCATCTCCATTTTTACCCTCCATATTTCACCGTCTCATTTCCTCTGATAGCAAGGCTGAGACAAAGTCATCAAAATTCAAGGTAGTTGTATTTCTACCTATTGCAATAACCATATTATCCCACGAATTTGGTAGAGAACACAACAAACTGATGCACTTATCTTCATATGAGATTTTAATATAAACAGGTGACAGTTGGCTTACCATAGTATTGAAGGTGTTCAGATGCTCTGTCACCGAATCTCCATCCTTCATCCTCATGTTATACAACTTTTTCTGTAGGAAAAAATTATTCACCAAAGACTTAGATTGGTAAAAATTCCCAAGTTTGTCCCACAAATTCTTCATCGTAGCTTCTCCAGATACATTCAAAAATATCAAATATGAGACACTCAATCGTATTGTGCTCTTCGCCTTCCGATCCAACTTATTCTAGTCTTCATGTGACATTGTCATTGGCTTAGTACCTGGTTCTACTGCGATCCATTGATCTTTATCCACTAGTAGGTCCTCCATATTGACCTTCCACAACTAAAAACTCTGACCATTAAATTTCTCAATCTCTATCTTTCCACTGCTTGCCATCTTCTTTCACTGCAAGAATCGATCCCGTAGATCTCCCACTGAACAGGGTCTACCTCAGGCCCAAGCAAAAAAACCCCTCAGTAGAAAAGGCATCCCCTTGAAGCCGAAACAACTCTGATAACAAATGTAGGTTTTAACCCTGTACAAAAATGATCTACAAATGAATCTTAAAAACATAAAATAAACAATAACAAGAGCATAAAATTTGAAACATATATACACAGAGATTTTCCCCTGGATCCTAAATCGGGATGACCAGCTTGATTTTTCATTATATTCCTTTCAATGTTACAACACATATATATATATGCCGAAGCATACATAAACCCCAATCCATTAACCCTGGATTAGAACATAGCCGTAGTTCCCTTGACTAGATCTACAAAATACCAGGGTTTGAAAACCATTGTCCCCCAAAACCATGTGCAAACCCATGCACAAAACCATGGGTGGGTCCGCCCACTGATTTTTTTTTCCCGGGGCGCTGCCACCCCCCTGTGACCCTCCTACTGCGCCCGATGCAACGTATAGCTCATGGGACTAATCATGGAAAGAACATAACACATAACCAACATGGAACACCTTCATTTTTTCACTCTTAGACCATAAGAGATTTCAGAGATCCTTCTCTAATATTGCATAAGTTATTTTAGAGTTGACCCAACATGAAGAGTAGTGGGTTTTAGATAGAACCTTCATGTAAATTTGAAATTTCGCTGCCAAGGATGAACGTTAGCGATCCCTTGACATGTTCATCTAAAATTTCTGGACCACCACCTCCAATACATCTTGAGGAGAAAGTTAGAAACCTAGAAGGTGAAAGGGATGATCAACAATCTGAAAACTTGGCAAGGTGCAGTCCAGCCCAATTTTGAAAGGCTTGCTAGTTGGTGACAGGTTGTTGGCTCTGCTTATAGCTTTGATTTTTAGCTCATAGAATATTAGATTTTGCAGCCACACAAAAAGTGTCCAGACATTCCATGGCGGTATTCCACGAAGATTGCTCCTCTACAATTGTTAGAAATGAATGGTCAACAAAGTGACCATCAACAAGTTGCTCCTTTGTAAGGTTTGGGAGAATGATTTATCTAATTAGCCCCATATCAAATTTTGTACACAGAAGGTAGCCTAGGGCTGCAATAGCTAAGACATGTAGGGTTGGGGCTAGGGGACACCCTTGTTGAATCGATCAAGAGGGCCTAACTTCTTCATATTTGCTTCTGTTAATGGAGAGACAGGGCTAGGCATCTGCAAATAGGGCCTTAAATTTACTTATGAAGATGTGACCAAAGCCCAAAGCTTCGAGCATTGTTTAAATGAAGTACCAATACACTTGTGCATAATATTTCTCAAATTCAATTTAGATAAATGAGGCATCAAGGCCTGAGCCCATTCCATGCCTTCCTTTACTGCAATAACATTATCCCAAATGTAGCAGCCCCAAATAAACTCTACTCTAGGGAGATGATCTTTGGAAGAATATGATTCATGTGAAATAAAATCACCTTGGCCAATATTTCATAGGATGTGTTTAAGAAAAGTGATGGGTCTCTGGCTGGTGATCAACTTCAGGTCTCCCACTTTAGGAATGTACGTGATAAGGCCCTGATTGATTCCAGCTCCCAGAGACTGGTTTTTGGGAGTTTCTTTATAAACTTTAAGAATTTTCAACCCAAGAAATTCTCGTGTGGCCTTATAGAAATCACAAGAGAACCCATTGAGGCTAGGCGCCTTATCATTAGCCATTTTGTGAGGATACTGACCATAATATTGACCTGTTATAGTACTGCCTTGATAATAGAGGAAATTATTTGCACTTAGTTGTTTGTTTACTTCCCACTCAGATTGAAGCACACCTTAGTTACTCATTCACAAATTGACAGTGATATTTGTCAAAGTTCTTATGCCAATTTTTAGGAAGGAAAGAGAATACTTAAGAATTTGACTCTTGATAATAACTTCATTGAACACTTAGCTTACTGAGAAGTTACTAATGCTTTAGGGAATGAGGTTGTTAATGCAAAACAATTATATACTAAAGAAGTCACAAGGCACAACAAATTTATATGTAATTCCTTTATATTCCAATTATTTCCAATGAGCAGTGATCAAACCTTTGGGGTAGCAACAAACCTCCTATGTTCTAAAGTAGTCAACACCAAAATTTTAACAAGTTGACTCCCCTAGGCTTATTAAATGAGATTTATTATGTTACCCGTGCTTCTAAAATTATCAAATGACCTTTAGTGGGTACAAGAACAACAATAAATAATCTCATGAGAATAGAAAACTAACAATGAAAATAGGCATGAGACAGTTTTGAAATTTCAAGTTCTAAAGAAAATAAAAAATAAAAGAACAACTTGAAATCCAACATGTAAACTATGAAAATATAGTCATGATATTGAGATGCCACTGCTGTATTGGATCATACCATTGAAATTTTAAGAGCGTTCAGCAGTAGTAATATGATCAATCCTCCAACAAACAATATTTGTAACCCATATAGAAAGGAAATAAAGCCTAACACTTGTGACTATTATGTTTTGATTCCTTAGTGTTTTAAGTATTTGTATCATGTATTATCTCTATGATTAAGGTCAGTAGTGAAATTATTCGAATCTGGTGTATAATTTACAGTATGTTGTAGTTTACGATGAGAGAGGAAGAAGGCCACAATACCTTGCGTCCTTACTCCAAAGGGTAGTATGTCAAATCAAAAGGTCAAATGATAGTGCTTGGGCCTCAAATAGGTGATGAAACCTCTCCAATGATCACGTTATTTTTTCATTCACCAACAATTAGACTAGGACTGTTATTTAACAAAAAATGCTTGCAGCCAACTTCAAAAAACCAATTATATCCGAGTTAAATTTTCAATTTTAAGGGAATTTTTGTAATGTTTCAAGATTCACAAAACCGCTTCTCTCTATCTGGTTTTCACACTAGCTCAAGGGCTTCAGCTTTCTCTTGGACTTGAGTAAGAAAGCCCTAAAAAAAAATCGATTTATGCTCAGGCTTTCAAAAATAAATTACTTGCAATTTCATACTTCAACTATGCCTTTGATTACAGTTCTTAGTGGTTTATACCTCTTTAATAACCTCAAATGCACTCAATCCCTCTATCAAAAGTTTAAAAAACATTATGGTTGAAGAAAATACGACCACAATTTTTAAATATCCTATTTTTAAGGGTTGGTTACAGGCTATACAGTCCTGGTTTCATACTTTGTACAGGTTATTGCCATCATATGTTGGAGTAGAAAATCATACACACTCAACCAACTCTAAGCAAAGTCCATTGGTTAAAGATGAAACGTTTGATTTGTGAAACCTAGGGTTGGATTTACATAATTTACTAGAATCAAGAGCATAAAAACACATAAGTACACAAGTTTAAGAGAGTTTCACACCTTGAAATAGTTGTAAAAGTTCCTCAAACTTTCCTCTATCTGATCCACGCAGCCAACATCTCAAAACTATCCTCTGTGGCCCGAGACAGAGCTCTGTGTGACTGTATCTCTTAAAGGAAGATAAAGCACTTGAAACTAGTCTCGCTCATGTCTTTCCTGCCTTGGTTGCTTTCCCCTTTGTTTCTAACCCCCTTTGCTGGGTCAAATGAGCACATGTTTGATCAATCTCTTTAATAAATATCTCAATTTTATTCTTTCAATCTTCTTTTGTCTTTATGTATGATGATGTGACCCGAATGATGGTTAGCCTACCTATCTGACCCTCTTCCTTCTTAGTACCAGATCCAAATTTTTTCCCACGTTTACCAGCTATTGTGGCTGAACATGTTTCATCATAACAAGAATGCATATTTTTTCCGTTTACTAAATAACCAAAAATCCAAACAAAAAGAGAATGAAGGTGCTAGCATGTGTGTTTCCAACTCAACGGGAACATGATGGAAGTGGTGTTGATTCTATGCACGTGTTTTCATCCCCCCTGCCCAGGAAGGTGCTAATTCTATGTGCGTGTTTTCATCCCCAAATTTCTATGGATTTCACAAGGTGGAATATGTATCCAAGACAAACAGTCAAGGAATGGAACAATTGAAACTTTGGTATCTGATATCACATGGTGTCTCCACCTTAACAGATGTTCAACTCAGTGAGAACACAGCAAGAACACTGAAATCGCTTCCACAACACTTTGCTCTCCTTAATGGAATACTTCTCTTCCATCTTGGAATCGAACCCTAGGTTCAGTAGGGCGTAAGTCATTTCAATGTTCAACCAGCATTTAGGCGCTCAGTGTTCAATGTTTAGCATTCAACATTTAGCAGGGCGTCAGGAAGTTCAACAGGGTCGAGTCGGGTTCTACCCGAGTCTGATTGCAGAACAATGACAACGCGTTCGCATTCAGAATAATGATTCTAAGGTGTATTTTTTGCACCTGGGAATAGGGAGGCTGGGTGAAGGGTGAATTTTTTTTTAGGTGGAATTGGAATTAAAATTAAAAATTAAAAATTAAATGTAAATAAAAATATTTAAAAAAAAACATATAAAGTATTAAATTAAAAAATGAGTATAAATAAATAAGATATTAAGGTGTATATAAATTATTTAATATGTAAAAACTACAAATTTCCACACACATGACCCAACTTGATCCGAACCTGATCTGAACACGTTTCCTTAGGTGCCCTCACACGACACGACCCGACCCGCCTGAACTAAGGCACAAGGGAGAAAATGGCAAACGGATCGCACGAACGTGCACATTAAGGGACACGGGCGGTCACAACTTAGTATTTTTTATACGAACTCCCTCACATGACCTGACTCGACCTGACCTAAATGTGTTTCCTTGGGCGCCCTCACATGACACGAATCGACCTGCTTGAACGAAGGCACAAAGGAGAAGCAAACGGTAAACTGGTCGCACGAACATTCACAAGGCACACAGATGGTGAAAACTTAGTATTTTTTATACGATCAATCTCACATGACCCAACCAGATCCGACCCAAACACGTTTCCTTGGGTGCCCTGACACGACACGACCTGGCCCACCTGAACGAAGGCACAAGGGAGCTAATGGAAAACAGGTCACACGAACATGCACAAGGCACACGAGCGGTCACAACCTGCATTTTTGATACAACCACCCTAACACGACTAGACCTAACCCGACCTGAACATGTTTCCTTGGGTGCCCTTACACAGCATGACCTGACCCGAATGCATTTCCTTGGGCGCCCTCACACGACTCGACCCGACCTGGTCGAACGAAGGCACAAGGGAGAAAACAGAAAATGGGTCACACGAACATGCACAAGACACATGGGTGGTCACAACTTAGCATTTTTTATACAACCTCCCTCACAAAACCTGACCTGAACGCGTTTCCTTGGGCACCCTCAAACGACATGACCAAACTAGACCCGACCCGAACACATTTCCTTGGGTTCCCTCACACGACCTAACTCGACTTGACCCGCCTGAACACGTTACCTTGGGTGCCCTCAAACGATCTGACCTAACTTGATCGTGTTTCCTTGGGTGCCCTCACACAACCCTACCCGACCTGCCCAAACGAAGGCACAAGGGAGAAAAAGGAAAATGGGTCACATGAACATGCGCCACAAGGCACACGGGCGGTCAAAACTTAGAATTTTTTATACAACCTATCTCACACGACCCGACCCGACTCGAGTACTCGGCTCGAACACGTTTCCTTGGGTGCCCTCACACGACATGACTCGACCCACCCGAATGAAGGCACAAGGGATAAAATGACAAACAAGTCACACGAACTTGCACAAGGCACACGGGTAGTCACAACTTAACATTTATTATATGGCTACCCTCACACGACCCCAACTGACCCAACCCGACCCAAACACATTTCCTTGGGTGCCTTCACACGACACGATCCAACCTGACCCAACCCGAATGCGTTTCCTTGGGCGCCCTCACACGACCCGACCTGACTTGATCCACCCAAACGAAGGCACAAGGGAGTAAATGATAGATGGGTCACACAAACATGCGCAAGATACACAGGCAGTCACAACTTAGAATTTTTGATATGGCCTCCCTCACATGACCCGACCCGAATGCATTTCCTTGGGCACCATCACACGGCACGACCTAACTTGACCCGACCTGAACGTGTTTCCTTGGGCACCCTCACACGACCCAACTCGACCCGACCTACCCTGAATGCGTTTCCTTGGGTGCCCTCACACGACCCAACTCAACCCGACTCGCCCTGAACGTGTTTCCTTGGGTGCCCTCACACGACCTGACCTGACCGGAATGTGTTTCCTTAGCTGCCCTCACACGACCCTACCTAGCTCTCCTAAACGAAGGCACAAGGGAGAAAAAGGCAAACGGGTCACACGAATGTGCGCCACAAGTCACATGGGCAGCCAAAACTTAGCATTTTTTATACGGCCTCCCTCACATGACCCAACCCGACCCGAATACCCGACCCGAACGCATTTCCTTGGGCACCCTCACACGACCCGACCCAAATACTCGACCTGAACACGTTTCATTGGGCACCCTCACATGACCCAACTCGAGCCGTCTGAACGAATGCACAAGGGAGAAAATGACAAACGGGTCGCACGAACATGCACAAGTCACACGAGCGGTCACAAATTATAAAGTTTGATACAACTGCCCTCACATGACCCCACCCCGTGACCCGCCTAAATGTGTTTCGTTGAGTGCCCTCGCATGACCTGAACCGACCCAGCCCACCTGAACGCGTTTCCTTGGGTGCCCTCACACGACCCGACCCGACCTGAGCCACCCTAATGTGTTTCCTTGGGTGCCCTCACATGACACAACCCGACCTGACCCACCCGAACGCGTTTCCATGAGTGCCCTTACACGACATGAATTGACCTGACCTGCCTGAACGCATTTCCTTGGGAGCCCTCACATGACCTGACCCGAACCAAATACAATGATAGGAATACAATTGGTATCAAAGCTTGGAAATTATATTGGTTGGTCTCAGTGAAAAATTGGCAGGGGCAAGACATTGGTTAGTGTCGAAGATCCATAACAAGACATGGCAAGTTGGGATGAATTTCAAGGGAGGGTTTTTCTAGACCTTGTATAGGTTGAGGCATATGAAAGAAGAGCACCCACAAATTCATGTTGAACTTGAAGTCTTGGAGGAGAATGTTGAAGTAGAGCTTCTTTGACTTGGTTGAGAAATGGAGTAGGATGGAGTTGCAAATTGAAATGAAGAAGAAGAAGCCAAGAAGTGAAGAAGAGGATGTTGCAGATGTGTTAATGATAGAGGAATAAATTGATGAACACGTTGATAACCCGCACGTCACAAAACCCGACCCAACCTGACCTGAATATAATGACATGGTTGTAGTTGGTATCGAAGCTTGGACATTATATTGGTTGGTCTAAGTGAAACATTGGTAGGGGAAAGACATTGGTCAGGGTTGAAGGTTCATAAAAAGACATGGAAACTTGGGAAGAATTTCAAGGGAGGATTTTTCAGACCTTGTACAGGGGGTTAAATGGGTTAGGGGTTGGGAATTGTAGTTAAGTATTCAAGCTCCATGGAAATATCTGAAGTCATCAAAAACCTTAATGGTTTGAATTTTTTTTCTAAAATACCTTTCCTAATAGACAAGCCCCATTGGATATAGGATTCCAAAGTTGTATTTGTAGCAAGTAGTTCATCATGAAAGGTGGAGGGAACTGAACACAAAGTGGAAGGCAAAAACCTATTGCTTAAAAATTATGACTAATTGTGGAAAAATCTCAAAAGGAATATTTGGGGATAGAGGGAAAAAGAAGTATGACTATGAAATGGAGCCTTAGAACAATACGGAGGCTCAAATATAGTCCCTTTAATTGATAAATTTGGTTTATTGGCTTACATTAATGTAGTCTAATGGTTCATTTTATACATACTTCGTTTTGAAATGTTGGAGGTGTTTTCTTTTATAGATTATATTCAGCTACCTAGTGCCCCAACTTGACTTGATAAGAATGGAGACTTTTTTGCTTCTGTTTTGAGTTTTTTTTGGAAGGCATTGATGTTGTTTGTTTCATAAAGGAAAGCAGTATTAATGTAGGTTGTTTACAATTGTTTGTAATCAAGAAAAATCAAACCAAACTCTAATTCTGTCCACTAGACAAAATTTCTACCATTCCTGTTAGTAATCAGTAAATTTTTTCCTTGATGATGACTAAATGACTGTTCCAAGATTTCTAGAAACAAGGTTCATAAACATTGTGATTTCTATAAATCTCATTGCCTTCATTATCCTCTAGATAATTTTTCACTATCTCATCACTCCATAATGTCTAGCTTTGCTTACTAGTCCCAGAAAACCCATTAGAAGCTTGTATCACCCATTCTGTGCATATATATTCACCTTTGGCCCAAATCCTCTATTTTGTTTTGCCTAAAAATTCCCCACTACCACCTAAACCTACCAATCAAACAAATTTGTTATGCCTCCCACGATACTCTCAAACATTGATGGTCTCAAATTGTCTCTGTAGACCCTTTGGATAGTCAAGTATGTGGGATTTTAGATCTTCAATACACTAAGCTTATCATGGCTCCTATCTTACACTTGGTGATCCCTAAGTCTAAGTTTTAGTCCAAAATCTAAATCCCAGATAGCCTCCACTAGGACACCTAGGGTTTCATGAGTATTAGGGTGGATTTGGTATCCTTCAAATCTATGTTTTATACCTACAAGGAGACTGCTTTCAAAAAAATGGGATAGAGGCAAGTAACTTGGTCCAAAACTAATAAAGAGATCCTTTAAGGAAGGTCTTCGATCTGAAGCATAATTCTGGTAAGGGGACAACTGCCCCTTGCTCACTTTCCTGCTAAGAAAACCAAAAGGGCCAACATATCAGATATGAGGTAAGGTAAAAGAGGGAGAAAATCATCACAGGAAGATCATCAGCAGAAAAAGGACAACAGCAAGCATGGGTTTTGAGAGACCAGGGTTAGCAAATGTTGTTGCCCAAAACAAGGAATAAATGCTAATGTTGCAAAGGCAAAGGTTACCTAACCCCCCAATGCACAATTAGAATGATAAAATAGTTTTTGATATGTTTTCTAGAACTTAGAAGATAACATTGTTTATCTTTTTCTGAGCATCCCTCAAAACCATGAATTTGGAGAGAAATGATAAAATGATCAAAGGATGATAGAGCCTCCTTCATTACAGCAGATGGCCACCAGAGATTTCCAAATCACCTCTCTAGGGTTTGTCAAGAACAACAATGTTTCACCAGCATTGAAGAAGGAATGGAAAATAATATCAGTTTAAAAAGGCTAAATTCCCAAAATGAAAAACAGAGGTCTTCAAGGTAAACAAAAGAAGATAAGCATGGGGTTGAAACTATGAAAGTACAAAAGTCAAGTCCATGTCACAATACGACTTTTTTACTATGGGTAAATGAGACTGTTACTACCTTAAAAACATATGAAAAAAATGAGGAAACAATCTTTAGGTCACTAGCAGTCAAAGAATGCCAAAGAAGGTTAAGAGCAAGTTTGACTAAAGCATGCTCGTAACTAATTGTAACTAATTGCTTAGTACCCATAATCATAATGAAGAAGGGTAAAAGGACATCAGCATATCAACACCACTAGAAGAGAAAAGTGCCTTGAGGAAGTTTCTCAAAACCCTCCAAAAGATAAAGGTTATGAGACAAATGAAAAGGGACCTAGACATTACAAAAGTGGGTTTTATGGTTTGATTTATTTTCTCTCAAAAGCATAAAGGATTTTGAATTTCTCAATTTGTTCATTTTATGTACTTGGCAAGGAGAGAAAAAACTCTAAAGAGAGAAACCAGGGTTTCTGGGCCACTTCTGGGCGAAATTGTCAGGCGTTGCACAAAATCCAGGTGCTGCGCAAAAGAGGAGCCGGCGCTGCCAACCTGTCATCCTCCCCGTTCATTTTTTCACAGCACTACGCAAAATTGTCTTTGGCGCTATGCAAAGTTCGGGCGCTGCACAAAAGCAGGCCCAGCCAACCTGAAGACTGGCAATATGTGCCTTTTTCCCAAACTGCAATTCCTTCTGCCTGGGCACTACGCAAACAGGCCACCGAGCTGCCCGACTGACATCCAGGGGCCGCCCATTCCTCCGGGCGCTGTGCAAAAAGGCCACCCATTCTTCCAGGCACTGCACAAACAGACAACCCGACCTGCCCAAACAGCGTGCAGACTGCCCGACGCTATGCAAAACACCGTTAAGCCTCGTCGGCACTGCGCAAATAGGCAGCCCAACTCGCCCAAAACAGGGGCACTGCGAAATGTTCAGAGAGGTGCCAAAGGTGCCAGAAGGACCTTAATGCATGAATTTATCCTTCAAAGGTGCCTCCAAGACTGAAGAAAATTGAGGAAAGTGGAAAGTGACTTTCCTCTTTGATTCCCCAAATCAAATTTGCAAAAACATCTTGTTTTTAGTGGTGAAGGTAAAAACCCTAGGAGGGTGAAACCCTAGGTCAAAATCGAAGAGAACAGTTGCACTTCTAAAAATAAATTTGATAGAAGAAAGTATAGAAGGAAATTAAGGTTGTTACTATATTTGTGATTAAACTCCTCAAGCTACAAAAATCACTCAAAAACTCAAAATTCATCTCCTAGCTAAAATTGACCTCAATTTCATTCCTCACTTGGTTCTTCCACTAAAAAGCCTCAAATTTCCAAATCAGTGTCCCCCATCACCATGTCAGAGATGGAAAACAGCAGTGGTAGTCAAGGCAATCAAATACCTTCAAAATCAAAGCACAAGCGAGGGAAAATTAAGAGGTTGGAACCCTAGAATACAGTGGCTATAACATCCTCTCCTAGGATCTTTTTATGCTTCCAAAACACAAGGTGTTTTCAATTCTGTGAGAGGGTCAAGCAGGTGAAGATAAATCTTGAGCTTACAAGGCTCCTCATCCTTAATTTGCAAAACAAACATTCAGACCTTGCAGGGATAAAATTTGAGATTTCAACAATGTCCACATTAAAGGCCACCGGTATCCCATCAGTGGGTGTGAAATGATTCAAGAATGGTAAGCTAAAAAGAGATTTGTTTTTTCCATTTCTCAAAAAGAGGTATAGATAGGGCAGTATCACTATTTTTATTTTCTCACATCTCAAACACAGGAATGCACCTTTGATGTTGGCTATCATGAGGTACTTCACCTGTGAGGGGAGATACTCCAGGGTCTATACCTATCATCTTAGACTCCTTATGAATTTTACAAGGGTTAAGGCACTTGACCTACCCTACTATCTCTATAGGAGTAGTATGAAAATGTGTTATGTTGTTCAAAGGAGGAGTTTTCCCCAACAAATGTCTATCTTGTTCCACCATTCCTTGATCAAGATGGTGGTTGAAATCAGCTAGAACAACAGGGTGTACCTTGTGATGCTTTCATAACCAATGAGTTCTTTTCAAACCCACAAAATCCTCGTCAAACAAATTTTCCTTCCTCATCTGCAAAAGTAACCTCACCACAGGCACACATCCCTTCCTCTCCTTCTCTTGATGCATCAAGTGAAGTAGGAAGTGAACATCAAGAATCACATGGAGATCAGGGTGAGGGAGACTAAGTCAGTGTGGCAAACACATAAATAAATGAAGAAGAGGTAGAGGATATGGGAAGTGATGGGAAAAATAGTGATAAAACACAAGGTAGTGAGCATGATGAACAAACATATCAGCAACAGGATGAAGAAGACAGCCAGCATAATGCACAAGGCAGCCAAGGAAATGTTCATGACAATCTTGACAGTTGTCAAGACTGTCATGACACTAAACAATTTTTAGATGATCAAGAAACTCAAAGTGATAATGCAGAAAATGAACAAGTAGAAAACCTCAGTAAAGAAAAAAGCCAATATGAGGCTGATGGTAGTGATGAGGGTCAAAGAAATGATGAAAACATGGTCAAAACTACCATCATCACCCCTCACATATGCACATACTACAGAGGACAAAGAGGTGTGCTTGTTGCCTTAAAAAGGAAAAGTGCCATCTCTCCTCAAGCTATCAAAATAGTGGAAAAGGGCAAGAAAAAGGTGGGAAATATTGAGCAACAAGGAATGGTAAGGAGGAGTAAGAGACTGAAGAAAACTACTCAAGGGCCTGAATTCATTAACTTAGACAGTGATGAGCAGGATGAGGAGATTACCACTAAAATTCTGCTCCTAGAGAAAGATGCACAAATCAAAGAGTGGGATGAGGATTTTAAAATAGCACGACACATCATTCAGTACTATAAGAATGAGCCTAATTACTTCAAGAAGATCAAGAGAGGCCTTTCTCTCCAAAATAAGATGACTAAGCACTACGCAAAGAAGAACATGCTTGCATGTACCAAACTCAAAGAAGCCCTCCTTGAAATAAAAAACCTAAAAAGAACAAATGAGCATGAAAACCTTGGAATTTTGGCTGAGGCCTCTTAGAAATTATCTAGAAACATCTAAGGAGTGTCTCCACCAATTTTGAAGGAATTTGGAGAAGATTTTGTTTTTTGTGAATTTTTGGCCTACTTTGCGCAGCGCCACTGACACTATGCAAAAATTTGGGCATCCTATAGAGGAAAACTTGAAATTTTTGGATTTTTCATGACCTGCACATCATCCACACAAAATTTTAGAGGATTTGGAGTTGTTTTGACCCCTCAAAAGGTCAAAAAACACCTTTCTGCCCCTGTTTTAGGCCTGGCGTTGCGCAAATGATAGACTGGAGATTTTTTCATTTTTTGCAGGGTTATAGGGACTAGATCATGAAACCACAAGCCTTTTTCGAAATTAGACTCTTCAAGCTTTCCAACGAGCTATCACGGAGCCAAATCCAACATCGGTAAGTGGTCCAAAAGCTAGTTGCAAAACAGCCTATTTTCTGCAAAAATGGCGCTGCACAAATAGACTGACTTAGGACAAAAAGTCAACAAAAGACATTGATTAATGGAAAAATAGTTTTTTAATATTTTCTTGGAAAAATCACTCCAGATTTGATTGAGGATTTATGTTTTGATGTTTTTCATTTATTAGCTTATCTATTATGTCTCTTGGGCCTTGCATGGTCATTAAGCACATTTATGACATAATTAGGGTTTCTGGAAGCCTCTTATGGTTTCCACCTCCTCATTTTCTCCATAAATAGAGCATGAGGCTCTTATGTATTGGGTTGGATTTTGATGACTTATTCTCAAGTAATACATAGTCTCTTGGAGTTTTTAAAAGAATTTGATGTCTTGGAGCTCATGCATGCCTTGATTTGTTTGTTGATGGAGGAGGACTATTTGCAGGATCCATAAGCTTGGTTGATGGTGATGTGTTTCTCTTTTGTTCATGTTTTCTAGTTTTTTCATTATGTTTCCATTTTTATCTGTTGCATTAGGACAAAGAATTTAGATTAAGACATGTTTTCTGATGGCACCTTAGGTCTGTTTGTTCTTCACTACCTTAATGTTTTATTCTGCTAGGATATGTTAGAGAATTGATCTTTTTCTCCCTAAGGATTTCCTAAGCTTGTCTATTTCTTGAATGGTTTAGATCAGTTGGTATCAACCATGATTTATGGATAGCCCTGCATATTTTTTGCCACTAAAACCTTTGTTCTTGGAGTCATATTTTCAAAGCACCATTACCTAGGTTTGTCAAAGAATTATGTTTCAATCATGCTCTTTGCATTTTCTTAGCTAATTGTTTTAAAGGATATTCATCGCTATAATATTGGATGTTCAGGGTTTATCTCCTTCTATGATTGTAGTTATTTTTGCATCTTTAATGTTTTCTGTTCTTGATAATGAAATCCGTGAAAGTTGAATAAGTTTCTTGCCTTTTCTGTATTTCATTTGAATGTTTGTCTTGGATAATTATCTGCTTTAAGTCTAAATCAAAGAGTTTAGGATTTCCTCTTCCTTTGATTTCTTCTCTATGCTTATGATTCTTCTAACTCCTTTAGTTTAAGTATATGATAAATAATTCTTTACTGCTCTTTGTCAAAAATTTGTTTCTCAAAATTAATGTCCATCTCATGATCCTTCAAACCTCAAAGATCCACCAACCAAGCTAGATTTTCCCTACAATACTTCCTGCTCCATTTATGAACTTATCATGACCTTGTTAGACTCCATTGCCCAATGAATTGAAATTTTCCTTGTTTCTATCTAGTCTATCTAAGCATCATACCCAACCAAAAACAATCAACAAACCCAATATTTCATAACTAGCCTAAAATCAACCATAATCAGAAAACAAGTTCACATTTTTTCACCAAATAGAGAGATCCCTCTCTGAATCCAGGAAGGCTAGGTCCTTGGATTCCAAAGCTTGGTTTGATGTTACCCCTGTCCAATTGTATCTCAATAAATCTAGAAAATTACAGGGAGCTAATACCATCCATAAAAGAGATCATGAAACATGATCCATGGTATGGTCGCAACCATCCAACAATAAAGAGGATCACAAATATAGACTTAGGTATGGTCGCAGCCATCCATATACAAGATTCATGTGTATAATCATGAATATTTCATATCACCTTACAGCCTGGGCGTTATCAGACAAACCCAGGGTCCCTCACTCCACCATGACCCAACCAAGTACAAATTCGGGCCTGTGAATGAGTGAGTTGAAGTTGAACATGCGATAAAATCACCTGATTACCAATCAATGATGTAAACTATTAACAGGCATGAGAGCGACCACCAATAATGAAAACGGCCCTCAAGGTACTAGCAGTACAATCCATGAGATGTTAATAAGGATTTGAATTCGAACACTCGTGAAATCATCCGACTAAAGGTCAATAATGTGAACCTATCGCTGGATGCGAACAACCTACCATTAGGGCATGCAGGATCTAAGGTATTGAAAAAGGCTCTCTAGATAAACTTCCCAGATAATGAGTTGAAGTCAACAAGAAGTGATCCCCCGAATGAGTGCCATAATGTTTCCCACATCATCGACATGAGACAAAGGCAATAAGATAATGATGAAAGTGAATAGAGAACCAGGAAATGAATAAGACACAGAAGGAAATTCTCTTGAAATTATCAATGACATGAATCCGAAGCTTGGAAGTATTTGAATCAAATGGAATTAGAGGTCATGTTGAAGAAATTGGTAATTTAATGAGAGGAAAATAGATTTCCCAAACCCATGAAGTCAAAGTGACGAAGGTAGGATGTCCCAACCCGACACGAAACAAAGGATGTGTCATATTCAAGAGCGACATACTGCTGACGCAATTGATAAATACTTTCATTTTCCCCCACCATTTTTGGAAAGTACCCCAATTATTTTTGAATACAAGCTTGAAGGGGATATCATATGCTTGTCATATAAGTTTTTCCTTCAGACAAATCCATCCTATTATATTTTACGAGCCCTAGGAAGGACGAACTTGATGTCGTCATGGTGACGGTTCTAATTTCGTTAAATTTTAATGAGTCCTAAAAAAGTGGAACTTGGCACCATTTCATGTTTAGAGAGTTTGAAAAGAGGTGAAAATAAAACTCCAGATGGCCCGTCTCGTAAATAGTCCCTCAAACCGAAAAGGTAGAAAACAAAGTCTGAGAGAACCTCTTAGTCGTGATTGACTAAGGTATTCCTTTTTGTAAAGAATTTATCCTTGCCCAAAAAATAGGTAAATGTATACTGGGTAAATGAAGTTTCGTGCACTTTAACGAGTTCAAAAACACAGGAACTTGGCAATATTTTCACATTTAGAGAGTCAAAAAAGTGTTGAAAGATAACTCCAAGGGGTGACTTTTTCATTTATTTTTTAACCGATTCTGAAAAAATAATAAATTGGAACTCATGTACATGTCATTCATGAAGATAATAACCCTGTTTCTGCACAATAATTGATCCAGGGTAAATTCCTGATACCCTTAACCAAGACCTTTTACTTCGGCTAATGTGTTAGAATTGCATTTAATTAAAGCATTAATGAATATAAATGAACATCTGCATGCTGTAAAGAAGAGGAACATAACAAGCACGAGCAACATAAGGCATTGATAATGGAGTTTGCCCAGGAGGGACTACATCTCTGGGCCTCAATGTCAAGATGGTGTAGGTTGCTGCATTAAGTGTTGTAAGGAGTAAATATGTACATGGATGGTGTTTTCTCTATCCTACAAGGAAAATTCCCTCATGCAGGAGTGGCTGGACCTCTCTACTATATGTTCTGCTATAGGAACTCTCACTCACAAAAAGGACTCCTATCAGTATGACAATAACTAACACATAATTACTATGAGTATCTCGCCAACATGGCAACAAAGGGAACTCAATAAAGCATACATGTGACAATGAGTATCCCGCCAACATGGCAGCAAAGGGATCTCAAAAATAATACAAATCCATGATAAAAAGTACATCTCACATCAAGAACAAAACAAGATCCCACATCAAACATCAATAGGGATATTTACAACACAATGCATCTCATATCAAAGATACAAAGACGTAAATGAAATCAACGTGTCATATACCTCACACTGAATATGACATAAGAATGTGATGCTCTGCTGCTAGATCTAAAATCACCATCAATATCGTGGCGTTGAAAGGTGTGAAACTGACTGCTCACTCACTGAATGTTGACACCTACAACTTCACTTCAAAAAGTGGCCGAAAAATATAAAGCTCAGATGGAAAATTTGAATATGCCATCAAATTCGTGAAATCAAATAGTGAAAAATCAACTGTAAAATTTCTGAATTCTGACAAAGTGAAAATCTGGGGCAAAAAGGAATATTTTAGATTCCTCGAAGATGTTGAACCATGGGTGGACTGGAAATATGCAACTCAAAAGGTGAATCTGACCTCGCCATTATTTTCCCTGCAAAAAACCGTGAAAAATGACTATAAACTTGACTATATTCCAACATGGAGAATCATGGTTCTGGTCCATATTTCTGAGCCTACTCATGGTTCTGCCTGCAAATACAAAATCATTGCCTCGATCCGTGTATGCACTCTTGCTCTGCCTTGGCCTTGGCACACTGTGCAAATGACAGGTTTAAGTATGTGAAGGTGGGTGGAGTTTCCCAAGGAAGTCCATTGGGCGCATCAGTTAAAGATCCAAAATGTGAGGGAGTGGTCGGGTGGTCAAACCCCACCCCCTCCTTTTTAATTTAGATTCTCGTTTAAAAACTATGCCATACCCTTTTTGAAACCCCATCACATATTTTAGTATTAAATATGGGTAAGGTGGTGGGGGTCGGACCCACATTGGGTGGCCCACCCCATAATCTTCGTCAGTCGTTACATTACGTGGAGGGTTGGGTGGTGGGGTTGATAGTCCCCGCCCACCCATATTTAATATGGTGCAACCGAGTAGTGTGGGGGCAATGGGATCATGGCCATAGACCCATCTTATTAATTTTCTTTTTTTTTACGACCATTGGATGGGGAGGGCAGCGGTCATGGCCCACCCTCCAAAAATATATATTTTTTTAATTTTTTGAAAACAACCCAATTTTTTCAAATCTTCCAGATTTTGACCGAAGGAGTCAAATTATCCATCCCACAATTTCACCCAGAATCCAGCTGGAGTTGGCTAGACTCTGTTGGCTGGAATCTAGCAAATGTTTTTCCTTCTTAAGCTGCCAAGTCACCAAGTGAACCCTCAAACTATGACTGCTCCTAACTTCTTCATAAGACTCAGAATTGAGTGTCGTCTATGCTGTTGGAATCAGAAAGATGATATCTTCAACCTGAACCTAGTTCAAGAGCAATCCGAACACTTTGATTTATGAGCCCTCTTTGTCCTATGTGTGTCATTAGAGCCACCTAGATCAATCCTCCCCACTGAGGAGCTTTTGGTCCTCCAAAAGCATTGACAATAATCTGCAACTACTGTGTACTATGTCTACACCACAAGCCTCCTAAAAAGGTCACCCTTCCAACTCCTTCACCTTTGTCCTTCGGAGCCTTGAGCGATGAACTAACACTTGCATCCCCTGCAAACCTGTAGTAAAATCTCCTAAAAATTACATGCTCAAATACGACCAACTATGACCCAACATTTCCATACGTTCCATGAGTTTATAACTTGTACTCGGTGGTCAAGTTTACATAAAAATGGAAATCACACCCCAACTATCATTACAAGACAAGACATCATTGTCGCATTTCAAAGTGATGGCAAACACATCATCAATTTTACATGAAAGAAATGCATCCCACGACTCATAAAATAAGGCCAAAATATCATTGTTGCTTAAACAAGTGATGGAAAAACACATCAACACATTTACAATTAAAAATGCAACATATGATTTACAAACATGGCCATGACAAGCTAACATATCTAGAAAAATAATCTAGAAGAACCATCTCTCACTTATCAAAGTGAATGGTCGTCTCCCTATGGCACGTTTGCTTGTCGAATAGTTTCAACTGGTTCATGTACTAACGTTTTGTCCTTAAGGTGCTGCTCTGGATGGAGCCTCTAACACGTGGAGGCTTTGATGGCCACTTCGGTCACAATGGGTCAAAAACGTTTTTTTCCACCAAAACTGCTTATCTGATTTATTTTCCTGCTGGGGAGAAGGCTTTCCATGCCTCATCCTCCTTTGTGCTGCCATCCTTTTCCAACACTTAGAAAACACATGGTTATGTAAACCACAAAAATGAAACTTTTTTCGATGCCATGATTTATGACCGTGGTTATCAACATTCTTATAATCGAAATGCACTCTGGAATAATGAGACTTATTATAGCTTCTCTGGTGACCCCTTGTGCGATCATGGTGGTGGGAGCCCTCCTCAGCTCTTTCACTACAACATGAATTACCATGGAATGATGGTGGAGTGTTCCCATCATTCCTCTTCTCTGGTGAGCTCAAAAATGCATGTTTTCCTTTGATTTCCTTTGAACATCCTCCTTCAGTGCACCCCAAACCTTCATAGTGAGGTCTCTGTACAACCTCCAATGGTTGGTTTATTCCTTGGCTACGAATGCCAAGTCCTCCTCCTATGTACCCCATCTTGGTGAGGAGTCTCATGCTGGTTTCTGTAATGGGTATCTCCACACTTCTAACCGAAATGATATCATATGAAGAAACTGAAGAGAAATCGACATTGTTTACCTTAGTTATTTATTGTGAAACAGGTGAAGAAGGCTTCTCTAAGCCTTCGTTGCACTTCACTTCCTCCAAGGCCTCTGTCACGGCTTGTAGTTGAATATGCAATCGCTTCTTCTCTTGCTTCTCTTATTGTAGGAGTGCCTTCAATGCACCATGGTCTTCTTGAAGACGTTCATTGTTGTGCTTCAATTCTTCCCATGCCTCTGTTGTGTCTTGCAACTGAAGCTACAATCGATGTTTGTCATCCTTCTCATCCTGTAGGAGTGTCTTCAATCCGGCGTTCTCTTATTTTTGTTTTTTCATATGCCTCGTACAACATGTCCGCTTTCTAGGACACCCTGAGTATGGTCTCGTACATGTCCTTGAAATTCTCCATTGCTCAACTCAGCTAAAGTTCAATAGTTCACGCCTGCAATCCAATCAGCAAGAAGACCTACCCTCATACCACTTGATCCAAGGTAAATTCCTGATACCCTTAACTGAGACCTTTTACTTCGGCTAATGTGTTATAATTTAATTTAATTAAAGTGTTAATGAACATAAATGAACATATTCATGCTATAAAGAAGAGGAACATAACATGCATGTGCAACATAAGACATTGATAATGGATTACGTCCAAGAGGGACTACATCTCTGGGCCTCGGTGTCAAGATGGTGTAGGTCATTGTATTAAGTGTTGTAAGGAGAGAAGATGGACATGGATGGGTGTTTCTCTATCGTACAAGGAAAATTCCCTCACGCAGGAGTGGTTGGACCTCTCTACGATATATTCCACTATAGGAACTCTCATTCACAAAAAGGACTCCTATCAGTATGACAATAACTCACACATAATGACTATGAGTATCCCACCAACATGGCAACAAAGGGACCTCAATAAAACATACATGTGACAATGAGTATCCCGTAAACATGGTAGAAAATATATCTCAAACACAATACAAATCCATGATAAAAGGTACATCTCACATAAAAAATAAAACAAGATCCCACATCAAACATCAACAGGGATCTGCATAACATAATGCATCTCATAGTAAAGAGACAAAGAAGTAAATTAAATCAATTCATTATATACCTCACACTAAAGATGACTGAAGAATGGGTTGCTCTACTGCTGGATCTAAACTCACCATCAATCTCGTGGTATTGAAAGGTGTGAAAACAACTACTCACTCACTGAATGCTGACACTTGTAACTTCACTTCAAAAAGTGGCCGAAAAATATAAAGCTCAATGGAAAATCTAAATATGCCATTAGATTCGTGACATCTAATAGTGCAACATCGACTATAAAATTTCTAAATTCTGACAAAGTGAAAATCTGAGGCAAAAAGGAATATTTTAGATTCCCCCTAGATTCCTTGAAGATGTTTCTCCATGGATGGACTAGAAATATGAAACTCAAAAGGAAAATCCAACCTCGCCGTTGCGTTCCCTGAAAAAAACTGTGAAAAATTACTGTAAACTTGACTATATTCTAACATGGAGAAAAATTACCTCCCCGGGAAAATTTCAAGAATCATGGTTCCACTCCCTGTTTCTAAGCCTACTCATGGTTCTACCTGCAATTACAAAATCATTTCCTCGATCCGCATGCATTCTCCTACTCTTCCTTGGCCCTAGCGCACTATGCAAATGACGGGTTTAAGCATGTGAAGGTGGGCAGAGTTTCCCAAGGAAGCCTGTTGGGTGCGTTGGTTAAAGATCCAAAATGTGAGGGAGGGGGTCGGGTGGTCAAACCCCGCCCCCTCCTTTTTAAGTCAGATTCTCATTTAAAAATTGTGCCATACCCTTTTTGAAACCCCATCGCATATTTTAGTATTAAATATGGGTAAGGGGGGGGGGGGGGGGGGTGGGCCCACATTGGGAGGCTCGGCCCATAATATTCGTCGGTCGTTACATTACATGGAGGGTTAGGCGGTGGGGTTAACAGCACCTGCCCACCCATATTTAATATGTTGCGGCTTAGTAGTGTGGGGCGGCGGGGTCATGGAGGCCGACCCCCCTTATTAATATTTTTTTTTTACGACCATTGGATGGGGAGGGTAGGGGTCATGGCCCGCCCTCCAAAAATATATATATTTTTTATTTTTTTTAAACATCGCGATTTTTTCAAATCTTCCAGATTTTGACTGAAGGAGTCAAATTATCCGTCTCAAAATTTCGCCCGGAATCCGGCCGGAGTTGGTCGGAATCTAGTGGCCAGGTTCTAGCAAATTTTTTTCTTCCTCAAGCTGCCAAGTCACCAAGTCAACTCTCAAAACTTGACTTCTCCTAACTTCTCCATACGGACTCGGAATTGAGTTTTGTCTATGCCATTGGAATCAGAAAGACAAGATCTTCAAACTAAACCTCATTCAAGAGAAATGCGAACACTTTGATTTTTTAGCCCTCTTTGTCATGTGTGTGTCTTTGGAGCCACCTGGATCAATCCTCCCCACAGAGGAGCTTTTGGTCCTCCAAAATAATTGACAAGAATCTACAATTGTTGTGTACTATGTCTACACCACAAGCATCCTGAAAAGGTCACCCCTCCACCTTCTTCACCTTTGTCCTTCGAAGCCTTGAGCGATGAACTGACACCTGCATCCCCTGCAAACCTGTAGTACAATCTCCTGAAAATTACATGCTCAAATACGACCAACTATGACCCAACATTTACATACTTGCCATGATTTTATAACATGTACTTGGTGGTCAAGTTTACATCAAAATGGAAATCACACCCCATCTATCATTACAATACAAGACATCATTGTCACATTTCAAAGTGATGGCAAACACATCATCACTTTTACATGAAATAAATGCATCAAACGACTCATAAAATAAGGCCAAAATATCATTTTTGCTTTAAAAAGTGATGGAAAAACACATCATCACTTTTACAATTAAAATTGCAACATATGATTTACAAACATGGGCATGACAAGCTAACATATCTGGAAAAACAATTTAAAAGAACCATCTCTCACCAATCAAAGTGAATGGGTCGTCTCCCTGTGGAACGTTTTCATGTCGAAAAGTTTCAACCGGTTCATGCACCGACGTTTTTTCCTTAAGTTGCTGCTCTAGATGGAGCCTCCAACATGTGACTCTTTGATGGCCAATTCAGTTGCAATGGGTGCAAAAGGTATTTTTCCTCCAAACTTGCTTAACCGATTTATTTTCCTGCTAGGGAGAAGGTTTTCCATGCCTCATCCTCCTTTGTGCTACCATCCTTTTCCAACACATAGAAAAAACATGGTTATGTAAACCATAAAAATGACACATTTTTCGATGCCATGATTTACTACCATGGTTATCAACATTCTTATAATCAAAATGCACTCTAGAATAATTAGACTTATTATACTTCTCTAGTGATCTCTAGTGCGATCATGGTGATGGGATCTCGCCTCAGCTCTTTCACTACAACATGCATTAGCATGGAATGATGGTGGAGTGTTCCCATCATTCCTCTTCCCTGGTGAGCTCAACAATGAATGTTTTCCTTTGATGTCCCTCAAACTTCCTCCTTCAGTGTACCCCAAACCTGCATAGTGAGGTCTCTGCACAACCTCCAATTGTTGGGTTATGCCTTGGCCAAAAATGCCAAGTCCTCCTCCTGTGTACCCTATCTTGGTGAGAAGTCTCATCTCGGTTCCTATAATGGGTATCTCCACACTTCCAACCAAAATGATATCATGTGAAGAAAGTGAAGATAAATCAATGATGTTTACCTTATCTATCTATTGTGAAATAGGTGAAGAAGGCTTCTCTAAGCCTTCGTTGCGCTTCACTTCCTCCAAGGCCTTTGTCACAGCTTGTAGCTGAAGCTGCAATCACTGCTTCTCCTCCTTCTCTTCCTGTAGGAGTGCCTTCAATGAATCATGATATTCTTGAAGACGTTCGTTGTTGCGCTTAAATTCTTCCCACACCTCTGTCGTGGCTTACAACTGAAGCTGCAATCGATGTTTGTCCTCCTTCTTGTTTTGTAGGAGTGTCTTCAATTCAGCATTTTCTACTGCTTGTTTTTCATAAGCCTCATACAACATGTCATCTTTCTAGGACACCCTGAGCATGGTCTTGTACATATGCTTGACATTCTCCATTTCTCAACTCAGAGAACGTTCAATAGTTCACACCTGCAATCCAATTATCAAGAAGACCTGCTCTGAAACCACTTGATCCTGGGTAAATTCCTGATACCATTAACCAAGACCTTTTACTTTGACTGATGTGTTAGAATTGCATTTAATTAAAGTGTTTATGAACATAAATGAACATATGCATGCTGTAAAGAAGACGAACATAACAAGAAAGAGAAACATAAGACATTGATAACAAAGTTCGTTTAGGAGGGACTACATCTCCGGGCCTCGATGTCAAGATGGTGTAGGCCACTGCATTAAGTGTTGTAAGGAGTGAATATTTACATGGATTGTGTTTTCTCTATCGTACAAGGAAAATTCCCTCATGTAGGAGTGGTTGTACATCTCTATGATACATTCCGCTATAGGAACTCTCATTCACAAAAATGACTCCTATCAATATGACAATAACTCACACATAATGACTATGAGTATCCTGCCAACATGGCAACAAAGGGACCTCAATAAAATATACATGTGACAATGAGTGTCTCGCCAACATGGCAGCAAAGGGATCTCAAACATAATACGAATCCATGATAAAAGTACATCTTACATCAAGAACAAAACAAGTGACCACATCAAACATCAATAGGGATTTGTTCAGCACAATGCATATCATAGCAAAGAGACAGAGAATTAAATGAAATCAACGCATCATATACCTCACTTTGAAGATGACTGAAGAATGGGTTGCTCTGCTACTGGATCTGAAATCAGCATCAATCTTGTGGCGTTGAAAGGTGTGAAAACAATTGCTCAGTCACTGAATGCTGACACCTGCAACTTCACTTCAAAAAGTGGCCAAAAAATATGAAGTTGTTGAAGCCTAGAAAATCTCTGCTTCAAACATCGGGGATAACCACCCGGTCGGGACCTTAGGACAACTCCTTTTCCGTTTGGTATGGTGGCTCCGACTGGATTTAAAGGACCAGTTTCCTTATAACTAAATGGATTGGATTGGGTGGGTGGAAATGGGACTA